>OY992539.1:30285208-30772708 GCA_963921195.1 Pegoplata infirma
TGGCAGATGAGGCATTAGCAGAAGTATTAAGTGGTCGTTTGCAAATAATACCAAACAATTTTGAGATCGATTGGCAAAAATGGTTAGAAAATTGTCGTGATTGGTGTATATCACGCCAGTTATGGTGGGGTCATCAAATTCCTGCCTATAAAGCTGAAGATTCTAGTAATAATAAAACCATTTGGGTGGCAGCTCATTCAAAAGAAGAAGCCCTGCAAAAGTCACAAGAAATTTTAAAATCATTCTCTATTAACTTAACACGAGATCCTGATGTTTTAGATACTTGGTTTTCATCAGCTTTACTACCATTTTCAGCCTCAAATTGGCCTTCAGAAGAATATAAACAAAATTATCCATTGGATATAATGGAAACTGGTCATGATATATTATTCTTTTGGGTAGCCCGCATGGTAATGATGGGTTTAAAATTGACAGGAACGGTGCCATTTAAAAAGATTCTTTTAAATGGCATAGTTTGTGATGCTCATGGGCGTAAAATGTCAAAAAGTTTAGGCAACGTGGTAACACCTCAACAAGTTGTACAGGGTGCATCATTGGAGGTAAGTGGGAAAAAAAAATATTTTATAATGCATTTAAAATTAATGGTAGAGGTTACATATAAGTTTGTAGTTTCGTATGTTAAGTATCAAGATAATTTAGGAGAACCAGAAAAAAAATCTCGAAATACTACAAAAATTGGGAAAAAAATAAGAAATTTACAAAATATGAAGAACAGATATTTACGCCAACATTTTTGTTGTTTTGGTCCGTATATAAAGCATAAGGAAAATCAAGAACAAACCAGAATTAAAATTTAGAATCCACAAAGATTTTTTGCCATAACCTAAAATCAACAATTTTTTTTTTAATTTTCATTTAATTTAATTAAAAAAAAAATTGCAGAAAAAATTTTTTAACCTTATTAGAAAAATTGAGAAAATATTAGATGATTTTGGAAAAAGCAGTTCAGAAAAATTAAGAACAAATCAGAAAAAAAACACAGTAATTAAGTAAAATTCTCGATTTTTCGAGGGGTCTAAAAATCTTTGTTCATAACTTTTAAACCTCTGAACCGATATCGTTCCAATGCAATACAAAACTTCTAGAAAAATGTGTGCAAAGTTTGTACCCTTGTCCAAACTACTGAATCATGATAATGTTTTGCTGTATAAAAAGGTGTTCTTTCCAAAGAAAAAATTTTCTAGAAAAAATTACGCTCTAGTAATTTGTCATTCCATGCAAAACGTTTTGAAATATCGATTGAGGACCCCATTATGTTTATATATTATTGATCCTCAAAGGTTTCTAAGACATTCTAGTGATATCCATCTATCTGTTTGTCTGTGTTTGCCGATAAGTAAAGTTTTTGATGAAAAAAGGTTATGGATAAAAAAATATTTAATGAAAAAAAAAATGTTGATAGGAAAAATTAAAAAAAAAAAAAAATTATTGAACAAAATATGTATGAAAAAAAATTATGAAAAAAAATATTGATGAAAAAAAAATATTGATGAAAAAAAAAATTGATGAAAAAAAAAATATTGATGAAAAAAAATATTGATGAAAAAAAAAATAATAATTAAAAAAAAATAATAATTAAAAAAAAATATTGATGAAAAAAGATATTGATGAAAAAAATATTGATGAAAAACAAATATTGATGAAAAAAAATATTGATGAAAAAAAAAAAAATATTGATTAAAAAAAAAAAAATTGATGGAAAAAAAGTATTGATAAAAAAAATATTGAAGAAAAATATTGATGAAAAAATATTGATGAAAAAAATATTGATGAAAAAAAATATTGATGAAAAAAATATTGAGGAAAAAAATATTGATGAGAAAAACATATTTTTTAATTAGAAATTTTTGATGAACACAAAAAAAAATTATTGAAAATTATGTTAGATTTTTTTTAAATATTGATGAAAAGAAATATTGATGAAAAAAATATTGATAAAAAAATATTGATGAAAAAAATATTGTTAAAAAAAAATATTGATGAAAAATAATTACGTTACGTTTTATTCATCAGCTGGTGAATATTTTTTTTATTCACCACAAGGTGAATTATTATCCAATTTAAGAAAATGGAAACAGTAATTCTCTAATATAGTCAAACTGAGGTGGCCTTCTGCAACTTTTTTAAAATTAGACACCAGCCTAAAAACATTATCATGTTAAAAAATTGATTAGAAATGTTGACGAAAAAAATTGGCCCTATGCTCCTAAATGGAACAACAGGAATATATATATGGGGGTTTTCGTGTCAACTGACACAACTTTTGAAACCGATGTCTTCCGATCGGGATGAAATTTGCACCAAGGTTAGTCCTATTGGATAGTAGTTCAGACACAATTTTTCAACGAGATCGGTTAAGGACTCTCTGAGTTAGAGGGGATCGAAAATTGACATTTTGGCCAAAGATGTGTTTATCCTCATCCATGTAACTTCTTACCTATTGTTTTTAGCAAAATGTGTCCCAAAGAGTTGAGATAGCTATTTCTTCAGTCTTTCGAAAAAAAAATATAAAACAAATAAAAAAAAATTTTTGATTTTTTTTCTTAAAAATCCAAAACTTTTTTGACTTTTTCCTCAAATTGGGCCTTTTTTTTTTTTTTTTTTGATTCAAAAGAAAGCTTAGGTGATTTCCTTTAAGAGCTGTGGGGTCGCTTAGTGGGATGCGAGTGGGATATCTATGAAAAAAAAAAATTTTTAACTTTAACTATCAGGCGTGGGATAGCTAACCAGTTTTGGATTTCGATCCGCGATACCCTCTATTTTTTTTTAGGTTCGAAAAAGAAAGCACGAGCCAAAAAATGGGGGCGGTGGGGAGGGGCTTTATGACCCCTCATTGGGGTCAAAGTTTGTCGTAAAGAGTTAAAAATCCTCAAAAAGCCCCAAAACTCCCCTAGAAACGCCCCTGGAGGGGTGCAATGTGAGACCGACCTCAAATAATTTTTTGCCCCCAACATTTTTCTTGAACATACCTTACCCCTATTTTCACTTCCTAAGGGGGCTCCCATACAAAATATTTTTTAAAAATTTGATCCTACCATTCTAACTTACCCTAAAGTGCCCCTAGTGGGGCCAAATGTATGACCGGCCTCCATTATTTTATTAATTCCAACATTTTTTGCAAACATACCTACAATGTATCTTTAACCCTTAAGGTGGTCCCCATACATTTCTGTTATTTTTTATAAATTTGTTTTATTAAACCAGCTCCTACCGCCCCTACCGTGCCTCCTAGAGAGGCAAAAATTACAACCAACCCCCACTATTTTTTAGTTACCAACATTTTGTCCGAACATCATAACACCCTATCTCCACTACCTAAGGGGCTCCCATACATTATAAAAACATGTATTTTTAAAAACTAATAAAAAAATAAAAATAAATGTATGGGGACCCCCTTAAGAGTTGAAAATAAAGGGTAGGTATATTCTGAGAAAATGTTGGAGTTGAAAAAATATTGGGGGTCGGTCATACATTTTACTTCTCTAGGGGCACCATATGGACAGTTAGAGCGGTAGGAGCAAATTTTATAAAAATGTAATTTTGTATGGGAGCCCCCTTAGGAAGTGGAAATAGGGGTAAGGTATGTTCAAGAAAAATGTTGGGGGGTAGAAAATTATTGGAGGTCGGTCTCTCACGCCCAACTTTGACCCCAATGAGGGGCCATATGGCCCCTCCCCGCCGCCCCCATTTTTTGGCTCGTGCTTTCTTTTTCGAACCTAAAAAAAATAGAGGGTATCGCGGATCGAAATCGAAAACTGGTTAGCTATCCCACGCCTAATAGTGCAAATTGAAGAACCGTTTTTTGTGTTCCAAAGTTAAAAATTTTTTTTTTTTCATAGATATCCCACTCGCATCCCACTAAGCGACCCCACAGCTCTTAAAGGAAATCACCTAAGCTTTCTTTTGAATCAAAAAAAAAAAAAAGGGCCCAATTTGAGGAAAAAGTCAAAAAAGTTTTGGATTTTTAAGAAAAAAAAAATCAAAAATTTTTTTTTTTATTTTTTTATATTTTTTTTTCGAAAGACTGAAGAAATAGCTATCTAAACTCTTTGGGACACATTTTGCTAAAAACAATAGGTAAGAAGTTACATGGATGAGAATCAACACCTCTTTGGCCAAAATGTCAAATTTCGACTCCCTCTAACTCAGAGAGTTCTTGACCGATCTCGTTGAAAAATTGTGTCTGAACTACTATCTAATAGGACTAACCTTGGTGCAAATTTCATCCCGATCGGAAGACATCGGTTTCAAAAGTTGTGTCAGTTGACACGAAAACCCCCATATATAAAAAATTGGTAATAGAAAGTAATTTTGCAAAAAAGAAATTATGGAAAAATAAAATTTTCGGGAGAAAATATTTTTTATTGAAAAAAATAAATGTTCAACCATAGAACCGATATCGCTCAAATGCAATACAAAACTTCTCAAAGCAACAACAAGTATACATGGTAAAGACTTATTTGTGTGTAATAATCTGGCCGTAATCGCCATTTTAACAGATAGACGCTTAATCAACTTAAAACCGATCGAGGATCACACATACATATATGTAGTTCTTAGAAACGGAATAACAAGCTTTAATTTAAAACCTTTTTAATTATTAAAAGAAAATTTTTAAAAAATTTTAAGAAAATTTGGACAAATTAAGAAAAATTTCCAAAAAATCAAAAAAATATATATATTTTTTTTAAATTTGGACAAATTCAGACAATGCTGGAAATAGTTCAAAAAAATGATGGACAAAATTTAAAAAAACCCAGCAAAAGCTTGGTAATGAGTACTCCTTCCCGTCTCGCTTACCTGGTAATGGCTTGGAATACTATTAATAATTACCATTAGCATTACTTTGCGCCCAAAAAGGCAAAATGTGGTTACCCAGCCAGAAATTGCCAACCGTACCAAAAAAAAAGTACTGGCAAAGCAATTTATTTTTTGTATAGCAAGCTCTTTTTAGTAAAGTACTTGGTTTCACCGAATTAAGTACTTTGCTAGTACATTTTTACCAAACTAAAGGCGGTTTATTTATTTGAAATATTTTTTTTTTAATAATTTAATTAAATTTTAACATTTTATTTGAAAACACTTAATTATGTTATAAAGTTATGACAATGGTGCCATTATCAAATTTAGTATAAATACATTTTGATTCTACTATGTGGATACTGATTTCAATGTTATTTTTATCAAATTTGTTTAACATTGTTGAGTCCTATTTCTCTTGATGGTAGTGGAAATTTAAAAAAAAATCGCTACATTCAATGAAAATATTGCCTTTCAAAAATATATCATCACATTTGTATTTAGACAGCTTTCTATTAAAAATTTCAGTAACTTTATTTACATTTTCATTGTCGAGTAAACATACGTTATCTGGATGAATTGGTTTTATTTTAAAACCATTAATGTTTACGAAATGAAAATACAACTTTCGATTCCGAGCTTTCTTTTATATTCCTAGAGTATTTGGAACTTCTATTAAGAGGATGTAGCAATAAATTCGCGAATTTCTTAATTTTTTTGACGTTTTTGCGAAATTAGCCCCCAAATTGGCCTTTGATAAAAATCGTGTTGAATTTTATCATCATGTTGTATATGGCAGCACCATTTTTCGAAATAATTTAAGGGTCCATCTTTAAGTAAATAATGTGGGAACCTTACAGAATTAACTGACCAAAAATTATTTTTTTGGACAAATTTTTCGTCAGTTATTTTTTTAAGGTTACCACATTATATAGTTAAAGATGGACCCTTAAGTCATCTTGTAAAATGATTCTGCCATAAAAAAAAAAATCGCGATTTTTAACATGATGGTCTATATCACATAGATGTTTTTTGTTCACTATTCGTAGTGTTAGGGATGCCTTTATGATCCACTGAAAGCTAATTTTTTATCAAATACCAATTTAGAGGTTAATTTCGAGAGAACCTTGAAAAATGAAGAAATTTTCGAATTTAAGGGCTTAAGATGAAAAGCTTTAAACCAAATTTTACATTTTTTTTGTTAAAAAACAGGCTGGAAATAAGATAATCTTTAATGACATATTGCAAGAAAACTGTACCATACACCAAAAAAAGGAGTACGCCATTGGACTCAGCATGTCTCAAATAAATGGAAATGTTGGTCATACCTCTTATTTTCTAAAATAGTGGTCACTTTTGGCATGCTGTGTTAATATATAATTTATTTAAAATTAAAAATTAAAAAAAGACTTCTAATGTACAAATTATTAAATAAAAAAATAATTTTATTCACAATTTTTAATTTTGTAATGGAATATTTTAGTTAAAAAGCTATTTTCAAAAAATCTCGGACAATACTTTTCAAAGTACAGGGAAAGCGCTTTTAAAAGTACTTTGCCACTACTAAATGGTGTTATCATTTAGCATCTTAGCAAGTACTAAGAACCCAAAAAAAAGGTACTTTGCCAGTATTAATACTACCTTATTAGGTACTTTGCCAGATCTGGCCCGTATGTATTTTTCTGCCTGGGTACCTCCAATGACATCACCGTGTTAAGTAATTAACATTGAAATTGGGAGGTAACTATAGTTACTCATATTTTTGCTAACCCCTTAAGTTAATTACTTGGTAAGCAAAGTTTTTGCTGGGAATGTAGTAAAATTAAAAAAAAAAAAAAAAAAATTAAAAAATATCAGAAAAGCTTTAATAATTAAGGAACATTAAAAAAAAATCAAGAAAATTAAAAACACAAAAATTCGCAAAAAAAAGTGTGTAGGGTATTTTTGATATTTTTGATTCGGCACATCACAAATAGCATTCTTGTTTTTTTCTTTTTGCAATAATTTTTTTCTCAACTTATTTTCTTTTCAGTCTTTACAACAAGATATTAAAACATCTCATACTGCTGGCATTCTTAGTTCTACGGAGTTACAAAAATCTTTAAAAGGACTTCAGCGTATGTTTCCCCAGGGCATACAAGAATGTGGCACCGATGCTTTACGTTTTACCCTCTGTAGTCATAATATCAAATCACATTTTATCAATTTTGATGTCAACGAATGCTATACTAACAAATTATTCCTAAATAAAATATGGCAAGCAACACGATTTACTCTGGGAGCAGCGGAACGTTTAAATATGCCTTTAAATGAAGTAGAAACTATGAATGAAGTGCCCTTGGGAAAATGGGATTTATGGATATTAAGTCGTTTATCAGAGACTTTAAAAACATGCAATGAAAGTTTTGAAAATTATAATTTACATGCAGCCACTCAGGCGTTAAAACAATTTCTATATAATAATTTATGTGATATCTATGTGGTAAGTAGAAAAAAAAATATTTAAAGAATGACTGATTTTTTTAGGATGAAACGAAACAGATTCCAAATATTTGTTTCAAAATCAATATCCAGCTAAAACAAATACCGAACGTTAACTGAAAAATTATTGTATTTTAATAAAAACTAGTATACAGAAGTATTTTACACTCAAAAAAAAAAATTCCAATGAACAATTTTCATAGTATTTATGAACAATTTCATACAATTTATTAACTTTTTCATAATATTTATAAACTGTTTCATAGTATTTATGAATAAATCATAATATGTGAGATTTAAGAACTATTTAACATTTTTCATAAATACTATGAAAAAGTTTATAAGTATTATAAAAAAGTTAATAAATTGTATGAATTTGTTCATAAATACTATGAAAATCGTTCATTGGAAAAACTTTTTTTTTTGTGTGTATAATAAAAAATATTTTTTATTCTTTTTTTTTGAAAAACGGTTTAAAAGTTTCGGTTTGGTGTTCCCAAAATTAAGTCCAATGACAAACAGGGACCGAAACTGATTTTGCGAGAACTCGAAATCAAATACTACTATTTGTAAAGACTTTAATAAAAATTGATTTTAAATTTTAAATTTTTTATCTTTTAATTTTAATTTTAATTTAATTTTGTTTAAAACTCATTTGAATTATTTTTTTTTTATATTTAGGAAACCTGCAAAAGAAATATTAATTTACAAAAATCTGAAGGTTATATACACTGTGCTACCTTGGCCACGGCCTTAAGTTGGTCTCTGCAAGCTATGAGCCCTTTTACACCCTTTTTATCTGAAGAATTATTAAAATTTTTGCCACAAAATATTGAAATTGAGTTGAATAAATTTCATAATCCAAATTTAGAACAAGAAATTAATGAAATATTGGATATTTGCCTAAATGTTAGACAATTAAAGAGTAGACATAATATCTCAAAAAAACATGATCCACAATTACAACTGTATGCTCACAATAAAGAAGCCTTAAAACTACTGCATACTCACCTTCCAGAAATTCAAGCTTTAACTTTAACAACGGGAATAAATTTAAATATTTTAACTGAAGATACAAAAGCGAATAAGGATTTGAAACTATTTTCAACTGCTGGTCATTTATGTAGTTTTGGTAAGTTGAAATTTTAGTATTGTTGGTATAGAAATTTGATTATTTTTAAATAATTTAATTTGTTTACCTCTATTAGGAATATGTACAAATGATATTTATAAACCTAAAACGGAAAAAGTGTCCTCAATTAACAATTTAAATGAACAAAAACTGCTAAAGTTAGAAGCAGACTTGAAACGCTATCAAATGCGTATGGATAATGAAGGTTTTCGTAAGTCAGCTAGTCCTGAAACACAAGAAAAACATGCTCAGAAGGTAAGTGTACCATTCGAGATTATAATAAGTTTATGCTGAAGTTTGTAACTAATCGAAAATTTATCATATACCCATCTTCAATATTACGATCGATACAGTAAACACGACACATATAGCAATTATTAATAGATTTGACTAACGTTTCAAACTTAAGTTTTCCTTGATCCAAGGATCCTCAAAATTTTTTTTAAACTTTTTTCTAATTTTTTTTTTTCAAAAAATTGTTTGTCATCCATAGAGAAACTATCTGTCTAAGAGATATAACCAAAATAGCAAATTAACATCCTTTTGCTTGTGTCCTGCTTATTTAAAAAGTTATTTGCAATTTAAAATTCCTGTCGTCATCTTTAGGGCGCAACCAGCGCTTAAAGTTTGCATCTGTTTTATCTAGGCTGACCATTCGTACTGATTTGATCAGTACATGTACTGATTTTTGATCACATGTACAGATCAAAAAACGTTGTACTGATTTGTACTTATTTTTTAAAATTTGTACTGATTGTACTGATTTTTGAACATTTCAACATAAAAATTAATTTTATTCGCAAATTCTGTACAAAACCTTGAATTTCCATAATATTAGTCGTCAGAGTTGTATTTTGTAACTTAAGTCTGAAAATGAGATCATTTATAATGAATGGAAATTCTTCCTAAATTTATACAAAATCTTTGAGGTTTTCTATAACGAAAAGTTCAATGGTCCGATGGATTTTTTATATTTTTAGAAAGATGATGAAAATTGAATGAATCCAAATGATTCTGAGATCTTAGATGAGGTAATGTCATCAGAGCTTATTCGAAAAGCGCTCACAAAATCAGGGCCTTTAAAAAAACACGTGCTTATTTGCTGTGAAATTTTGTTACAGGAAAAGTTGTCAAAACTTACGGAATAAGTCTTCAAAATCTGAGGGATTTTCTTATTCTCAAAACCGTGGGAATTTTGTTATGTTTTCTGCACTGAAACGATCAAAACATTCAAATGAAGTCGTTTAAAGTCAACTAAATTTTCTGCAAAATAACGACAACAGTTGTTTTTTGCAGTTGTTTTTTAACAGTTGTTTTTTTGCAGTTGTTTTCTTGTAGTTGTTTTTTTGGAGCTGTTTTTTTAAAATACTTGGAGTCAAGTTAGTTTAATCGCCATTTTTTGAGTGTTGAAAAACATCAGTGTTTTCTCATAGAAAAAAATTTTAGAGAGTTATTTCTAGCAAAAACATAAAAACTGGGCGTACTGATTAAAGCTCAGAAAAAAATCGTCACCCTAGTTTTATCTTTAAAATTGGTGCCAAAAGTTTCGTTCTGTAGTGCAAATTGAATAAAAAATTTTTTATAAACACACAAAAAAAAATATAAAAAATTGTGTCCGTTTTGGGGATAATACAACCTGTAAAGTGGTTTTGGATAATTTACCTAAGTTTTTTAGAGCAAAAACTTTGGTAAGTTATCCAAAACCACTTTATAGGTTGTAATTAAACCAAAAACTGGCACAATTTTTTTAATTTTTTTTTTGTGTGAAGTTTTAATGGAGCAATTTTGGTCCAGCACGTTTTGAAATTTTGAAAATTAAGTTAAATTAAATATTTTAACATGATAATGTTTTTAGGCTGGTGTCTAATTTTAAAAAAGTTGCAGGACGCCACCTCAGTTTATCTAACAATAAACGAAAAAGAGAATTAGAATTACTATTTTCATGTTCTTAAAACCAAAAATTTTAGTAACTTGGGTAATAATTCACCTCGTGGTGAATAACACAGTTTTTCACCAGCTGGTGAATAAAAAGTAACGTAATTATTTTTCAACAAAATAATTTTTTTTCATCAAATCGTTTTTTTTTTTTCATTATTTTTTTTTTTTCATCAATTTTTTTTTTTTTTTTCATTTAATTTTTTTTTTATCAAATTTTTTTTTTCGTCCAAATTTTTTTTTTTCAATCAAATTTTTTATTTTCATCAAATTTTTTTTTTTTTCATCAAAATTTTTTTTTTCTCGTGAATTTTTTTTTCCATAATTTTTTTTTTTCATCAAAATTTTTTAAATCATTAAAAAATTTTTCTTTTCATCAAAAAATTTTTCTTTTCATCAAAAAAATTTTCTTTTCATCAACATTTTTGTTTCAATTTTTTTTTTTTTTTTTTTTTTAAATTTTTTTCTTTATCAAAATCTTCTTTTCATCAAACATTTTTTTTTCACCAAAAATCATTTTGCACATTTTTTTACCAAAACTACTTTTTCAACAAGTCACATCTTTCCAAATAAAAATATTCCATTTGTTTATCAAATGTACATAAAACAAGTCATAAAACAACTCTCCAAAATGTAAAAACACTTGTTTTCACTTTTTTTTGCACTCATTTACCAAATGTACAGCTCTTTTGGTTTGAACTGCCTCTTGCTTTCCGCAGACAGATGGACGGATGTATATAGCTAGAGTTTCTTATAGAAATGGATCAATAATAAACTTAATGGGGCCCCCGACTGATATTTCAATTCGTTTTGCATGGAATAGCAAAGTAATACAACATTATTTTTTCTAAAAAAAAACTTTGCTTTGGCAAGTACATCCAAATCTTCCGCAAAACATATTCATGATTTAATTATTTGGGAGTACAAAAAGAGTACAAAATTCGCAGGCATTTTTTCAATTTTAATGTAAAAATCTGTTTTGTACAAAAACTTAAACTTAAACTCAGTTTAATACAAAAACTTAAACTCAGTTTTATACAAAAACTTAAAAGAACTAAAAAAATCTCAACAACTTCAAATATAATTTTATTAACAATGCATTTTACCAATTTAAAAATTTTTCTTCTCTTTTTTATTTACAGATTCAACAACTCGAAGTAGAAATTGAAAAAATTAAAACAATTGCTAGTTGATTATTGGTAAAAAAAAATAAATTCGTTAACTTATTTTAAATTATTATTTTAAAAAATAAAACACAAGTAATTTTTAAAGTATGTATATTGTTTTCCATTTATTAATTAATTCATTTTAAAGCTTTTTTAACCTTGAAATTCCTTAGCCAATTCTCCAAATCATCATATTATAGGACAACCATTTTGGTCATAGGAAAGATAAAACCCTCTATTTGATATATCTAAATCTTCATTGCCATCGGTTGCAACATATAATACGAAAGGCTTAGTAGCACTTGTTGTTGCCACTAAACCTAAACCACAAAAACGATCACTGGGTAAAGTAGCGCCACCTTGGGTAGGATTTGGTATAACTATAAAGTCTGTACTACAATCTTGACTTTGTACAACTTCAGTAGCCAACAGAGAAGGATCAACAGCACCCACATCATTTGTTAGCGTAAAGGAATATAAATCTGAACCTACTTGACTCCAGGTTATAGAACATTTATTAGCTGCCATACGAACACAAATACCATATTGATGATTAGCTATTTGTCGGGTACCGGGAACACCAATACTATTTGCCAATGAATTAGCAGCCGAAACATAATTAAAACTTTGCACTGTACCGCTATCTTCCATATAATATTGTAAACAACCCGATGGTGCCAAGCTAGGAGAACTACATGCG
Source organism: Pegoplata infirma (assembly GCA_963921195.1). Taxonomy (NCBI): domain Eukaryota; kingdom Metazoa; phylum Arthropoda; class Insecta; order Diptera; family Anthomyiidae; genus Pegoplata; species Pegoplata infirma. The sequence goes on from OY992539.1 coordinate 30,297,444, forward strand.
AATTGTGTTAATTTAAATTGCCAATGACGATTAAAAGTATATCCCGCTGAAGTAGCCACCGAAATCGTAATAGGTGATTCACCATTAAAATTTACATAAACATGTTGTCCAGAATTTTCACCACATATAGCAGGAACACGCGAAGAACCGCCACTAATTTGTAAAGAATCAGTTAAACAAAAACCATCACCATTGGGCGGAGCCAAAGATAGTGAAAGAAAATCTATTCTTAGTTGACAAATATTAGAATCACATGGTTCTACTACAATACTACATCTACCGCCACCACCGTATGTCCCTGGATATCCAGAATTATAGAAATAGGTATTATTGTATTGGGTAGAGGCTCCACAAGTTTTTTGATCTAGAAAATTTATAAAAATTTAAATTATATTCCAATTTTTTTTTTGTTAAATTTGTAATTAACTTACATATACAGCATGTTGCCTGGCTGGTTATTGTTGAACAACTTCCGGCTGATACTCCACCATTATCGGCACATTCTCCTTTTATCATACAGGTACCATCAAGATAATTTTTACCCGTACATACTGTATTTTCAAAACGACCAATTGTATAGAAAGGAAAACCTGAAAAGTAGCAAAAATATTGTTAGAACTATTCTTTAAAGGAAATAGTGGACACTTTTTTTATAATAATTCATTTTTTATAATTCTTTATTTAAATTTTTAATTGTTTGTGTTAACTATGTTGATCTAGCGCTACACCATTAAACTTTAAATGCCTAACAGGGAAGGTATCGTATGAAATGTTTTCCAATAGCCACTACCAAGGGAGGTTTTTCAATGGGCACCCACTGATTGTCCTGAAACTTGCATATGGAAAAGAGGGGACAAAAAAGATTCGGCACAGAAGAAGATTCGGCTCAGACGAGCGGTACACCCTCAAATATGTAAAAAATTAAAAAAAAAAAAAAATGACGGGCGTTTCTCTCAGCGGGGAACATTGGGGGACACCTCCCCCTGGCAATAAATGTGAACACTAGGGTCGATCGATGATATGCATATTTGAAAATCTCGTTAACTAATAGCAAAAAGTAGGTGCGCATTTTTGAGCTGATAACGAAAAAAAGGGGAATTTTTAACAAAAAAAGATATTTTATTCGTTATGGTTTTGAAATATCAACCTATTCCCGAAAAACTCAACCAGGATCGGAAAAAATTAAAATTTTCCCCATTTAAATGGCTATAAATCTGAAAGTGCAAGAGATAACGACTACTTCAAGCATGTTTTTTAAGTATTTACTAGCGCTTAAAAAAAAAAACAAATAATGGCAAGCACTTAAAGCCTTTGTACGCAAAAGGTGTCCTACTTTAGGGCCCCTTGAGGCGCCCCTATTGGAAATGTGGGGTCCTCCATCCAAACTTAAGCTCATAATTACGTTAGCTACAACCGGTATAAATTTCACTGCAATTGGCCCAGTACCTCCTGAATGGCCGAATTATTTCCAAAAAAAAATCTATAATAAACCACTGTACGCCTGTAAGGCACACATCTAAAATGTTGATAAATACACTACTCTATTTTTTTTTTTTTTTGCACAGACTTCTACAATGCATTTTCTGAAGTATTTTGGCCGTCTTAACACGAATATGTCATCAGAAGTTTTATCAAATCGCCTCGAGATACAGGCCTTTTTTGCGGACCAAGCCCTCGAAAGTTATAAATATTTTCCTATATTCGAATTCCATATAAAATTACCTAACTTTTGTTTGAAATCCGGCTTCAATACGATCAGGGATACCGTCAGGACATTTTAAGGAAATTCAAACTTTTTTTTAGTTTTATCCTTCCAATTATCCCGATTTTGCAAGAAAGTTTCCTGTTGAAAGCTCCAATAAAGAGAAGCTGAGGGGAATCCAAAATACATTGAGTATATCCAGAAATATTTCCAAAATAATTACAAATTTTGAACAAAATTCTCATATTTTTTGTACACACACTTTTTACCCCCATTTTTTTTGGATTTTCCAACCGAAAAATTTAAAACTCGTTTTTAAAGTCTTTTCACATCCTTATTCCGAATCCTTTATCAAAAACAAACTCCATGCCGTCTCCTGGAGACATTAGCCTTTTTATATTTTCTTTGTTTGATCTTTTGACTTACATATATTTCTGAATTTTTAAATTTGACCCCAAGTTTTCTTTATTTTAAACATACTTGGGACCTGGCATTACTTTTGTATGAAAAAACAATGCCAATGCCTGCTATTTCATTGGCATTTTACTTATATGAAAAAAACTAATGCCTCAATGCTTAGGTCCCAAGTATGATTTTAAACGAGCAAAATTTTGCAAAATTCACTGAACTATAAGGACGAAACCAAAAGAGCATTTCCAATTTCATTAAAATGTCCTGAGAATATCCTTTATCGTATCGGTACAGGATCTATTTTAAATTAAATGTAAATTTATGAAGAATTTATAAAAAACAAGTAAAAAAGTTAAATTCGGCCTAGCCGAATGTTTGTGTACCCTCCACAATGTCGCAAAGATTATTTGCAAAAAAAAAATAGAAAAAAAAATTTTAGGGCAAAAAAAAAATATTTTGGTGAAAAAAAATCCGCGGAATTTTTTTTTTTTTTTCAACAAACTATGTTTGTACTTGATTAAAATACCATTCTGTATCCAATTTTGTTCACATTTGTCAACCAGCAGCCGAATTAAAGCAATTTGTATTTTTAGGTTATGTGGAATGTACCACCATTTTCGAGGTATTCTTACATTTTCGTTCATAACTTTTGAACCGCTTTTGGGAGAACTCAATAAATATGTTCAGTTTCAGTCGTATCAGTGTAATATTTTGACCGTGATCACCATTTCCGCCGACAGACGGACATCGCTAAAATGTCTTAAAATCGATAACTGATCAATAATATATATACTTTATGGGGTCCCAGACCGATATTTCGATAAGTTACAAACTAAGTGGAGGGTATAAAAAAATAACGTATCACACTTACATACACTTTCATAATATTGGGTCGTTTAATATTTTTTGGGCTTGGTTCACAAAAAATTAAAAGGCCTTTATCTCGAGAAGGTGATTTGATATTAGATTCGTGTTAAGGAGGCCAAAATACTTTAGAAAATAATTTCAAAATTGTTGTGCAAAAACCGAGTAGATTAGTGATAAAGTCGTTACTAAATTTTTTGAAAATATTTTTATTAAAAAATCCTAAAACATTTTTTGTAGTTTATACACAAAATTTTTTTAATTTTTTTTTTGTTAATTTAGTCATAATTTTGATTTTTTTAATCTTGTTTAAATATTTATATGTAAAACTTTCACTGAAAATATTATTTTATTTTCTTTATTACAAATGTGGGTTATTTGACTGAACATTTGGGTTGATCATGTTTCTTTAATTAGTCACTGTCACAAATTTTACTGCTCTGCCATAGAAGTAAAATTTAAAGAAATTTTCATTAGCACTTTACAATCTCTTTTTTTTAAGACACATTTTTATACAAGCACTTATCAGTTTCCAATTTATGTCCAATTTTTTTAATTACTTCAGTTTATTTTTTTAAATAAATTTTTTTTGTAATTTAAAATACTCACCACGAGGTGATCGGGAATTGGTGGTGGGCGTTAATGATTTGGTTTCAAATTGGTTAGTATTGGGTAAGGGTATTTCCTTACCTGCCACATAACCGATTAAGAAAATAATAGGAATTGTAGCAAAAAAATAACCGCCGTATTGCATTTTTTAATTTTATATATTTCTTTTAAATGTTTTTATCCGGTTTTATTAAAACGGTAAATTTTTTTATACCAAGTATTTAAATTCCGTTTATTACAACCTTATTCTCTTAAAACTCAAATATAACTAAAGTAAAATTCTTTAACAAATGTTCGCATTTTGACTAATTCTTTCTTTAGGTTAATCCAATGAATTGGAAAGGTGTTAATTGCATGACAACGTGCATTATTTAACTTTCAATATTTCTTTTTTTAAATATTTAGTATAAGTCTATCTACGACAATCATATGTATTATTGGATGATTATGATGATGATGACTCCAATGATGTTGTAGTAAAAAGAAGGCCATTGATCAAAAAATGGAACAAAATATACAACTTTAATTTTTTAAGTACATAACGGTTTTAATCAAAATTCGTGTTTATTCATAAATTTTATTTGTAGTGCAGAATTTTTAACTTTTCCTTTTTATATATTTTTTTTTATTGATCTTTATTAAAAATTTTTTATAATATAAATTCACTTGCTTTACCACAAGACCATAGCAATCTACACTATTTACAGATGTTATTCAAAAAAGATCAATTATAATTTGAAGATTTCAATCCAATTCGAAGATTCGAATTATAATTCGAAAAATGTCAATTGTAATTTGTAAAAGATCAATTGTAATTTGAAAAATATCAATTGTAATTTGAAAAAGATTATAAAATTTAAAGATTCCAATTATAACTCGAAAAAGGTCAATTGTAATTCGTAAAAGATCAAATGTAATTTGAAAAGACGAATTGTAAATTGAAAAGATGAATTGTAATTCGAAAAATTTCTATTGTAATTCGTAAAAGAACGGCTGAATTTCAATTAATCTTTTTATACCCGCTTTGTCATTCCGTGTCCCACATATCACCAACCAAACACCCCTCCCCAAAAAACGACCCTGTCTACTTTTTTATTTTTTTTTCATTTTGGAGGGTATAAAATATTCGGCATAGCTCGTCATTGCTATTCAAATTACAAATGAAATCTTTGAATTACAAGTTGAATCTTTGAATTACAATTGATCTGTTTTGTATTACATCTGTAAATGGTGTAGGAAAAATAAAAATATTTTTTTTTAAAATTTAAAAAAAATGTGTAGACGAACTTTTGCCAACTACAACAAAAGGCGTGTTTTTTTCGAGTTTTTTATTAGAGATGGGATCGTGAGTGACTTTTCAATCACGATCACGCACGCTCACGAAAAAAAAATTGTAATCACGCACGATCACGCACGAACATTTTTTTTCTGCTCACGCTCACGCACGCTCACGTGAGTAGAAAAAAAATTTAGTCACGCTCACGACGTAATCACGATCACGGAATACTCACGAAATAAAATATGCAAAAAAAATTTTTGTCATATTTTTTATGCATTACCCAGTTGGGAAAGTCCTTGAGCCATCCGTGGTGACGACTTGCTGACATGTCAGAGTCACACCTGACATCCCCATGACATCTCCAATTACCGAGTTGAGGACAGTTTCATAAAAAAATTGAAAATTTCCTCAATCATAATCGGCAGTTGTCAGGGGGTGTTGACATTTCCCCTAAGTCGTCTTTGTGGAAATGTCTTATATAGGCCATACGAAAATGCAAAAAATCTTCGTATTTCCATTAGTTTTTACTTCCATCCATTTTCTTTATAAATTATCTTTATCATATTAAGAAATAACTTTTTGACTTTGCGATGTTTTTCTCAGAAATTAAAAAGTTCCCATATTCTGGGCCGTCTTAAAGTATGACGCTGGGCACATAAGAACTTGGGGCTCCGCTGGAAAGTAAAACATTTTTTGGTACAAATTAAATTCATGTGATTGCCTGTTTTAAGAAAAAGAAACTAAAAAAAAATATTTATTTAAGTTTCTTTTTCAGTGAGGTAATTTTTCTTAACTTACTAAAACCATGATATTCGTGAAAAAAAAATTTCCTGTACGAAAAATGTCTCAGAATCTGAGAATATTTTTATACGCAAAACGTCTCTGAATCTGAGAGTTTTTCAATACGAGAAGTGTCTTAGAATCTGAGTCTTTTTTTTTTGGAAAAACTTCTCTGAACATTAGACTTTTAAAATCTCAGAATCTGAAACTTTTTCTGTACGAAAAATAGTTCGCATTCTGAAACTTTTTATGTAGCAAATATTTCTATGGATTTGAGACTTTTGATAAATTACAAATTTCTTCTATAGAAAAAGTCTCAGTGTATACGAAAAGTCTGCTAGATTCTGAGATTTTTTTCTGTAAGAAAATAAGAAATTTTCTTTATTTTCGTATAACCGAATTTGTTGCCTTTTCGGGTCCCTTATGGTTAAACGGTACTGCCCAGGTAGATGTAAAAGTTTAGTTTGATATACTGCTATTGTGAAGACATTTCCTTATTATGAGGATTTTTTCACAATCTTAAAACAAACATTCATTGATGACAATGTTAGAACATGTCCTCAAGAAATACCTAATATATGTCAGAATTTGAAGACATTTGCTGATGGAAGCACGGTGCAAATTCCTCAGTGAGCCATTTACAAAACTTATTAAATTTATAATTTTTTTAAAAGACCATGAAAAAATCAAGAAAACGTAACCGAACAAAAAAATCTGGGAAACAATTAAAATCTCGAAAAATTCACGCAAGAATTTTACTCACGCACGATCACGCACGAACTTTTTTTTGGTACTCACGCTCACGCACACTCACGTGAGTAGAAAAAAATTTACTCACGAATCACGTGATTCATGCGTGATTCACGTGAGCAGCGCCCATCTCTATTTTTCATATATAACTATAAATACTTGTAAAAAAACAATATCACTACTTAACTTTAAAATTTTGGCAACTCTTTTTATTTTGTTGAATATATCACTTTATTATTTTTGTAATTTATTTATTTTTTTGTTGACATTTCAAAATAAAAAAAAGTCTTGGTAAGTGATAAAATCAAAAATTTCAAGATTTGTCACCACTTTTTTTAAATACTTTTAACTTTTAAGAATATATAAATATCACAGACCATATAGACATGCAACACGAGTGCTTATTTTGGTACTTTCAATATGGACGCATACAAAATGCTACTAAATTTACTTCTCTACCTAGAATACGTGTGCCTGTACGTGTGAGCTTTTGCATCTGTATTTTCGTTGTTTGTTTACGTTTTGTATGAAACGTCAAAAGTTACACGCGCGTGCCGTCACTAATACATACACATATGCGAAACTTGTTCGTTTCACCCCTATGATAAATATCCCTACTTATCAAGTGTATACCTACTTAAATTTGTATGGGAAGTTTATAACAAACTCGAAAAAAACACACCTAAAATCAAAATATTTTTATCTTCTAAAATTTTTTTGGTACAATTATTTGACTTTGCCTCCTGTGTATTTAATAAAATAGAAAGTTGAGTAAAATCGCTGTCTTTCAATTGTTTAAACAAATAATTACAATGTTGAATAATATTATTATTTATATTTTATTTTACGCTTAAATATAAAGTTAAAAAGAAATTATGAGCACGTGAAAAATAACAATAGAATACATGAAAGTGAGGAATCTATTTTTATGTCCTCCACCTAGGCCTATAACAGCCCAGGTCAAAAATATAGCACTGCCCCAACAATTGTGTCTTGTGCTGAGTCAGTACCACTCTGCGGTGCTGCGGCAGCACTGTTCTTACCAAATTTACATTTTGTTTAAATTTTTCTTTTTCAAAAAAAATTTTTGTTTTTTCAAAAAAGTTTTTTACAAACATTTTTTTGTTACCCTATACTTACAAGGGAAGTATCTTAACCCTTATGCACCGATTTGATTGAAACTTTAAATATAGACGATTTTAAGGCTGAATTGTCTCGGCTTATCGGTCATATCGGGAATTTAGGGGTTAAAAAAAAGGCGAAAAAATAGTTTTTTGTATTCTTCAGCAATTTTTTTTAAGAAACACATGATGTTTCTTGCATGTGATCTTATCAAGACAGGTTACAATTAATTTTCACAAATAAATAACAAAACAAGTAAGAGTTTTAAATTCGGCTGTGCCGAATCTATTATACCCTCCAACATGTTTAAAATTAAAAAAAAAAATCCCAGGGGCGTCTTTTTTTTTGGGGGGGAGGGAATTCGGCGGAGATGGTTGGGGACGCCTGTACCCATGCTATATTATTTACAAATTATTTGTTTATGGTATTTACGCTTAAATAATACATTTTTATCGTTATTTTTAATTAATTTCTATAACCACGTCCCCAAAGGGGGCGGCCTCAATAAATTTGAATTTTCTAACCCCCTTGGTCCAAGCGCATGTCTATGAACATAATATGGCAAACAAATGTTACATTTGTTGAGCAAAAATTAAAAAAAAAACTCGTAAAAATATCGTATTTTTCAGGGGTCGTTTTAGTTCTTCAAGGGGGAACTTTTTTCCCCCTGGTCCGATTTTGCCCATCTTCGAACTTAACCTTACCAGTAGCATAAGAGATATTCTTGCCAAACTTTAGGGGTCTAGCTCTTTTGATTTGGGTTGCATCGTTATTTCTACAGACGGACGGACGGACATCGCTAGAATGTCTTAGATTCTATCATGGATCAATATTATATATACGTTGTGGGGTCCCCGACCGATATTTCGATGTGTTACACACGGAATGACAAAGTGAGTGTACCCCCATACTGTGGTTGGAGGGTATAAAAATATAATTTAGTTGCATCCGGTAGCAAAAGATATTTACAGGTTGTAATGAGTTTGTGCTGATGTTTGTAACTATCCGAAATATTGGTTCTAGACACACCGTTTTGTATACCGATCAACTCAGAACCACTTTCTGAGACGATTTAGCGATGTCCGTCAGTACGCCTGTCCATGGAAAAGATGTGAGCACGATACAGGTCGCATTTATCAATCACTTTGTATGAAATTTGAAATTTTAGCCCCCATACAAAACTCCCTTTATAATTTGGCTCAAATGACCCTAATAACCGTATCATAAAAGGTATCCTTTCGAAATTTGGCAGATAAGCTAATTTTGTATTTAGAAATCAACATATCAACATTTTAAAGGAATCCGACAAGTTCTTCTTGTAGTCCCCATACAAACCACCTTCCCGATATTCACATAAATCTCTTAAAATTCATGAAAATAGGAAATATTTGTTAAAAGTTTTGTTTGTAGGTGCACACAAAAAAGTAAAAAATGAGTTTTGATTAAAAATTGCTCATATCGATTAAAATGTTAATTAGATTTGCTATAATTAAAAAAATGATAATAGTAATTAAAAAATTTAATAAAAATTTAAAACTGAAAATAATTAAAAAAGTAATTAATAGTATTAAACAAATTAATAAAAATTATTGCTCAAAATCAGTACAAAATTACGCCTACTTAAAAAAAAACAAATATGAATTAAAAACCAGGGACCCGATTTTAATACTTTTAAAACGAACAATTTAAATTTTAATCCAAAAAAAAACAAAAACTTGTGTTCAAAATAAAATATTTCTCAATAAAGATATTTTTATTTCGATCAAAGTTGAAAATATTTTTTATTGTTCGAAATAAAAATATTTTAAATATCATTACGATATTTATCAAAAAGAGGAAAATTATTTTCATCTTTTTATTTTCATCATTAAAATAAAATAAACAAATACAAATTTTGATTTTCATCGTTCGAATTAAATAAACTAATCTAATTTTTGTCGGCGATGTGTCCGAATTCTAGTTAATAAAAACCCTTTTTAGGTACATGTCTGCTCATAAAGCCTTTTTCCCCCGTTTGCAACATTTTGGTGTTCACCTAAACTTACAAGGGATTCTGAACAGCTATTTGGAACACTCGCGATGTATGATTTAATAAAAATTCAAATATGAGGAGTTCTATCTAATACTGTATACAGACTAGCGTGATTTTAAAATCACCATGTGATTTTCCTTTGAACAAAATCACATAGTGATTTACAAAATCATCTCAAATTGTACTAGCATAAAGAAAAATTGCAAAATCATCTCAACTTACCATGGTAAGTTCTTGTAGTGTGAACATGGCCTAACAGTTAAATTCCGGCATATAAAAAAAATCTCAATTTACCCGCGATAAAACAATGTATAAAATGTTTCAATGCTTTGCCGTCTTATGACTTCTTAAAAACGATAAAGCATCTATCAGACCAACATTCAAATTATCTCTTAAGTGTTCTGACTTTGTGTTTTAAGCAGACAAGGAAAAAATTCGAATTTTATTTAAAATTCATAAGGTATTTGAAATTAAATTTTTATTTAAATAAAATTCTCAAAAACATTTGAATTTTATTATTTCCAAAAATAAAATTCTCAAAAAGAATAGAATTTTATTTTTGGTTTGAATTTTATTTTTGAATTTTATTTTTGGTTTGATATTTATTTGTTCAAAATTTATTTGTTATCAAGGTAAATTTATGAATTTACCTTGTTTGTTATTATGAAAATAAAATTCTTTTTTTTATTAATAAAATTCTTTAAAGAATTTTAAATAAAATTTTTTTGAATTTTATTTCTTCTAAGAATTCAAAATAATATTTTTAAGAATTTTATTTAAAATTCATTCTTGAATTTTATGAAAAATTTAAATTTGAATTTTATCAATAAGGAATTTTAAATTTTATTGTTTTTCCTTGTCTGGTTTTAAGGAGAACTTAAAGAATATAGGGAAAGAAGATAGATTTAGCCATTTTCAACTTTTTTTTTAACTTTTACCTTCTGTAATTATTACAGATAAAGAGATCTAAGTCTTAAACTTTTCGCTATAATGGTTTAAGGTCCTGTCTGCACAATTGAATTTGTAGTTTTCCAATTGCATTTGTAGTTTTTCTAAAATTTGGAGGTTTGATGAACTATTTATGTCGGTTATGAAAATTATTTGTGTATTTATATATTTATTATATATTTATATATTTATTATATATATTTAAATTTTATTTGAAATATTTTATTTGAAATATAAAAAAAAGTTGAAAAAAAAGATATTTATTATTTTTATTTTCCTCCTTTGTGATATTTATCGCAATAGATATTTTTCGATTTTCATCATGATGGATATTTATTTTTTTAAACAAAAATTTTTATGTGAGGATGTTTATTCTGGCTCGAGGTCATTATTTTCTTTACTAATTAAAACCATGATATTCTCATAGTATAATTTTCAAGAAAATTATTTTTTGTTTTAAATTTATTTATGTTGGTCATTTTTGCAAGACTTAATCGACACGTGTTTCGGAATTTGTCAAGATTCCATTGTCAAGATTATTTAGCAAAAATAGAAACGATATACTACAAAGTAGCAAACGAGTCTAATGACAAATCGTTTTTGCACAAACTAAAACATTAATACATATTCGACTCTATCCACAATGTGAATTAGAAAGACGAAGAAATTGTACTATGCTAGTAAGTAACAATTGTCAATAACCAACAAAAATATTTAAAACATTTTACATACGATAGTCCATTGGACTACAACAATATGTTTTTGTTGCTGTGAATGAAATTATACCATTATTAGGGCTATTCATCACTATGGCGTGCCAACCATTATGTTCAAATTCTGATTAATTTTTATTAATAAATAAAAATTGTTTTATTCGACCTTTAAAATATTATATTATATTATATTATTTAAAACAAAAAATAATTTTCTTGAAAATTATACTATGAGAATATCATGGTTTTAATTAGTAAAGAAAATAATGACCTCGAGCCAGAATAAACATCCTCACAAAATATAATATTTTAAAGGTCGAATAAAACAATTTTTATTTATTAATAAAAATTAATCAGAATTTGAACATAATGGTTGAGTCTTGCAAAAATGACCAACATAAATAAATTTAAAACAAAAAATAATTTTCTTGAAAATTATACTATGAGAATATCATGGTTTTAATTAGTAAAGAAAATAATGACCTCGAGCCAGAATAAACATCCTCACAAAATATAATATTTTAAAGGTCGAATAAAACAATTTTTATTTATTAATAAAAATTAATCAGAATTCAAAAATTTTTATTTTATTTTTTTGAACAAATTAGAAAACATTTTGAACTACAAAAATAAATATTTTGATGAAAACAAAATAAAAAAACGTTTTCCGGTCCTTGTTAAAAACCAAAATGTGTTTATTATTAACAAAATAAAAACTTATTAAATATAATAAATAAATATTTAAAGCATCAAAAATGTGTTTGATTAGATTTTTGTGTCATTTTCCTCCGTTGTTGTTTGCCGTTTACCAGGATCTTCTTGTGGAGCTTCTTTGTTTTATTTTTATACTAATATTCACTTTTTTCATTTATTTATTCAATTTCAATTGTTCTCGTTCTTTTTAAATAACAAAATTAATACCGATTCAGATATAAATTTGATAAAAACGCATTTTCATTAATTTAATCTTATAAAAATATATTTTCACTTTTTCTGTTTTGTATTGCATGTGTAAGAAGAAGCATGCAAAAATATCAGAGATGTTTACATACAAAACAATTAAACATTTTAATTATATCAAATTTTAAATTCTATTAAAACTTTTAATTAAAAAATGTTCCTTGTTATTTTTTTTCTGTGTGATAAACGCATTCACAAATTTCGCCCGGTATTCAGTTAAATCGGTCTATTGGAAACAAAAATAAGCCAATTTCACCCAAATTTGGTTTGTGTGTGTTTCTGCACTAATAAAAGATCCAATGAAGAATCAGTCCATGTTTGGACTTGGGACCCATTTTCCGGAAAACACTGGTGTAGGGTATTATATAGTCGGTCTTGACCGGCTATGATTTTCTTACTTTTTTTTTTTGTTATTATATAGTCGGTCTTGACCGGCTATGATTTTCTTACTTGTTTTTTTTTTTTTTGTTATTTTACGAAAATTTTAGTTATTACCCAGCAAAAACATGGTAATTAGTTGTGAAAAGTTATCATTACCAAGTACATTATTTATAATGAGTACACATTACCATTAACATTATTTTAAAAGTAACTACTTTTCAGTAATATGCTATAAAAGTACTTTCAAGTAATAATATCTCCTTGCACTTGCATTTTTTAACCTTTACAATTCAATTAACTTTAAAAGTACTTAAAAACTTAATAAAAATTACTAATTTTTTTATTTTTAATAAAATTTTTTTTAATTTTAAATGTTTTAATTAACTAATTATTTTACTTCTTATTGGTAATGGGTTTTTACTCGTTATTAGTAATCCGAGTCAGTAACTACTTATTTAACTCCATACTCTTCACTAATTATTTTTGTCTCACGCCCTTGTTAAAATAATTAGTGTTTCATTCAATAAGTAACTACTTATTAACAGTTGTTTCGGATTACAAAACCCATTACTGGTAATGCCAAATTTTGCTGGGTAATTTGGACTACCATAGAGGCGTTTTGGACCTCTTTCTACAGCCTAATGTGGAGAATATAAAATAAAATTATCTTGATCTTGAAACAAAATTTGAAAGTGTGTAGATTTGACTTAATTAATAAATTAATTAGAAAATAGAAAGTGATTTAAAAAATGAAAGCTGCCTACATTCTTAAAAATATTTAAAAAAAATATTTCTTTAGTCGCACGACATTCAAGTGCGATAAATTATGAATACTTTACTAATTAAAAAATAATTAATTTTCTAAAAAATAAAATTGAGTTAAAACAAGTAGAAAAATGTTAAAACTGTTTGCCCATGAATACCCTCCACAAAACTTTCTAGGAAAAACATTTTGTTAAAAAAAAGTTACAATTCCGGTTTTTTTTTTTGTAAAACAATTTTAATTCGAAAATTCTTTTTGCAAATTAAAGATTCTAATTATAAATCTTAAATTTGAAGAGGATTCGAAAAACTAAATAATAAATTGAAGTTCGAAAAATATCAATTGGAATTCGAAAAGGATCAATTGAAATTCGTATAAGTGGAAAAGTTAAATTAACCTAGGCCGAAGAATCCATGAATACCCTCCACAATGACCTTTCTTTTTCTTTCAACAAGTAAATTTAAGGAAAAACATTCTAAATTTCAAGTTTTTTCTTATAACTTCTGAATCACTTTACAATATGGCTAAAATTCAATACCAACCTTACCAGGAAAAGCTTTAGCAGCCCCAAAGTTTCAAAAGTTTTCGTGTTTTCAACAGACAGACATCGCTAGATAGACTTAAAATCGATCAAGGATCATGGTAATATATGTTTTATGTTGTCCCAGACCTATATTTCGAGGTGTTACAAACGGTATGACAAAATTATATACATATATCCTCTTATCACTGGAGTAGGGGATATAAAAATATCAATTGAATATCGGAAATATCAATTGAAATTCGAATTGTTATTCAAATGGATGTTGTAAAAAAAAACTCCCATGTTTAAAGCCAAATAAAAATCTGCAAACTTTTTTTTAATGTTATATTTTTATAATAACCAAAAACAAATTTAACTTATCTCTGGTATTTTAGTATCGATTCCAAAAAAAGTAGCATGTAGTAGCAAACTAAAAACTATGGGTAACAAGAAATTAAAAAATGCACATTTGCATTCCACAACTTATTCAATTTCAATAACAGCACCAGCTTTCACTAAGGCTTCTTTTAATTTTTCAGCTTCATCTTTGGGTATATCTTCCTTAACAACTGTAGGTGCGCTTTCAACGAATTTCTTGGCCTGCACTAAATTCATGCCTTCCAATAAATTTTTGATTTCCTTGATCAGCGCTACTTTTTGTTTTTCATCAAATTTAACTAATTTTACTTTGAATGAAGTTTGTACTTTCTTGGGGGCAGCCTCCTCTTCATCATCAGCAGCGGCTGGTCTAGCAGGACCAGCAGCCATTTGTGGCACAAATGCAGTTTCGGGAAGGTTAAGTTTTTGTTTCAATAATGAGCTTAATTCTGAAACTTCCAAAAGATTTAGAGCGGCTATACTGTTGACAATACTATCCAGTTTGGGATTTACAGGTTTTGCAGCACCCTCTGGGGGAGGTGGTGTCAAAGTTGGAGCACCGGTAGCAGCAGCAGGGGCTGCTTCGGCTGAAAACATGCGACGACTTGAGTGGCGACACAATTGTCTAGCTAATAGACGAGGAGCAAACATTTTGTTGAAATTTTTTGGTTACACTATAAGAGAAGATGTAATTAAAAGTATTGTATTAGTTATTTAAAAGTATTTTGTTTTAAAAATTAATAAAATTTACCAAAAACTTGAGAAAAAATTGCGGTTATGTGATCAACTTTTGACAATTATTGTAAAAAGTGCTGCCAAGTTTTAAAATTATGTAATAATCGATGCTAATTTAGATTTTTCTTATCTTTTTAGCGCTTTATTTTTAACCTTAAAACATCTGGGGGGTAATTACACACAAAAAAAAAATATAATAAAAAATTGTGTCCGTTTATGGGATAATACAACCTATAAAGTGTTATTTGATAAATTACCTTAGTTTTTACTTTAAAAAACTTAGGTAAATTATACAATAACACTTTATAGGTTGTAATTAAACCAAAAACTTGCACAATTTTTTAAAAAAATTAAAAAAAAAATGTGCCAGTTTTTGGTTTAATTACAATCTACACTCATAGAAATATCTTAGTAGAAAAATTAGTAAACCCATTGTAGATCAAGTTTTACAGAATAATGCTGTATTCAACAAAAATTAATGTTGATAACGTTGAATAATCAGTATAGTTGATTTAACTATTACACTCGCGTCTACAGAATTCAATAGATAAAACAAAAAAGAAAAAACAACCCTGTTCGTTCTTTTTTTTTTTTTTATTATAACGAGTGAACGAGTGAGTTGGTAGCAATGTGAAATGTCTCTTATAAAATTATTTAATGTGTTTGTTTCTTATAAAATTATTTAATATTAGAAAAATAAATAAAAATAGGATCTGATCTGTAAATATTTGGTAAGTAATAAAATACATTGATTACTTTATGTATTCATACTATATTAAAACGTTTTTTGTTTTTTTTTTAGGATTTTGTTTTGGTATCATCAGAAAACTAGAGAATGGCTAATGGGTGCATAACATGAATAAACGAAGTGTGTGTGAAAGTCTTTGTGAAAATCTTCAAATATTGCAGCTTAAAAAGCCGGAAATTAAAAAAATATTGTGGTTTATACTTAATAAAAGAATATTTACAAATAACAACAAGCTTTTTTTTTAATAATAAAATTTCTTATATTAACAAAAATATGAGTTGAATTTACATAAAATACGAGTTGATTAACAAAATAACGAGTTGATCAACTTTTACAAAAACTGACAACAATTTTTATTGAAATCAACATAAATATGTGTAGGGTCAAAATCAACAATGATTTCTGTTGAATTTACAACGATTTTCTTTGGGAATACAATGATTTTTGGTTGAGTGTATAAAGTGGTTTTGGATAACTTACCAAAGTTTTTGCTCTAAAAAACATTGGTAAATTATCCAAAACCACTTTATAGGTTGTATTATCCCCAAAACGTACACATTTTTTTTATTTTATTTTTTGTGTGTAAGAAGTTAGTCGTTAAATCGTATCATTTATTCATTATTCCATAACCACGAAATGACGCTTTAATACGCTAATGATAATATTTGACGATTATCAAGTCACATAATTATCCCTTTGGGTGGATCGACAACTGTTATTTAACTCTGTGGCGTTGGAACTTAAAAATCGAGGCATAAAAATTCATATAGAATTGGAACTTTATCCCTAATGTTAGCTATTTTTGCTCAAGAAGCTCTAGGCACAGACTAAATACAGACTCGACAGTAGAGTTTTATAAGAAAAAATGGGGAAAAACTAAGCGATTTTAGGAGAAAACACAGCGGTTTTTAGTCCATTTTACGCTAACATGGCAACACTTTCTACGACTTAGGAGTGAGTGAAACAACAAAAACCGATCTGGCATCCATTTTTCTTATGGCGCGTTATATCAGTTTTCTCTTTCTAACCTAATTCGTAGAATAATTTGAAAATATTAGCCATATGGTTAAAGAATACTTTTTTGACACCTGTCACTTATGTCGAGTCTGTATTAGTCTGTGCTCTAGGTAACAATTAAATTGTATTTTAAGTTTAATTAAACAAAAAATTATATACCAAGGATTTTTGAAACTCATACAAAAACATCCGCTATTTTAGATCTAACACCTCTAATTAAGTAAAAGGGATTAAGGATTTTGTAACAATTTAAGTTTTTTTTTAGGAAAAATCTTTTAAAATAGAGTTATAACAACATTTTTTTATTGCTCTATCACAACACTTCTTAAACAGTGGGTCGAGGACCCCAAGGGGGTCGCAGAAGCATCTTTGGGGGGGAATTCTCGATTTTGTTAACATTATGCTAAAAACCTTTAAAATCCTAAGATAGTTTTCCAAAGATAGTGTGCTTTGTTTGCAAGGATATCAGATAATTACAACTTTTTTGAAATAACAGCCCAAAAAAGTGATGACAAGTTTGCGAAAACTAAGCTTGCAACAGGGTGTTTCTGATACAATTGAAAAAGTCAACATTCAACAGGGTGTTTCTGATACAATTAAAAAAGTCAACAGCTGTAAAAGCATATGGTAAATTTTGTTTATGCTGGAGAAAGTAAACAAATTTGTAAAAATATACAGAATTTATTTAAAATTATAAAAAATAATAGTAGATTAAACAAAAAAACTGCAAAACATAATGGCTGATACTATGGATGAAAAATTAGACTCAGACAATACTGAAAAAATTGTATTTAAAAAGAAAATTCGTAAAAATATCCGACAAAGAAAGAATTCAGATGATGAGCCCAAGGAAGAACCGTAAGTAAGGATTTTAAAAAGTCTTGTTTTATTACTAAACCATATTTTAAATAACAAACTAGAATATCCTTGGATGAAATTAAAGAAAAACAAAAATTGCGCGTAAGACCACATGGCGTTAGCATTATAGGCTTAGCATTGGGCAAAAAATTGGCACCCGAAGAAGAAATAACTCTTAAAGATCCTTTTAATGTTAAAACCGGAGGACTTGTAAATATGCAATCTATTAAGGCGGGAAATATTAATAAAGAACCCGAAGATGCCTATGATGTTGGCATTGGTACACAGTTTTCAGCGGAAACTAACAAACGTGATGAAGATGAAGAAATGATGAAATATATTGAACAGGAACTACAAAAGCGTAAGGGCCTAACCGACACTGACAACGATAATGAGGTGGGACAAGATTCTCAAAAATATTTAACACCAGAAGATGCTGCCCTCTATGCTCTGCCGGAACATTTGCGACAATCTTCCTCCAATCGTTCAGAGGAAATGTTATCAAATCAAATGTTAAATGGTATACCAGAAGTGGACTTGGGTATTGATGCGAAAATAAAAAATATCGAGGCAACAGAAGAAGCTAAACAAAAGCTGTTACAAGATCAGAAAAATAAAAAAGATGGTCCATCACAATTTGTACCCACCAATATGGCGGTGAATTTTATGCAACATAATCGATGTAAGTTTAAGGGATACATAAATGTGGCAATGGCTGAGAAAAGCTTATGACCTTAAAAAACTGCTGTTTGTTGAAATCGTGTTCAATTTTTGATGTATTATAGAATTGTTCGACATAAGCTTTTTTCACTTATTGCCACAAAAATAATAGGAATACTTTCTATTTCGTTAATTAAATTATTTAATAAATTTTCTATTTTAGTTAATATTGAAGAAAACAATGATCCCAAAAGACGTTTCCAACAAAGAAAGCCAGCCGAGGGCAACACTGGAGGTGAACAACAGCCTCAAAATCCTCATAATCAAGTTGGGCCAAATGGTGTTAAGAGAGCTACAGATGATTATCATTATGATAAGTTTAAGAAACAATTTAGACGTTATTAAAATGCATTTATTTAAAATTTTTGATTAACATAAATTTTTAAGTTTTGTAAAGTACAAGAAAATATAAAACTTATTTTAAAACTATGAAACATTTGTAAAGCAGTTTTAATTCTACATGTGTAAACCACTTTTATATAAAATTTTTATAA
Source organism: Pegoplata infirma (assembly GCA_963921195.1). NCBI lineage: Eukaryota > Metazoa > Arthropoda > Insecta > Diptera > Anthomyiidae > Pegoplata > Pegoplata infirma. The sequence continues at coordinate 30,316,231 of OY992539.1, forward strand.
AAAACAATATAAAACAAACATCCATTTTTATATAAAAAAGGCATACAAAAATTTGTTTTGGAAATTTATAGCGATGATCACAATTTTTTTGCTATTTTCGCTCTATCGCCTCTAGTAAAGCTACAAAATGCAAGAAAAGTTTTAAAAAAAATATCACATTTTTTTAAATTTATATGGATGATCTCAATTTTTCGCTATTTTTGATCTATCACCTTTAGTTAAGCCATTATATGCAATTGAGTTATTTTTATAAAAAAATCATAAAAATGGATTTTTGAAAATTTTTAGTGATGATCTCCAATTTCTGCTATTTTGTTCTAGCACCTTTTAATATACATATAAAATCATGTAAAAATAAATTTTAGGAACATTTTTGTCTCTAAGCCTCTTTTTAGGAATTTTATTGCAATTAAAGTTTTTAAGATTTTTTTAACTCTAACGTAAATTGTTAAGCTATAAAACGCAATCAAAGCTTTATAGAATTAATTCATATGAAAATGATATTTGGAAATTTATAGCGATTCATATAAAACTGAATTATATGGATCATCACAATTTTGAGCTACTTTTGTATTAGCGCCTCTCATACAATTTAAGCAAATCTTTTTAGAAAAAAATTATATTAAAACAAAATTTTGAAAATTTTTAGCGATGATCCCCGATTTATGGGTTTTTCCCTGTAAAACCTTTAGTTAAGAAATAAAATACAAGTAAAATTTTTTTGAACAAATTCTTATAAAAATAATCTAAATAGATGATCTCAAATTTTAGATGTTTTCTCTTTAGCACCTCTAGTTTAGCCATACAATTTATGCAAAGTTTTTTTTAGAAAACGGATTTTTGAAAATTTATAGGAATGATCTTTAATTTTTTGCAGTTTTTGCTCTATTACCTCCAGTTAAGAAATGAAATACAAGTAAGTTATTTTTAGAATAAAATTCAAAAAATTAATTTTTGGAAATTTTTAGATCCCCGAGTTCAGAAATTTTTGCTCTAGCGCCTTTAACTAAACCATAAACTGCAAGTAAAGTTTTATAAAAAAGAAAAATATATAAATTTTTTTTTTTGAAATTTAAAGCCGTGACCCCTAAATTTTGTTATTTTTGATCTACACTCAAAAAATTATGTTAGTAAAATCCACTGAAAATGTCAGTTAAAATAACTACTTTGTATATAAAAATTGGAAAAATAAATAAAAAAACTGATCATTGGATCAAATTATTAAACAAAAAAAAAAAAAAGGCGGGCCCCTGTAGGCTAGTTGGTAGCGTGCTAGCCTATGAAACAGGGGGTCGTGGGTTCGATTCCCACCAAAACCCTTGGTCGATTTCGCTACAACGAGACGACGGTCATTGTTACCAGTTCTCGGTTAGGTTAAAATTATTTAAAATGAGTTGTAAATAAAAATTGGAAAAATAAATAAAAAAAACTGATCATTGGATAAAATTATTATTATTAATTATTATATTATATAACTGTAAGTTGTTTTGGGGTCAACTACTTTTTCAGTTAAATCAACTAACAATGTTAGTTATTTTAACTTACAAAAACAACTGACTTATGTAGTAAAAACTACTTACATTTGTAGTCAAAAGAACTAAAATGTAGTAAAAATAAAATAATCAATATATAATTTTTTTTCAAAAAATTTTTCAGAAAAAAATTGAAGACCAAATTTTTTCCAAGTTTTTTTTTTTTTTTGGAAAAAAACTTTGAAAATTTTTCAGAGATAAAAAAATAAAATTAACTACTTTACATAACTGATACTACATTACAGTACTTTTTTGTTAGTTATTCAAAAAACGACTTAAAATAACTAACAGAAATAGTTGTTTGATATTTTTCATACAAAAACAACTGACTTTGTAGTTGAAAACAACTAACTACTGTAAAATATACAAACAACTAACATGTAGTAACTTACATAATTTTCTGAGTGTAAAAAGTTTTTCCTAAATTTTATGGCTAAGTTAGAGGTGCTAGAGTGAAATGGGCTAAATTTGGTAATCATTGTACCAGCATTTTTCTTTAAAATCTAAACAATTATTTTTATATGATTTTTTTCCTAAAAATCTTTACTTACATTTTATAGCTTAACTAGAGGCGTTAGAGCAAAAAGAGCAAAAATTGGTGATCATCGATATAAATTTCCACAAATTAATTTTTATTTAAAAAAACAAATTTACTTGCATTTTATGGATAAACTAAAGATGCTAGATCGGTGTAGAGCAAAAACACTCAAAAAATTATGTTAGTAAAATCAACTGAACATGTCAGTTAAAATAACTACTTTGTAAGTTATTTTGGGGTCAACTACTTTTTCAGTTAAATCAACTAACAATGTTAGTTATTTTAACTGACATAAAAGAACTGACTTATGTAGTAAAAATTACTAATATTTGTAGTCAAAACAACTAATATATAGTAAAAATAAAATAAACAATAAATAATTTTTTTTCCAAAAAATTTTTCAGAAAAAAAAAATTGAAACCAAAGTTTTTTTTTTTTTAAAAAAAATTGTGAAAAATAAAAAAAAGTTTTTTTTTTTGGAAAAACTTTGAACATTTTTCGGAGATAAAGAAATAAAATTAACTACTTTAAATAACTGTTACCACCTTACAGTACTTTTTTGTTAGTTATTCAAAAAACTACTTTAAATAACTAACAGAAATAGTTGTTTGATATTTTTCATACAAAAATAACTGACTTTGTAAACTAACTACTGTAAAATATAAAAACAACTAACATGTAGTAACTTACATAATTTTCTGAGTAAATAGCTAAGAATTTTAAACATCTTTTTTTCTATGATATTTTTTTATAATTTTTACTTGCTCTTTATTGCTTAGTAAATGGTGCTATATCAAAAAAAGCAAAAATTTGGGATCATCGCTTTAAATTTCCAATTTTTTTTTTTTTTATGAATTTTTTCTAAAACTAACTTGCTTGCATTTTATGGCTTTACTGGAGGTGATAGATGAAAAATTGCAAAAAATTAAGATCATTCCTAATAATTTCCTAAAATCCAATTTCAAAAAATTGTTACTTAAATTTTATGACTAAACTTGAGGTGCTATAGCGAAAAATAGCTTAAACTTGTGATCATCCATATAGTCTATTTATATTTAAGTTTTTTTAATTTTAATTTTACTTGTATTATTTCTTTCCTAGAAGTGCTAAAGGGAAAATACTAAAAATTGGCGATCATCGGTTTATTTGTATGTGATTTTTTGTTTTAAAGCTTTACCTAAGTTTAATGTCTTAACTAGAGGTGCTAGAGAGAAAATACCTAAAATCGCTAAAAATTTTCAAAAACCATTTTCATATGAATTTATTCTTAAAAGCCATGCTTGCATTTTATAGCTTAACTATTGACGCTAGAGTAAAAAATTCTTGAAAACTTTCATTGCAATTAAATCCTTAAGTAGCGGTGCTAGAGCACAAATATTTTTTTAAAAAACTTTACTTTTTTAATCACCCCTTAGAATTTCAAATATATACACTTTTATATGATTTTTTTTCTAAAAAGCTTTACTTTCATTTTGTATCTTAACTAGAGGCGCTAGAGAGAAAATAGAAAAAATTAGAGATCATTGCTATTATTTTCCAAAAAATCTATTTTTGTATGCATATTTTTGTAAAAAACTTCACTTATCACTAGGGATGAGATTTCCATGCAAATGCATGTTTTTGTCGATAGTCTAAAACGATATCGATCAATTATCTTTCCGAATCAAGAAATTTGCGTTAAAATGGCATTGATTTGTTTTTGCATATTTTTGCATATTTTCGTGAAAATGCATATTTTTGCATATTTTGATTTTAAATGCATATTTTGTGCATATTTCCAACTTTAAAGTGCATATTTTTGCATATTTTGGCATAAACTAACAAAAACACAAATTGGAATTTATTTTTTTCAAAAACTATTTTAAATTTTAACTGGGCTATTCATAATGAGTAAATTAAATCTAATGTAGGTTTATTTGACTGATATTGCATGAATTTTTTCTTAATTTCTAAAAAAATCTCGTTTACATAAAGTTTTAAATGTTACTATTTAAACCCGCCGCTGTTTTTTGCTTTTTAAGAAGTTTTTCCTATGAAAACAAGATTTTTATTACACACATTTTATTTTTTAGTGCATATTTTAAGGTTTTTTAGTGTATATTTTGAATTTTTTAGCGCATATTTTAAGCGCATATTTTCGATTTTTTAGTGCATGAAAATCTCATCTCTACTTATCACTATTTATTAATTGCAATTTATTGCTTAGCTAGATCAAAAATATTAAAAATTTGAGATCATCCTTAAAAATTTCCAAAAATCCATGTAATCCATGTAATTTCTAGATTTTTTAGATCCATCTTAATGTTAAAATTTTCTACTGAATGATTAAAAAAAATATATTTTTTATTCAAAAGAAAAACTTGTCAAACATGGAGATAGGTAAATATGTGTTTTTTTTATTTTTTTCATCGAACTATTTGCGGTAAAGACAAATGCAGTTTTTTTGGCACAGGTTGTTTTTACTGTTTTTGTAGTTGTTTCTAAATAATACATCTACACTCAGAAAATTATGTAAGTTACTACATGTTAGTTGTTTGTATATTTTACAGTAGTTAGTTGTTTTCAACTACAAAGTCAGTTGTTTTTGTATGAAAAATATCAAACAACTATTTCTGTTAGTTATTTTAAGTCGTTTTTTGAATAACTAACAAAAAAGTACTGTAATGTAGTAACAGTTATTTAAAGTAGTTAATTTTATTTTTTTTATCTCTGAAAAATTTTCAGTTTTTTTTTTCAAAAAATAAAAATAAATTTTCGTTTTTTTTTTTATTTTTTAGAACATTTAAAAAAAAAAAAAACTTGAACAAAATTTGGTCTTTAATTTTTTTTCAGAAAAATTTTTTGGAAAAAAAATTTTATATTATTTTATTTTTACTACATGCTAGTTGTTTTGACTACAAATGTTAGTAGTTTTTACTACATAAGTCATTTGTTTTTGTCAGTTAAAATAACTAACATTGTTAGTTGATTTAACTGAACAAGTAGTTGACCCCAAAACAACTTACAAAGTAGTTATTTTAAATGACTTTTTCAGTTGATTTTACTAACATAATTTTTTAAGTGTATCAGTTGTTCGTCAAAAGTTAAAGACAACAGTATTTTTCGTTCAGTTTACCGAAAAATGTAGTAAACGCCTTTTCAACAAACAGATGCAGTGGTTTTTACTGTTTTATTTAAGGAAAATTGTCTTAGCAGAAAGTTGCCGCTAGACCTACTGACATTTAGATTAATTCTTAAATCTTATCAAACAACAACAACAACAAACCTCAAAATAATTGATTTCTTTAAACCGCCTACAATTTCTATTTCCTTGTCGTTAAATTAAATATTTTGTAAAGTCGTTATCATAAGAACTAAACTCTGTGTCGTTTAGAACAATTATAAATAGTACAATGTATTTTTAACATCTCCATACTCATCTTAAAAAGTTACTTTTACCACAGACTAATACAGACTCGACATAAGTGACAGATGTCAAAAAAGTATTCTTGAACCATATGGTTAATGTTTTCAAATTATTCTACGAATTAGGTTAGAAAGAGAAAGCTAATATAATGCGCCATTAGAAAAATGGATGCCAGATCGGTTTTTGTTGTTTCACTCACTCCTAAGTCGTAGAAAGTGTTGCCATGTTAGCGTAAAACGGACTAAAAACCGCTGTGTTCTCTCCTAAAATCGCTTTGTTTTTCCCCATTTTTCTTATAAAACTCTACTGTCGAGTCTGTATTTAGTCTGTGCTTTTACCATCAATTTCCCAATTTCCTCCCCCCAAAGAACATTTACAAGTTACAAATGTTTCTTAAATTACCACATTGTTGTAGTTAGTTAAAAGTAAAGAGGCACAAGTTACAAATGTTTCTTAAATTACCACATTGTTGTAGTTAGTTAAAAGTAAAGAGGCACACAAATGGCGCAGCTAAATAACAACTTAGTATTGTTGGAAGTTACCGATTTTTATTTTTTTTTTGGTTACAAAAATTTTATGAATTCGTGCTACAAATCGAATTAAGTACGTGACTTAAATAATTGCAACACCAACACATATTTGGTAGAGTATTTAGAAAAAGTGATGAGGATGTTAAGCAAGCCTGCCTTATTTAAAAAAAAAAAAAAAACGACAATTGTGGTCGGGCAAGACTGGCCATATTATACCCTACACTAGTGTTTGCCGAAAAAAATAGGTCCCCCAGTCCATGGACTGATTAGAGCTAAAAACTACAATTGTGGTCAGTCAAGACCGGCCATATTATACCCTACACCAGTGTGGGAAGTTATTGCAGTTTTTTGTTTTTGTATAAAAAATGCCAAACAACTTTTTTTTACATTTGTTTTTAAAAACAATTACAAAAAATATGCTACATTCAAAAACTTAAATATATAAAGACTATGCAAGAGCCAATTCTTTTTGACGTTTAAAGGTGGTGTTAGTTTTACAAATGGTATCTGGGAAAGCTGGAAATTTTGTTTACCTTTTATTTTTCGTTTAATTTTGCTAGTTGTTTTTATTTAATTATATTCATTTCTTTTTTTTATTATGTATTTTTTTATTTTCAAGTGACACAACAATAATTTTCATTCATAATTTAAAAATTTTTTAATGTTTATTTTTCGTTATTCCCAAATCGTTCCCAAATACTTTCCAAAAAAAGATTGCCATCTGTAGATAACGACTTCGTTATTACTGACACTACTATTCATGAGTTACCCCTGGCTACATTAAAGTAACAGTTGATTTATGTAGTTTTTTTTTTTAAAGTTTATTAAAAACATCTTTGAAAATACTTCAATTTAGTAACAGTTGTTTCAAGTAGTAAGTTTGATTATTTTTAAATTATTTTTTTTAGTAAATTTTTAAATATCCATTTTTATATGACATTTTTTATTAAAAAAAATTAAATTACAATTTATTGCTTAACTTGAGGTGTTAGAGTGAAAAAAGTGAAAATTTAAGATACACCCTACAAATTTGTCATTGATATATTTTTGAATTTTATGGCTTAACTTGAGGTGCTAGAGAGAAAATAGCAAAAATTTGGAAAAACCATCGCTATTAATTTCAAAAAACCAATTTGCACATTAATGTTTTCTAAAAAAACTTTTTATTTTATGGCTTAATTAGAGGTTCTAGAACAAAAATAGTTGATATTTTAATAGATTTTTTTATAAAACTCTACTAGCATTTTATGTATTAACTGGAGGTGCTATAACAAAAATATCAACAATTTCTAAAAATCAATTTTTATATGAATTTTTTTTTGCTAAAGCAAAAATTTATTTTCATATGACTTTTTATTTAAAAATAATTTAATTGCAATTAAATACTTAACTAGAGGTGCGAGATTGAAAATAGCTGAAAACGAGCATCCTCCCTATAAATTTTTCAAATATCCATTCTATATGAATTTTATGGCTTAACTAGAGGTTCTATAGCAAAAACTGGGGATCATTGCTAAAAATGTCCAAAAAGGCATTTTGTATAATTTTTTTTTTTAAAAACTTAAATTGCATTTTATGGCTTAACTAAAGGGTTTAGTGCGAAAATAGCTAAAATTGTGTATCAACCTTATATATTGTAAAAAATCCTTTTTTAAATTAATTTTTTTTTAACTTTTTTTTGCATTTAATGGCTTAACTTTCGGTGGTGTAACGAAAATAGCAAAAACTTGGGTATCATCGCTATCAATTTCCAAAAATCTGTTTTAAATGTTTTTTTTAAACTTTAATTGCATTTTATGGCTAAAGTAGAGGTGCAGGAGCTAAAAAAAACTTTTATATGATTTTATGACTTACCTTGAGGTGATGGAACGAAAATAGCAACAATTTGGAAATCATCCCTATAAATTTCCAAAAATATATTTTTAAAACACTCAGAAAATTATGTAAGTTACTACATGTTAGTTATTTGTATATTTTACAGTAGTTAGTTGTTTTCAACTACAAAGTCAGTTGTTTTTGTATGAAAAATATCAAACAACTATCTCTGTTAGTTATTTTAAGTCGTTTTTTTGAACAACTAACAAAAAAGTACTGTGATGTAGTAACAGTTATTTAAAGTAGTTAATTTTATTTTTTTTATATCAGAAAATTTTTTTAAGTTTTTTCCCAAAAAATAAAAATAAATTTTCGTTTTTTTTTTATTTTTCACAACTTAAAAAAAAAAAACTTGGAAAAAATTTGGTCTTCAATTTTTTTTTGAAAAATTTTTTGAAAAAAAAAAATTATATACTGATTATTTTATTTTTACTTCATTTTAGTTGTTTTGACTACAAATGTAAGTAGTTTTTACTACATAAGTCAGTTGTTTTTTGTCAGTTAAAATAACTAACATTGTAAGTTGATTTAACTGAAATAGTAGTTGACCCCAAAACAACTTACAAAGTAGTTATTTTAACTGACATTTTCAGTTGATTTTACTAACATAATTTTTTGAGTGTAAACTTTTTCCAAAACGCTTTACTTGCTTTTTATGGCTTAACTAGAGGTGCGAAAGTTAAAATAGCAAAAATTGGGTATAATCGTTATAGATTTTTAAAAGTCCTTTTTATATATTTCTAAAAACTTTACTTGTTTTTAATGGCTTTACTAAAGGTGGTATAGCGAAAATATAGAAAATTGGGGATCATCGCCATAAATTAAAAAAAAAAAAAACAAGTAAGAAAGTTATAGTCGGTCAAGACCGACCATATGATACCCTACGCCAGTGTTTTCCGGAAAATGGGTCCCAAGTCCAAATATGGACCGATTGGATCTGTCTTTTGTTAGATCTTTATTTAGTGTAGACAACACACACAGATTTTAGTGGAATTGGTTTATTTTTTTGTCAATGGACTATTTTACTGAATATCGGTCGAAATTTTTATAAGGGGGACTTAGTCCGAAAATGATCCAATTATATTCCGATTTGATTAGGTTACTAAAGTACACGTTAAACACCTAAAAATAAAATTTTTATAAAATATTTGAATTTTTATGAATTTTGAGGGAATTATGTGAATATCGGGAGGGTGCACTTAAAATATTATGTAAGTAAATTCAACAGAAAATACGTTTGAAACAAATGAAACTTTATTTAAAAAACGGACTACTTACATTTCATTTAAAACAAAAACATTTCTCAGTTATTTTTAAATGTTAATTAATAACTGTTGAAATCCGTAAAAATAACTTAAAAATCCGTAAAAAATGACTGACAAAATTTTACGGAAAAAACGGTTAAAATAACGGAAATTTACATTCATTTTTATTTTTTTTTTTAGAAATAATTTTAAAAAACTTCGAACCTGAGCAGAATCGAACTCATAATTTCTGGCTGATAGCCCAGCACGCTACCCTCTGTGCCACAAGCTACTTATATTTTCAGCAACTAAATTTCATTTTCAAATTCAAAAAAAAAAAAAATCTAATTTTAGAAATTCTTAAATAACTGACAAATAACAAACGACAAATAAAATAATGTGGTTTGTTTTTTAAATAAAAGACAGTTATGTATTTGAATAAACGTTCAAAAAGTTGTTAAGAATATTTGTATGTGAAACAAACGAATTTTCTTTTAATATTAACTAAAACGAAAACTTTTTGTTTGACTGTGAAACAGTAACTGTAAAACTATTATGAGTGTGGTTTGTATGGGGACTTCCAGAAGGACTGATCCGATTTCTTTCAAATTTGGAATGATGATTTGTGCATATATAATTTGATTACCTTCAATTTCACTGCGATATCTATTATAATACGGTCAGTAGAGTCATTAAGCCGAATCCAAAGGGGGCGTTTGTATGGGGGCTAGGTCTTAACATGGACCGATTTTCTCCAATTTCAATAGGCTTCGTCCTTGGGCCAAAAGATGCTTAATTTTCAAATTTCAAGTTAAATTTGTTTTCAGAAACCTTTTTATTAATTATTTTTTCAGTAAAAAAATAAAAACTTTAAGGGCGGATTACTCAAGTTTCAGATAGCTGCTAACTGTCGATTTAACGGAGCCTTATGTCAAAATTTGTATGAAAAAGTTAAACTTAGCGGAGAGTTATTTTATAACGGAGCATTAAGTCAATTTTGTGGCAATTTTAAAAGCAGTAAAAATAACCGAGGGTAAACAGTTGTTCAGACAATATTTTCAGTTGATTTGCTACAAGTTATTTTTACGGCTTGTTAGTTGTTTTTACTATATGTGTCAGTTGCTAATCAATAGTTAAAAACAATATACATAGTTGATTTAAACGAAAATGTAGTAAAAGCGTTTAAAAGGTTATTTTTTTACCGTTTTGTAGTTGTTTTTACTTTATTTGTCCGTTGTTAATCAAAAGTGAATAACCATAATATTTACAGTTGATTTAACCGAAAATAAAAACAAAATAAAAATGTTAAGGCTGAAAATAGGCAGAAATAGAACCTTGTTGTCCTAAGGTCTCGAAATATGCCTCCTTTTACTATTTTATTTGGTTTTTTAGAAAAGTGTCCACTTCGAGTAAAATTACACCAAACGTATGATTAACATCTTTTTGTTTCAAATAAATGAAAAATATCGATGGCATATTTTTAGGGTATTACAAAGTTCATGTAAGCCATTCCAATCAATTCAACATGTTCTGTTTTGGCTAAAATGAGCAAATGATTTTTTTTTTCTTCTACATTCATTTGTATGGCAGAGTCATCATCATCATCATTGGTAACAAATTTTATATGTACAACCAAATCATTTTAGCAACTAATTAGCAAAAGGAGTTGGTGGTGTATGTTTGTGTATTTAACACCAAATTATAGTATTGAAAAGAATTAAAAAAAAATGGGTGGTTTAGATGGGTTTTTGTTAAGTATCATGTCGACTGTTTTTGTTAAATGAAGTGTAATTTAAAATGTGTTGTAAAAAAAAGTATATTAAAAGCCTGTCAAAATAAGATTTTTTCTATTATAAAAAAAGTCCATATAATAATGGTAACGTGTTGTTAAATGTATTGCTTTTTTTTAAGATAGAATTCATAAATTTTATTTTCTAATATTTTTAATGGATTTTGCACCATTTCCAATGGGATTTATAAGATGCGATATGTTTTTAAAATATGCCTCTTTTTATATTTTTTTTTTTTTTTTTTAGAAAAGTGTCTATTTCGAGTAAAATTACACCAAACGTATGATTACCTTTTTTTCCTTAAAAAAAAAATATAATTTATAGCGATAATCTCCAATTTCGTATTTTTGGCTTAGCAACTTTAGTTAAGCCATTAAATGCAATTAAAGTTTTAAAGAAAAAGTTCATATTAAATAATTTCTTGGAAACTTATAACGATGATCCCCAATTTGAGCTATTTTCGCTTTAGCACCTCTACACTGAAAAAAGCATCCTGAAATGAAAATTGACATAAGCTTAATGAAAAATTACTCACACTTTCAACCGAAGACAGGTTCCATTTTATCAATGAAACTGGTGTCATTAAAGTTCCTTTCAATGAAACTTGCATGGAAATAATGCAGATATTCGTAGAACTTGTTTAAAACGTTATATGAAGATTTTCATGAAATGAATGAAGAAAGTATTCATTGATTAAATGTAGAAAGGAAAATTGCAACCTTAAATTAAAATCAATAAAAATGTTCTTAAACAACAATTTTTGGTGAACCAATTGAAATTATCACTAACATTTTATTTAATTTAGCTGATTGTAGTATACTTGGTAGAAAGAACACACTTTCATATTATTTTATGAATTCACTTAGTTTTCTCACAAATTTTAATCCAACCTTTAATTGTTATAGTAAAACAACGAACTAATAAAATTAATGATTTACATTTCACTTTAAATTTTGTATAAAAAGTCTGAAAAAATCACAAACCCAAGTAAGAAAAATACACTTTCATGTTTCTTTTATACCCTCCAACTACAGTATGGGGGTATACTCACTTTGGCATTCCGTGTGTAACGCATCAAAATATCAGTCTAGGACCCCATAAAGTATATATATTTTTGATCAGTGATCGATTCTAAGACATTCTAGCGATGTCCGTCCGTCTGAACGTCCGTCTGTCCGTCTGTAGTTAACACGATGCAGTCCAAAATAAAAGAGCTAGACTCCCGAAATTTGGCAAGAATATATCTTATGTTTCTAGACAGGTAACGTTCGTAAATGAGCAAAATCGGTTCAGGGGGAAAAAAGTTCCCCCTTGAAGAACTAGACCAACCTCTAAAAAAATACCACTTTTTTACATTATTTTTTGTGTTTTTGTTTAAAAAATCCAACATTTTTATGCTACAAGAAGTTCAAAGTCCTGCATTTTGACCCAGAGGATTAAAAAATGCCGTTTTTTTTCGGTCCGCCCCCCTTTTGTGGGCGTGGATTAAAAAAAATTGTTTAAATTATGATAAACTTGTATTTCTTTATTGCAAAAAGCATAAGAATGAATTGTTAAACATATATTTCAAGAGCAGATTTGTCCCCCCAATTACCACTACCGACCCCTCCCCTCCCCAAAAAAAAAAAGAAAACGCCCCTGGATTTTTGTTTATATTTTTTTTTAAATTTTACTATAATATAAACCAGCTGGTGAACAAAACATAGCATAATTATTTTTCATAAATTTTTTTATCAAAAATTTTTTTTATCATCAATATTTTTTTTTCATCAATATTTTTTTTATCAATATTTTTTTTCATCAATATTTTTTTTCATCAATATTTTTTTTCATCAATTTTTTTCCATCAATATTTTTTTTTCATCAAAAAATTTGTTTTTTCAATAATTTTTTTTCCATCAATATTTTTTTTTCATCAAAAAAAAAATTGTTTTTCAATAATTTTTTTTGTGTTCATCAAAAATTTTGTGTTTTTTCATCAATTTTTTTTCTTATCATTATTTTTTTTTTCATAATTTTTTTTTCTTATCAATATTTTTATTCATTAATATTTTTTTCATCAATATTTTTTTTTCTTATCAATATTTTTATTCATCAATATTTTTTTTATCAATATTTTTTTTCATCAATATTTTTTTTATCATCAATATTTTTTTTTTCATCAATATTTTTTTTATCAATATTTTTTTTCATCAATATTTTTTTTCATCAATATTTTTTTTCATCAATTTTTTTCCATCAATATTTTTTTCATCAAAAAATTTGTTTTTTCAATAATTTTTTTTCCATCAATATTTTTTTTTCATCAAAAAAAAAATTGTTTTTCAATAATTTTTTTTGTGTTCATCAAAAATTTTGTGTTTTTTCATCAATTTTTTTTCTTATCATTATTTTTTTTTCATAATTTTTTTTTCTTATCAATATTTTTATTCATTAATATTTTTTTCATCAATATTTTTTTTTCTTATCAATATTTTTATTCATCAATATTTTTTTTATCAATATTTTTTTTCATCAATATTTTTTTTCATCAATTTTTTTTTTCATCAATATTTTTTTTATCAATATTTTTTTTCATCAATATTTTTTTCCATCAATTTTTTTTTCATCAATATGTTTTTTCATACATTTTGTTTAATCAATTTTTGATTTATTTTCATAAAAAAAATTTTTTCATCAAATATTTTGTTTATCAATAATATTTTTTCTACATTTTGCGACAGGTTAAAAAAAAAACAAGTTTGATAAACAAATTTTAATGAAATTTTTAATAAAACTACGAAAATTTAAGCAAATTTTATGAAATGTTTCTAAGATGCATGATTTATTAATAAGCTTATGAATTCCTTGATTAAATGAAAACAAAATAATGAATTCGTCTCATTTATATCACGAACTCTTTTTTTCAGTGTAAAAAAATCATATAAAAACGGATTTTTGGAAATTTATAGCGATGATCCCCAATTTCAGCTATTTTCGATCAAGCACTTTTTGTTAAGCCATAAAATACAAGTAAAGTTTAAAAAAAAAAAATTCAAATAAAAATGGATTTGTGGAAATTTAAAGGTACACACAAAAAAAAATATTGTCAAATTAATAGGAAAAGTCTCGTAATCCCATTTTAATAATATTTGAAAATTTTCTTTTTTTTTATAACAAACAAATTTGGATCAAAATTTAAGTTTTTTTTGTAATTTTACAATTTTTTTTGGTAATTTTACAAATTTCCAAGATGATTTTACAAAAAAAATCTAGTAAATTCACGAGAATTCCTTGTAATTCTAATTACGCCAAAAAACTGTAAATTTACAATTTTATTGGTAAAAATTACAAAATTATTGGTAAAAAGCTTATAAAATTACTAGGATTTCTCGTAAAATAGGAGGTAGCAAAAAATATAGAAAGTTACGAAACCTCCTTTTAAATTTTCGTTAATTATTTTAACTGACAAAAAACAACTGACTTATGTAGTAAAAATTACTAACATTTGTAGTCAAAACAATTAATTTGTAGTAAAAATAAAATAAACAATAGATATATTTTTTTTTTTTCAAAAAATTATTCAGAAAAAAAAATTGAAGATCAAATTTTTTCCAAGTTTTTTTTTTTTTAAAAACTTTGAAAATTTTTCAGAGATCAAAAAAATAAAATTGACTACTTTAAATAACTGTTACTACATTACAGTACTTTTTTGTTAGTTATTCAAAAAAACGACTTAAAATAACTAACAGAAATAGTTGTTTATTATTTTTCATACAAAAATAACTGACTTTGTAGTTGAAAACAACTAACTACTGTAAAATATACAAACAACTAACATGTAGTAACTTACATAATTTTCTAAGTGTTGTAAAATTACTAGGAATTTTTGTCAAATAGGAGGTAGCAAAAAAAAGTTACAAGTTTTTCTTGTAATTTTACAAGTTTTTTTTTTGAGTGTATGATTCCAATTTCAGATATTTGCACTCTAGCACCTCTAGTTATGCCAAAAAAATGCATGTTATATTTAAAAATTGATAGAGATGATCCCTAATTTTTGTTATTTTCGCTCTAGCACCCAAAGTTAATCCATTAAATGCCAGTTAAGTTTTTTTAAAACCAATACATATAAAAATGGATTTTTGGAAAATTTTTGATCTCCAATTTCAGCAATTTTACGTTCAGCACCTCTAGTAAAGGAATTTATTGCAATTAAAGTTTTTTTTTAGAAAAAAAATCGTTTAAAAATGTATTTTTAGAAATTTTAAGCGGTGATCTAAAATTTGCTTTGGTATCTACAGTTAAGCTTTGAAATGCAATTAAAGTTTTTTTTAGAAAAAAATAATTTTAAAAGTTAATTTTTGCCAATGTTTAGCGATGAGTCCCAATTTTAGCTATTTTTGTTCTAGCACCTCAGTTAAGGACTTAAATGCAATTAAAGTTTTTTTTTGGAAAAAATCATTTAAAAATTGATTTTTTTGAAATTTATAACGATGATTCTAAATTTTTGTTAATGTATTTTAAAAAAAATTTAAAAAAAAATTTAATTGCAATTAAGTTTTTTAGAAAAAAACTCATATAAAAATAGATTTTTGGAAATTTATAGGGATAATTCATAATTTCTACTATTTTGAAGTATTTTTTTTTATAAAAAAATTATATAAAAAGGGGGTTTTAAAAATTAAGATCCCAATTTCAGATATCATACCTCTAATTAAGCAATAAATTGCAATTAACCTTTTTTAAAAAATAATATTGGAATGATCCGCAATTTCAGCTATTTGCGCTCTAGCACCTCTAGTTAAAGTTACTTCATGGCAGTTGTTTGTGTAGTAATTAGCAGTTGTTTTCTCAACTACAATTTCAGTTATTTTTGTATGAAAATGTCAAACAACTTTTTTAACTGTTGTTTACAAAAAAAATTAAAAAAAAGCATACTACATTGTAGTAACAGTGATTTTATATACACTAAAAAAAAAGCTTCGTGAAAGTAATGAAAATTGACATTAGATTAATGAAAAATGACTCACGTTTTCAACCGTAGCCATGTTTCATTTGATAAATGAAACTGGTGTCATAAAATTTCTGTCAATGGTTTCAATGAAAACATACATGGAAATTATGAAAATGTTCATAGAATGTATTTTTAAAATTTCACACGTTTTTTGAAGTATTTCATAAAATGAATGAAAGCATTTATTGATTAAAGGTTCAATAGCAGTGGGTAGGTTGATTTACATTGTAAATTTACATGATCACCCTTATCTACTACTTCCCAGTATTGGGTATAACAATCGACAAATTTAAATAATTGTTCATAGAAAATTATTTAAACCCGGCAAATCGTATCCCCTTAACTGGGAAAGAGTGGATAAGAGTGGTAAAGGGTAGTTAACATGTAAATCAACCTTGAAGGAAAATCGCCACCTTAACTTTAAGTTGCGACCATAACAAATAGTTGTCTATAATGTTACATGTATCACCATTTTTTGAAAAGTGTAATCTTCACTTAAGGTAACAATCACTGGGATAGAAAAATGCACTTCCAAATTTTTTTTTTATGAATTTCACTTTAGTTTTCTTACACAAAACTTTAATCTAAACAACTTCGGAACAAGTCAAGTTTACGTCCACAAAAAAAAATAGGGATTACAAACTCCATGCATGAAACCCATCCTCTCTGCCTGATAAAGTTTTTCATCGTAAACATTTTTCGGTCCTATGTTTTTCAGTGCAAAACTTTAAACTTTAAAGTCGCACCCACTCCCTTGCTGGCTTTTGCCCCCGATAAAAGTGGTACCACTGGACTCAGGAGGAGGTCCTTAGTCGATGCAAAAGGTTTTATCAGATTTGGAGGGGTGGACGTAAACTTCACTTAAGCCACAATAATTGATACATTAGTAAAAACACGAAACAACACGAATATTAGTATACATGTATGTAATTAATAATTTATGTTTCACTTTAAGTTTCGTTTTACTAAAATAAACAAATGACACTTGTGACAGGTGTCAAAAAACGACATGTTTATAAACAAAATTTAATGAAAATTTTGAATGAAACTACGAAATCTAATGAAACAAATTTCATTAAATTTGTTCACAATATGCATGATTTTTTAATAACTTTATGAATTCCTTCATTGATTAAATGAAAACAAAATAATGAATCTGTTTCATTTATATCAGAAAGGTTTTTTTTTCAGTGTAGTTAGTTTTAGTTTATTATTTAAACAATAACAATTTATAAAAGAAAAAAATAAATTGAATCAATTCTTTATAAATTTTAGTTTAGTTTCTTAAAATAAACAAAAAGTTCTTAAAATTTTGTAGCAATTTAAGTAGCAATAAAAACCACTGTTGCTCTACTACATTTGTCAGTTGTTTATCAATAGAAAATATGACAAAATTTTCCGTTGATTTTTATTAAAAATTTAGTAAACCCCTTTTCAACGAAAAAATTTCGTTGTTTTAATTGTGTTTTGTTGTAAATTCTACCGACAAAATTTTTGTTAAGTACGACTAACAAATTGAAACTTATCTAAAAATGGTGTAATCTAATATCTATGATTTCTTTAAAACACGTTCAATTTTCCATTTATTTGTTGACACTTAATTAGATTTTGTTTCCAATGATTTTCCCAAAATGGTCATAATTTTTAAACCCAATAAAAAAAGAGAAAATATAATTATGGACACGTTTTTCCTATTTTATGATTTTTTTCTTTTATTACTTTACAAAAAAATATTAATACTAAAATTATATCACTTAATTATAAAATTTTTTATGTTTTTGATATTTTCTTTTATAAAAACGTCCAAATAATATTAAAAATGTAATCATATAAAACATGGTAGCACAATTGATCCATAGTGGAAAATCACATTGATTGATAATGGCCTGAAGAGCCCATATGAAACCAGTTAAAAATTGTATCTGCAAAAAAATTTAATAAAAATAAAATCAATGAAATAAAAAAAAAAAATATGAAATAAAATTAAAAAAAAATTTAACAAATTATTTTTAATTTCATACCAATTGAATGGCGGTTAAATATTTTTTCCACCATAAATATTTTTGTACCACCGGACCACAAGCACTTAAACCATAATATGTATACATTATGACATGAATAAAAGAATTAATAAGGGCTGGAAAAAATGCTGAAAAGGTAAAACTAATAGAATTAAAAAAACTTTTTAAAATAGTTTCAGTGTATAAACAGAACCAGGACGGTTAAAGGCAGGGATGGAAAAGTTGGTACTTTAGTACTTTTTTTTCAGTACTTTTTTACTCTTTAAGATAACGTAGTACCGCCGCGACTAATTTAGTTCTTTTTCTATACACTCAAAAAAAAAAAACTGTAATGTTAGCAAAAAAAGCTTGTAAACCTACAAGAAAATTTGCTGATTTTGAACCCACAATTTTTTTGCTAAAGTTAGCAAAAATGTTTTGCTAATAATTAGTTAACTAATTTTTTTTTTTTTGACACATTTGAGGACCCCATTGGGTTCGGACCCGATAGGTCCAGACCCCGATGGGCCTGTACCTAGTTGGGTTCCTTAAAAATCTTCATAGTTTTGATCCAAAATTTGTGTCCGTTTCGCTCTACCTTGCTTAGTTTTTGAGATACGTGATAAAAAACTCGATAACTTCAAAAATATTACTCGGAGAGCGGTCTGCGGTCTTGTTCTACGTGTTGAGAGCTACAAAAATGCTTTTTGACTTTTTGTTGTGTCGGCAATATTTACCGAGATATGAGCATTTTAAAATTTTCGGGAATGCTAACTTTTTTGGATCCAAAGTTAGGGCCCATTAGGGTCCACACATGTGAAGAGGACCCTCGAAAGTATGGAGATTCTAAGAACCAAAAATGCCCTCCATTTTGCTCTATCTGGCTTAGTTTCCGAGATAGAGCCATTTTAAGTTTTCTGAAAATAAAAAAAAATTTACCATTTATTTTTGCTAATGTTAGCAAAAAATCTTGTAAAAATGTTGTCAACTCAATTTCAAATCTTAGCAAAAGAAATTAGTTCAACGTTTGTTTAAAATTGCTAATGTGCTAAATGAAGTTTACAAGAATTTTTTGCTAACATGCTAATCTCAACTAAAAATTTGCTAAAAGTTAGCTAACTAGCATTAGCAAAAAAAAAATTAGTAAATCTACTAACGTATTTTTTTGAGTGTACCTGATGTTTTCATACATTTGTTTAACCAAATAAGTACTTTTTTAGTACTTTTTATAAAAGGTTATTTTATAAAAAGTACTTTTTTGGTACTTTTTACAAAAAGTGCTTTTATGATACTTTCTATAAAAAATACTTTTCTTTTATAAAAAAATACCAAAATAGTACTTTTCAATAAAAAAAGTACCAAAAGTATACATTTGACAAAAAAAGTCCAAAAATGGCACATTTTAATTAAAAAGTACCAAATCATTTCTTTTTTATAAGAAACGACCAAAATAGTACTTTTTTATAAAAAGTAATTTTTTAGAAAGAGTAACATAACAGTAATATTTTTTATAAGAAAAACTTTTTTTGATAATTAAAAAGTACCATATCATTTCTTTTTAATAAAAAAAATTATCAAAATATTACTTTTTTATACAGAATTACAAAACAATAATATTTTTCATAAGAAATACTGTTTTTTTAACAAAAAGGCCCAAAATAATAATTTTTCATAAAAAGTACCAAAATGGTACTTTTTTATAAATAGTACCAATAATGTATTATTTTATGAGAAGTTAGTTTTTATTAAAAAGGATTTATTTATGAAAAGTACCAAAATAGTACATTTTCATACAAAGCACCAAAATAGTTTTTTTTTTCGTAAATAAAGTAAAAAAATAATACTTTTTTATAAAAAGTACCAACATACCCTAGTAAAAATCATTTCGTATATAGCCATGTATAAATTTATACAAATATATCTTTTTATACATATTGAGATCTTATTATATTTAATTATATAAAAAATTAAACAGATAAGACCAAATTTCGTATCAAATTATATAAAATTTGATATAACCCCCGATAAAATTTTATAAAATTTGATACGAATTTTGGTCTTATCTGAGAAATTTTTTATATAATTTTATATAATTATATAATTTAATGTAAAATTAGATATATGTGTATCAATTTATACATGGATATATACAAAACCATTTTTACTAGGGTAGTACATTTTTTATAAAAATATCAACATAGTACTTTTTCATAAAAAGTACCAACACAGTACATATAAAATTTATCATTTCCATTCTGGTACCTTTTTTAAAAAAAATTCTAACTTTTTAAAAAAAAGTATTATTTTGATATTTTTTTTAAAGTACAATTTTGGTATTTTTTTTTTAAAGTATTATATTGGTACATTTTTATCAAAAAAACACGGTATATACTTTTATAGAAAGTACTTTTTTGGTACTTTTTTATGAAATGGTTCTGTTAAAAAAAAAATTGGTAATTTTTATTAAAATCTTTTATTTTGGCTCCTTTTATGAACAAAGTTCTCACTTTTTATTAAAAAGTACTATTTTGATATTTTTATTTATTCTAAGATTGCTGTTACAAATCAAATGGCTTCAAATCACTTTTATAATGACTAAAATTAAAGTAATACTTTTAATTTATATTTTTTTAAAGTACAAATTTTTTATGAAGAGTACGTTTGGGTAAAAAATACTTTTTTTCTAATATTTTTAAAAAAAGTATATAAAAATTACTAATTTGGTACTTGTGTATGAAAATGTTTTTTTTTAAAAAGGATTATTTTTGATTGTTTTTTAAAAGTCTATTTTGGTACTTTTTTAAAAAAAATATTAATTCGTTAATTTATATTAAAAAAATCAAGGTATAAACTTATATTCTACTTTTATAGAAAGTAATTTTATAGAAAGTACTTTTATAAAAAGCCCTTTTTGGTATTTTTTTACGACATGATTTTTAGTGAATGATTTTTTGTTTTTAAATCTTTTTTCTGATAATTTTGATTAAAGTAGAACTTTTTATAAATATGTTCATATTTTGTTTTTTAAAAAGTACAATTTTTCTATAAAAAGTACGTTTGGTAAAAAAAAAATTTTTACAAGTACCAAAAAATAATATAAAAATTTATATTTTTTGGTACTTTTTATAAAAAATTCTGTTTTGGTACTTTTTTTATGACAATGAACTTTTTAAAAAAAATATATTTTTGATTTTTTAAAGTACTATTTGGTATTTATTATTAAAAAAAATAATGGTATACTTTTTATGAAAAGGTAGTATTTTCGTACTTTTACAGAAAGTAATTTTTTGGTACTTTTTTAGGGCATGATTCTATTTTAAAACAATATTTTGATACTTTTTATTAAATGTTCTGTTTTGGCACCTTTTATCAACAATGTTGGCACTTTTTATTAAAAAGTACTATTTTGGTACTTTTTACTTACTCTAAGGTGCTTCAGTGCTTGTTAATAGAATACATTTTTATACCCTCCAACTACAGTATGGGGGTATTCTCACTTTGTCATTTCGTGTGTAACGCATCGAAATATCCGTCTAGGACCCCATGAAGTATATATATTATTGATCAGTGATCGATTCAAAGACATTCTAGCGATGTCCGTCTGTCCGTCCGTCTATCCGTCCGTCTGTCCGTCCGTCTGTGGAAGACACGATACAGTTCAAAATAAAAGGGCTAGACTCCTGAAATTTGGCATAAATATGTCTTATGTTCATAGGCTGGTTAAGTTCGGAGATGGGCAAAATCGGACCAGGGGGGAAAAGTTGCCCCTTGACGAAGTAAACCAACCAATGATAAAATGTAACTTTTTATAGGTTTTTTTTTGTATTTTTGTCAAACAAATGAAACATTTTGATGCTTAAAAAAGTTAAAAGTCTTGGACTTGAACCCAGGGTATTTGAAAATGACTTTTTTTTGGTCCGCCCCCTTGTGGGCGTGGATATTAGCAAATTATTTATATAATGATGAAATTGTATATCTTTTGTACAAAAAGCATAGTAATTAAATTTGTAAACATTTTTGACCAGAGAGAAGGTGTCCCCAAGGACCCCCGAAACCCCGCCCCCCCACAAAAAAACGCCCCTGCAATTTTTTTTATTTTATTTTTGTGAACGTTGGAGGGTATACAAGATTCGGCACAGCCGAATTTAACACTCTCACTTGTTTGCTTTCAAATCGTTTTTTTTTATGATTAAGGTTAAAGTAGTACTTTTATAAACATTTACTTTACTTTCTTATAAGGAGCACTAAAAAAAGTAAATACAAAAATATTTTTTATAAAAAATATTGTTTGGAACTTTTTTATTAAAATGTACCTTTTTAAAACAAGTATAATTTTTGGTACTTTTTTAAAAAAATCATGGTACATAACTTTTTATAAAAAAGTGCTAATTTTGTACTTGCATAGAAAGTCTTGTGTAGTACTTTTTTATGATGTGGTTCTGATTTTAATACTTTTTAATAAAAGTACTATTTTAGTAACTTTTACTTATTCTAAGATTGGTGATACAAAACTGTTAATAGAATGAATTTTTCGTCTCAAATCGCTGTTCTGATGATTTTGATTAAAGAAATACTTTATATAAATATTTTTTTTTTTAAGTACCAATTTTTTATAAAGAGTACGTTTGAGTAAAAAGTACTCATTTATAAGAATTACCAAAACAGTTTATGCAAAATAAAAAATTTGGTACTTTAAAAAAAAGAATTCTAGTATTTTGGTGTTTTTTATGAAAATCTACTTATTTTAAAAAATATTATTTTGGATTTTTTTATACGTATGTATGTATTTTGATACTTTTTATAAAAAAGTGTTTTTTAAGGTACTTTTTATTACTTTTATAGAAAGTAATTTTTTGGAACTTTTTTAAGACATGGTTTTGGTACTTTTTTTTTAAATGTTCTATTTTTGTTCTTTATTAGCAAAGCTAATAAGTACAATTTTGGTACTTTTTACTTATTATAAGACCGTCATGATTCTGTTTAATCTCTCAACTGATTTTTTTTTCAAACATACTTGATCCCGTTGGTACCCATTTTATTGCAATCCACCACAGTGGAAACATAGTGCTATGATGATATACATGTAGTGGTGTCAATTGATTCCATTTATGTCTCAATATAAAAAATACTGTATCGGAAAATTCTAATAATTTAGAAAAATAGAACCACCAAACTGCCGAGGCTATCTAAAATCAATGCAGTAAAAAAATTTAAGAATATATTTGAAATTTTTTAATAAAACCCACCTTTATTTCATATTTTGAGTTGATGACTCGACAAGGTTGACACCAATAGTTGTAGTTTAAATGCCAGGCATTTATCAGTAATTCTTTAAAGATGTAAAAATTTAGCAGAGCCATTGTTAAATTGTAAATTATAAGACTTGATTGAAGTTTTAAGGGTCTAAAACTGGAATGAAAAATAATAAAAAAAAAAAAAAAATAAAAACCACCAGATGAAAAATGTTCGCATATGGGTACTTTTATGATTATTTTTATGAAAGTGTCAAGGGGGACAACATTTTGAGATTTTTTTTAAATTCCTGAACGTAGAGAAACCGCAATATCTTACAAATTTCAAATAGAAAAATCTTGAAAACTGTTCGTCAGATTTTAGCATTTTTTTGATATTTGTGTTCAGGACATGAAAATTAATAAGTATGATGTATCGCAAGACACATTATTTTTTGCTTTCCATTTTGCCCCAATTTCGTTTTCACAAACTTCAATGCACGTCAATTTTAAACCGATCGATTTTTCTCAATTTTTTTTTACGCTAACCTCACACACACACCAGCGCTCCGATTTTGAAAAATCGAAAATAACTAAAATAATTTTTACCTTTTAACATATTTTGGCAAATAGAATACCATCATTAGATAAAAAACAATCCATGTCAATACCGGTTTAAATGATGATACCAATAACCAATCCTGTGTCCTAGGATCTGCTAAGTGTTCGTAAACAAAGGGCCAAATTTTAGTTGTAGTTAAATTAACTGTTGTCACTTGTAAAGACATTCTTTAACAATTTTTCTATTTTGTTGATTTCTTTTTAAAATTAAACTAAAGACTAAATTTTATTTTTTAAAGATTTATAACTTTATGCATTATTTTCATTTAGCCAACTTAAGCCAAAGACTTAGACATGACGACCTTTAACATAAACATTTTTATCTTTGTTTGTCATTGGCCTTAACATTTACATTGTTTTTTTGAAGTTTGTTAAAACCATTTAATGTCAACAATTGACCGCAGAGAATTGACATGCACTGTGATCTCTGCTGAAGCATGCCATGTTACATTCAAACGGTTTTACTTTTGAAAATCAAACGGCTATTTACCTCCCAAAAAATTGTTTGGCTAAAGACATTGTTTATTTTTGATTACCTTACAACAAGAACAAGTTCAATTCATACCTTTACTGCCACTTACACCAACCACTTACACCAACCACTTACTTATTCAATGATGAATGGGTCAAGTGGGTATACATTCCAATCTTTTGTTTGCCACTTTTTACGTTTTTTGTGTATTTTTTGGGGGATACGTTTTTTTTGTTTTACAAGGAGAGGGAGTTAAAAATGAGTCTTGTAATTTACAGTGGATAAACGATTGTAAGTTTCTTATTTAATTTTTGGATTATTAAAAGATTTAAGGGCTCCAGGAGTTAATAGGGCCTTTTAGAAATAATTTTTTTAATGGTTTTTACTTTGAAGACAAAATGAGCGATTTTTCAAGGCAGGAGTTGAATTACAGAAATTAAAAGAAACAATAATAACTGATTGCATAGGAATGTTTTTTGTTATTCGTTTACAATGTTCAAACTACATCCTACGGTCAGTACCGTAGTATCGGTATTCCCGGTTCTCGGTATCTATATCAATACTAATATTATAAAGAGGTAATGTTTGTATGTTTTTTGTTTGTTTGTAGAAAGTAATCCCCGGAACTACTCATCCGATTTCAAAAAAGTTTTCAGCAATATTTAGAGTGCTCCTCCCGGACGGACATAGGCTAGGTTTCATCGACCACGCCCACTTCTGCGCCCACTTTTTGCCAAAAAACGTAAAATTTAAAAATCTCCAAAACTACTTAACCGATTTCAAAAATTTTTTTTTTCAATACATACTTAAAATGGTGCTTCATGATGGTCATATGCTGGGTTTCATCGACCACGCCCACTTCTACGCCCACTTTTGGCAAAAAACTTAAAATTTAAATATCTTTGAAACTACACATCCGATTTAAAAAATGCTTTTACCAATATTTAGAGTGCTTCTGCAGGGTGGACATAGTCTAGGATTCAACGACCACGTCCAATCTATGTCCAATCTACGCCCACTTTTGGCAAAAACTTAAAATTTAAATATCTATGAGACCACTCATTAAATTTCAAAAATGTTTTCACCAATATTTAGGGTGTTCCTTCAGGGTGGATATAGGCTAGGATTTATCGACCACGTCACTTCTTCTCCCAGCTTTTGGGCAAAAAACCTAAAATTTAAAAATCTCCAAAATTAATCACCCGATTTCCCGTGTTTTCAACTCCCAGCCTGCACTGTTTTTAGCCCCTTATGTTTTGTTTGTATTCATGTGTTTTTCTGTTGTTTTTTCTCTTCCTATTACCAATTAGTTATGCACGATTTCTTGTGTCAATATTCTTCTTTTGGCTGAAATTTTTCTTTTAACTTTTTTGAATGTTTGTTTAACTATTACTACTACAACAACAGCTGATGTTGCTTTTGCTTATAACGAACGAACGAGTACCGACAACAACAACAAGAATAACAAAGAAATTCCCTAACTTTTGCTGATTTCCCCAAACGTGCTCATCATTTCTTGTTGCTGCTGCTGCCGTTTTGCTTGCTTAACTATTTTGGTGTTCTTGCCGGGTAACTTTGAAGTAATACTTCTAGTACAGGTAACCCTCGATTTATGAGGCTATAGAACAGACAAAAAATATGCAACAGTAGGGTTTTATGGCAAAAAACGGGGGGCAACACTTCCTATTGTTTGTGTACGAGTGAAACAATAGAAACTAATCTTGCATTTATTTTTTTAGCCCGGTATCTACACCTGAGAGAAATATCTTATGAGAGAAGACAGAAAGTATGAAAAACAAAAATAATTTGACATTTCTTGTTTTTGTTCTGTCTTCTCTCATAAGGTATTTCTCTCAAGTAGATTCCGGGTAAGGCACGTTAAATTAGCTATCTCTTTCTAACATAAAAAGTATAACAAACTGAAAAAATAACATATGTTTTAAGATTACTTTTTTGACATCTGTCATAAGTTTCGCGTCTGTTTTATTCTGTGGTACTAGTTTTAGGTTAGGTTAGGTTAGGTTGTAAGTGGCTGCTGACGTTTTACGTCAACACACGTAGACTCTGAGGTCCATTGTGATACCACGGGATCGTAATAGGTTTCCCTACTAGTCCCTGTCGTTAAACCAGTTTGAGCTTCTTATGAAACTCCTTAGATGTTGAATTTTGACATCCGACAAATCTGAAAGATCGTACAGCTCCCTAGATCCCAGTGAAGCAAGTCGCTGACCAGAAAGTGCCGGGCAATGGCAAATAAAGTGTTCGATAGTTTCCAACTCCTCTTCATCCATGCAACTTCGGCAAAAGTCATTCGACGGCACATTTAACCGCTCTGCGTGCTTCCCTATAAGACAGTGTCCGGTAATTATAGAAACCACCGTTGAAATCTCTCCTCTTGGAAGCGATATCAGCTCACTTGTGCGCCCCTGATTAAGAGAAGGCCAAATCAGTCGTGTTGTCTCACACGTCCATCCATTTGCCCATCTTTGATTAGTCTCCGTCGCAGAACAAAGCCGTAGGTTTTGCTTGCAAGTTTCTAGAGGCGTACCAACACATTCCAATTCTGTTGGAACCTGTAAGGTAGTTCCTAGTCTTGCAAGCTCATCGGCTTTGCAATTCCCTGGAATGTCTCTGTGCCCTGGGACCCATATGAGTCGTATGTTAAACTGCTTGGCCATCTCATTTAAAGACGTGCGGCAGTTAAGGGCAGATCTTGTTTTCAGAAACATTGAATCCAGGGACTTGACCGCGGCTTGACTGTCAGTATAGATGTTGACTGCGGTTGTAGACAAGACATTGCAGCTCAACCAGTCAGCCACTTCTTTTATTGCCAGCATCTCTGCCTGGTAAACACTGCAATGATCTGGCAATCTACGAGCCAGGCTCAACCCAAGCTCTTCCGAATAGACTCCAAAGCCCACTTGTTCGTGCAGCCTCGATCCATCTGTGTAAAAATTTATGGTAGCTCCACTACCCGGAGTATCCCCCATCCAAGACTCCCTGGATGGTATCATAGTGGTAAAGTGGCGCTCAAAGAGGCTCAAAGAGGGAGCACAGTCCACATTTTGTGGTATTGTTATCTTTTTCAAGATTGCGCTATGGCCACAATCACTGCTCCTCCATTGCAGCGTGCTATTAAGTCGAATTGCCGATGCAGCCGCATACTGCCTACCCAATAAACCCAATAAAACGTCGTAGACTTAGAAACGGGTATGATTCGCCAACGTTGGTACCGTCGCCACCAACTTCATTCCAACGTTGGCCCGTTTGTATTTTTCTGACTAAGGAGTCTTGTAATTTACAGTGGATAAACGTTTGTAAGTATCTTAGTTAATTTTTGGATTTCTAAAAGCTTTAAGGGCTCCAGGAGTTAATAGGGCCTTTAAGAAAGAATTTTTTAATGGTTTTTACTTTGAAGACAAAATGAGCGATTTTTCAAGGCAGGAGTTGAATTACAAAAATTAAGAGAAACAATAATAACTGATTGCATAGGAATGTTTTTTGTTATTCGTTTACAATGTTCAAACTACATCCTACGGTCAGTACCGTAGTATCGGTATTCCCGGTATCTATATCAATACTAATATTATAAAAAGAGGTAATGTTTGTATGTTTTTTTGTTTGCTTGTTTGTAGAAAGTAATCTCCGGAACTACTCACCCGATTTCAAAAAAGTTTTCAGCAATATTTAGAGTGCTCCTTACGGACGGCTAGATTTCATCGACCACGCCCACTTCTGCGCCCACTTTTTGCCAAAAAACGTAAAATTTAAAAATCTCCAAAACTACTTAACCGATTTCAAAATTTTTTTTTTTCAATACATACTTAAAATGGTGCTTCATGATGGACATATGCTGGGTTTCATCGACCACGCCCACTTCTACGCCCACTTTTGGCAAAAAACTTAAAATTTAAATATCTTTGAAACTACTCATCCGATTTAAAAAATGCTTTTACCAATATTTAGAGTGCTCCTGCAGGGTGGACATAGTCTAGGATTCAACGACCACGTCCAATCTATGTCCAATCTACGCCCACTTTTGGCAAAAACTTAAAATTTAAATATCTATGAGACCACTCATTAAATTTCAAAAATGTTTTCACCAATATTTAGGGTGTTCCTTCAGGGTGGACATAGGCTAGGATTTATCGACCACGTCACTTCTTCTCTCAGCTTTTGGGAAAAAAACCTAAAATTTAAAAATCTCCAAAATTAATCACCCGATTTCTCGTGTTTTAAACTTCCAGCCTGCACTGTTTTTAGCCCCTTATGTTTTGTTTGTATTCATGTGTTTTTCTGTTGTTTTTTCTCTTCCTATTACCAATTAGTTATGCACGATTTCTTGTGTCAATATTCTTCTTTTAGCTGAAATTTTTCTTTTAACTTTTTTGAATGTTTGTTTAACTATTACTACTACAACAACAGCTGATGTTGCTTTTGCTTATAACGAACGAACGAGTACCGACAACAACAACAAGAATAACAAAGAAATTCCCTAACTTTTGCTGATTTCCCCAAACGTGCTCATCATTTCTTGTTGCTGCTGCTGCTGTTTTGCTTGCTTAACTATTTTGGTGTTCTTGCCGGGTAACTTTGAAGTAATACTTCTAGTACAGGTAACCCTTGATCTATGCGGTACTAGCACAAACAAAACAGACGCGAAAGCAGGGGTTTATGGCAAAAACTGGGGAAAAACTATGGATTCTATGCATGCCAACTCTTTCTACAGTTTGTGTATGAGTGAAACAATTAAAACTAATCTGGCATCTATTTTCTTAAGGCACGTTAATAAGCTATCTCTTTCTAACACAAAAAGTAGAAAAGAAATGAAAACAATTGACATATGTTTCAAGATTACTTTTGTGACATCTGTCATAATACGTTTTCTGCACCTGAGAGAAATATGTTATGAGAGAAGGCAGAACGTATGAGAAACAAAAACAAATGTCAAAATGTCTCTCATAGCATATTTCTCTGCGTCTTAGATCCTGGGTGAATGTCACTTTTATTTAATCTGTGGTAATTGTTAAATTTGTGAAAAATGTTTTTTTTGGTATCCTATCCTATCATCGAGCTGCAAACTTTTTGAAACACAATCTTCAGAAAGGGAAAGATTGTCCGTCGATGTTAGGCACTTTTATCTTAATTATAATGATAATCGATTGCGTTGCATCAAGAAAATCCTTTTTCTTTATTGAAGATTGCGAGAATAAAAGTCGTTTTTTTGTTATGAATACCGGTGCTAGTCTGTTCCTCACCCTCAACTCTGTATAATTTATTTTCCTCCCATTTTACAGCATAAATCGAGGGGTTACCTGTACTATGTTATGGAAGACGACTACAAGGATATGCATTCATTTGGTGTCTGCTGCTTGGTTGGATGTCTGATTTACTTTTCATTTTCACTCTTTGTTCATTTATTTCATTTGCAAAATCTCCCTAGACTCGTTGTTGTTTTTATATTCATGGGAAGAGATATGAAAAAAACAACAATTTTCTTTCGCAATAGTTTTCTTTACAAGTCAAGATTGTTTTTTCCTACTACAGCTGTCTCTCGATATGTCACGGGAAATATTTATAGATTTTTTTCTAGATATATTTAATTTTTGTTTTATTCGACCTTTTGCAGTAAATGTTTTAATGGATAAATATTCGAGGAAAATTATAGAAAATCATTTTCTTATAGATTTTATTCAATTTTCCAAAAATTTTTCTCAAAGTTTTTCTCATTTAGACCGAATTTACATTGGGCAATTTTAATTGCGGCAATTTTGATTTTTTAGTGTATCAGAGAGAGAGGTAAGATTCTTCCCTCTCTCTCCGATACACTATAAAATCAGAATTTCGGCAATTAAAATTGCCCTGTCTGAATTTGGACTTACAATTTTTTAGTTTTCTACATTTTCCTGAATTTTCTAAAACTTTTTGAATTTTCCAATATTTTTGAATTTTTTTCTAAGTCACAATTTATACAGGGCAATTTTAATTGCCGCAATTCTAAGTTTATAGGAGAGAGAGGTAAGAGGAATGGAAAGGGGAAAAAACTTGCTCGTACTGGCAATTCGTTTTGTTTTTTCATTCGCAACTCTCACTCTATAGAGTATTTTCACATTCCTTTTTGGAATTGCCGAACAGAATTGCCAGTGTGTGAACATGTACGGCAAGTTCAAAAGAGAAACACAAAAATTGCCGCAATTAAAATTGCCTGTTGTGAATTGGGACTAATTCTTCTAGAATTTTTTTGATTTAACTTTTTGAAGCAACTTTTAATTTATTTTTTTTAACTTTTCTGAATTTTCTAGTATTTATACCAATTTTCCAGATTTTTTATGCTTGACTGAATTATTCTGATATTTTTCTTGAACTTTTGATTTTTCACAGTGTACGGGAAAATTTTTATTCTACTAGACCTAAAAGCTATGTATTACAAATTTGGGGCCAATCGGATTAAAAAAAAAAAAAGAATTTGAATTTTTATAGCTTTTTTCCCGGAAAATAATTTTTGTCTTAAGTCATTTTTTCTTATCTCTCATCGTTTTCGAGATAAGCTTGAATGTGATTATTTAAAAAACGGCTTTGACCTAGATTTTTATTTTGCCGAAATTTAGTAGTGGGTCCCCCCAGATTTATAACCAGGAAAGACATTTACAGTATTCGCAATTTGAAATTAAAGTCGGTTCCCACGAAGCGTGAGTGAATTTCCAAAAATTAGTTAATAAAGCCGTATAATGAGTATCGCTACAGCACTTTTATGAAAATGCTATAAAAAATGTTCATGTAAAAAGATGGGTAAGTTTGTGTATGTATTGTCATTATCATTTTGACTTTAAATAACAATCAATGAAGCGACAATTTAAATATTTTCTTTTACAATTTTTTTTTACAGCTTGTACTTTATTTTTTCAAGTGAAAGCAAAAAAATATGTGACTCTTCATTCTTAGTTCTATATACTGTTTTATATTAGGAATGGTAATTTTCATACAACCACAGCTTTTAGTCCGATCTTGGTGCCTAATCCTTAGGCCCTAAGGGTTCGGAACACATGATGCGGGAGTCGAACCGATAAGCTCAGTCAGGTCGATCTAAGATTTTTATACGCCCCACTTATCGGCAAAGGTTTCTCATTCCGTTTGTAACTGAAATATATATCTGGGACCTCATAAGGTATATATCGAGGGCCTATATTCAAAACCCTCTATCTAAAAAAACACAAATTTTCAGGAGAGCCAAAAAACTGTTTATTTCGCTTATTGTTAGAGTAATTAAAATTCGATATTCTACAATATTTTTTTAAATCAACTACTAAATCTCACATATAATTCGTTTTGAAAATTTTTAACCTTTTGGGGATTTTATGATAGATAGATGGTTTAGTTTTTCAAAAATATTTAAAGTACATGAATGAAAATGATCAGATAGAGGGTTTTGCATTTTTATAAAAATGAATTATGATTTCATTTACGACATCGATACATTTTTAACGGCTTATAAAAAATTCCGAAATCGCGGTTTTGGTCCACAGGTGCTGATTTTTAAGAGAAAAAAATATTTTTTTTACCAAATTCATCTCAAAAGTTGACAAACAGTATGTTATGTAAGAAATAGTAAAAAAAAATAAAAACGCGATTTTGGTCCACAGATGCTGATCAGCATCACGATTTTTAAGATTAAAATTTTTTTTGATAATCTACACAAGACATCCAAGTTTTGAACCATGTTTTTCAAAAAAGTCAAACAGGAATTTTCGGCAAAAATTAGCGTCAGTGGACCAAAATCGTGGTTCTGGAATTCGGTTGACAAATTCATGTTTAGCGTGCAAAAATTAGTACACTCAAAAAAAAAAACTGTATGTTAGCAAAAAAAGCTTGTAAACCTACAAGAAAATTTGCTTATTTTGAACCCACAATTTTTTTGCTAAAGTTAGCAAAAATGTTTTGCCAATAATTAGTTTTAAAATTTTCGGGAATGCTAACTTTTTTGGATCCAAAATTAGGGCCCATTAGGGTCCACACATGTTAAGAGGACCGGCGATACTATGGAGAGCCCGAGAACGAAAAATGGCCTCCATTTTGCTCTATCTAGCTTAGTTTCCGAGATAGCGCCATTTTAAAATTAAAATAAAAAAAATTACCATATATTTTGCTAATATTAGCAAAAAATCTTGTAAAAATGTTGTCAACTCAACTTCAAATTTAGCAAAAGAAATTAGTTCAAAGTTTGTTTAAAATTGCTAATGTGCTAAATGAAGGTTACAAGAATTTTTTGCTAACATGCTAATCTCAACTAAAAATTTGCTAAAAGTTAGCTAACTAGCGTTAGCAAAAAAAAAATTAGTAAATCTACTAACGTATTTTTTTGAGTGTATGAAAACATGTATGGTAAGATGAAATTATTTAAGAAAAACTTTAATAAATTTATTATTTAAAAAGATACAGGGTTTTGCATTCAGAAAAAATTAATTGTGTAAGATAGAGAAAAAAAAAATGCAAATAAAATTGCAAAAAAAATATTTTTGTTCTGCATTTTACACCATAGATGAGGGCCGTTTTACTGAATATTTTGCCATCAAAAAGTAATTTTCGTAAAAATGGAAGACAGAGGGTTTTGAATATAGGCCCTCGATATGTATATTGTTGAATAGATTTGAATCCATAATTTTTGTCTGTTTTGCTCTACTTTGCTTAGTTTTCGAGACATGGAATTTAGTGTCTTGAAAATCTTAAAAACTGAATAACTCAAAAGCTATTGCTTTGGTGTATTTGGCGGACTTATTCAACGAGTCAAGTGCTACGAGAATTCTGTTAAATTTTTTTTATCGTGTCTGCAGTATTTACCAGGATTTAAGATTTAAAGCTGGGGCCAATGGGTCGCCAGATATGAAGAGCTAGGATATTTTCTTCATAGCATTTTCTTTTGAAAATTGCATTCGTTTTGCTCTTTATTATTATGAACTTTTTCAACTTTTTTTCAAGACCCACCCAACTTTACAATATTATTAAATAAATTATGCAATATAAGCTTTTTCTTTTAAAACAAATATTTATTAGTTAAAAGATTGTTGTTTGCTACAAAAGATTTATATAGAATTATATATAAAAAAAACTACAAAGGATGCAAAAGTGGATGATGGAAAAGATTCAAGGTTACTTTGAAACTCTTTAAAAAACATTAAAAGTATAAATTACCAAAAATGAATAGAAATTTTAAATTATCAAAAATTTAACTTACACCCCGAGTAAAAAGGAATTTATATAAATGTATATTATTTTATATGTTTTCATAAAACCATATACAACTATATGAGTCAAAGTATAAAATTATATCTCACTTTGAAATTTTCCAATTTTTTTAAATGATGTCATATAAAATCATATCTAATTATATTGTTCATAATATATTAATATAAATGGTAGATGTAATCATACGTTGCACATAAAACTTAATCCGATTTCATACATTATTATACGTGACTTTATATCTAATTGTGTATAGGACTTTACTAAGCAAAAAATCCAGTATCAATTTATGTATAATTATATATGACTAATATAATACCATTTAAAATTATATATGGTTCCATACTAAAAAAATTTTCAACAAAAATAATAGATATAATTATATGTGTCTTAAACGATAACATATCTGTGTTTGTATGGTACTATATATACGCAAATTTCGTCAAAACTCAATATATATTTATAAATGGTCGCATATGTAATGGAATATATATTTTGATATAATCATGTATAAAAAAATATTTTTTTGACCAAACCACTAGCCATATATAATTATATATACCAGTATTTCAAAATTTGTTTTTGTGTGTCAACATATATGGTTATACAAAACTTTTTATTGTATCATATAAGATTACATATGATTTTTGGAAACCCGAGTTCGATTCCCGGCCCAGTCGAGAACAAAAATGTTTTTTTTATTTTTTTTTTAAATAGAAAACACTTTTTTATTGCGTTTAATTTTTTTAGAACTAAAAAATTTTTATTTTTGGAATTTTTGCAATCATTTTTAAAAAATTATTTTTCTTTTATATAGTTATATATAACTATATTTGATTTATTATAAAATTATCTATAATTTTTGGGAACCCGAGTTCGATTCCAGAAAAAAAAAATATTTTTTTTATTTTTTTTAAATAAAAAACACTTTTTTATTGCATTTATTTTTTTTAGAACTAAAAATTTTTCTTTTTTTGAATTTTTGCAATCACTTTTAAAAAATTATGTTGCTTTTTTATAGTTATATATAACTATTAGAGTGTCCCTTATTTTGGAAATGTTGGAAATCTTGAGACGGTACCCGCTCATTTTTTTCCTTTTGACTTAAAAATAACTCAGGAAAAATTTTACGCCCCTAGGACCACGCCTTCCCTACGCGACGGGGCCTTAAAGAGCGGGGCCTAAAAAATCATTTTTCCATACAAACCAAAAAAATTTTTTTTTGATTTTTAATTTTTTTGTTATTAATTATTATATTACTTGGTTTGCTTATTCACGACAAAAAATTTGATTTTGGAGGGATAAGTCTTTCAGCGCTAAAAAATTTTTCGCAAAAAAAAAATTTGGGCGGCCGGGGTCCTACAGTAAAAAATTTTTAAAAAATATTTTTTTTTAGTTTTGACCAGCAACGGTTTTAGCTGCTATGTTGCTTTAAATGATATATATTCCAAAAAAAAAATTATTCATATCTGTGACATCTTTATCTTTTTCGAAAAAAAAAATTTTGAGCCGTAGGAATCCTACGGTAAAAAATTTTTAAAAAATATTTTTTTTTAGTTTTGAAAAGCAATGGTTTTAGTTTTTATGTTGTTTTTAATGATATATATTCCAAAAAAAATATTATTCATATTTGTGACATTTTTATCGTGTATCGAAAAAAATCATCAATGCATTTTTTACCCTTTTTTAGAACACGATTAAGATGTCACAGATACAAAAAATATTTTTTTATGAATATATATCATTTAAAGCAACATAGCAGCTAAAACCGTTGCTGGTCAAAACTAAAAAAAAATATTTTTTAAAAATTTTTTACTGTAGGACCCCGGCGGCTCAAAATTTTTTTTTGCGAAAAATTTTTTAGCGCTGAGAGACTTATCCCACCAAAATCAAATTTTTTGTTGTGAATAAGCAAACCAAGTAATATAATAAATAATAACAAAAAAATTAAAAATCAAAAAAAAAATTTTTTGGTTTGTATGGAAAAATGATTTTTTAGGCCCCGCTCTTTAAGGGCCCGTCGCGTAGGGAAGGCGTGGTCCTAGGGGCGTAAAATTTTTCCTGAGTTATTTTTAAGTCAAAAGGAAAAAAATGAGCGGGTACCGTCTCAAGATTTCCAACATTTCCAAAATAAGGGACACTCTAATAACTATATTTAATTTATTATAAAATTATCTATCATTTTTGGGAACCCGAGTTCGATTCCAGAAAAAACTATATTTTTTTATTTTTTTTTAAATAGAAAACACATTTTTATTGCTTTTGTTTTTTTAGAACTTAAAAAATTTTACATTTTGAATTTTTGCAATCATTTTTAAAAATTTATATTGCATTTATATAGTTAATAATAGCTATATTTGGTTTAAATTATCAAATTATCAATGATTTTTGGAACCCGATCTCAAATCTAAATCTGATTTCCTGATTCCATGAAAAATTTCAAACTTTCAAGCCAAAGTCTTATTTCACTTTGGAAGCCTATGACTTGGAAATAAGGCATACCGTTACATTTAAATTATTGTTTAAGCTTACCATGGAAGCCCCTAATAGCGCTGTACGTCATTCCAATTTTTTTTTTTTTTTTTGCAAATTTTATCAAAAATTTTCTAAGTCTTTTTGAAAATTGTGTACAAGTGAATAACATATTTAATTGGATGTAATCATATATTACTATATGTTAGATCAATTTGATATAATTAGATACGATCAATTTATTTAAAACTAAGTCTTTTAAAGTTGTTATTTGCTAACAACGTCCGCTGGTCTAGAGGGTAGAGATTGCGATTACAAAACGGAAGACTTGTGGTTCTAATCCCCGTCAGTTCGAAGTTTTTTTTTTTTTTTTTTATTTATTTTCAGTTTGACATTATTATATCTAAAAATAAATCTAAAAACAGAAACATTTTTTGGATAAAAATGTATCCAATAATTTTTTTATAAAATCAAGATATCAGATATTATAAGATAACTTTGGCGCGGCCAAATTTCGGATGAAATCACATTATATAATATCCAATTTAATATAAAATCATGATATTGGATATTTTAAGATAACTTTGGCGCGGCCAATTTCCGGATGAAATTACATCATATCATATCATATTTAATACAAAATCATGATAATATATAATTTGGGATAACTTTGGCGCGGCCAATTTTCGGATGAAATCACATACAATCAAATATTAAACTGTAACTTCATATATTATAAGATGTTAGGAGATAACTTTGGCGCGGCCAATTTTCGGATGAAATTTAGCAAAATCAGATCCAATAAATTATATATAATTTTATAAGATAACATGTTTTACCATACAATTTTTTTTTACTCGGGACTATATAAATATCTAACAAAATACATCCACTCGATCCATGTTTGGACTGGGGACCCATTTTCCGGAAAGCATTGGTGTAGACTTTACACAGCAGAGCATTATATGGTCGATCTTGACCGACTATATATTTTTTGACTTCTTTTGAGGCTAGTTCAGTTCCTCAAGAAGGACCTGTTTTCCCCTGGTCCGATTTTTCCCAGTTAAGAACATAACCTGTTAAATTACACTGTGCTACAGTGAAAAAATACTTCTGATGTGACATAGTATAGGTTGTTGGTCTTGTCGAGTAGATCACAAAAATGCCCATTAAACTTGCCAGACAAAAAACGTTATGGTCAAAAAACGTTTTTTTGGGACTTTTCTCACAAAACCTTTTGTAATTCAAAAATTTTTCAACCGATTTTAAATTTTTTAACTGTTTTTGATAGAAGAAGGATAGGGCTTTCCATGTGTGTGAATTTGTCTATACATATAAGAAAGATATTTATTGATTTTTTCTATAAAATCTAGTTTTTTTGTTATTTTTTGAAAATTTTTCGAGTTTATCGATTTTTTTCTGCTATAGTTCATTTAACAACCTTTATATTTATAAAAGTATTTTTAAAGAAAATTTGATTCTGAATACGATAAGTTTTATCCTGAAGAAATCGGATAACACTGTGTGACGGTGAAAAAGTAACCTGGGTTTTGACCATCAATTTTACATAATTCGGGCATGCTGATTCCAATGGACCAAGCCATTTTGAAATCTAAGGTACAGTTTTTTCGCAAAACGTCTTTAAAGTTTTTCACGTCCCCGTGAAGTTTTTTGAATAAAAAATATTTTGTGTGCGAAAAAGTCAGTCGTTTATAGTTGAAATTAAAGGATTTTATTTGTAACTACATTTTAACTACAAATTCCGCTACTAAAAGTTTATAACTTTAACAGTGTTTCGCGTTTTATCCCATTTTTTCTATTTTTTTAGCATTTTCGCGATTTTAAATGCCTAAATAAATTCCGACCTAAACAACCGTTTCAGCTTAGTATATTTGCACCAAAGGAAATATATTTCCATTAAAATATTTTTCATTTATCAATCGCATAGCACTTAAATTGCGCGATTTGGACCACAAGGTCCAGATTTTGATATATTGTGTAAAAACCTCAAAAAAGTATTAGTGCCAAATTTCAAACAAAAATGTTTTCATCTTAAAAAGTTTTAATAAAAAAATATTTATTTCGCCCTACTAAATTATATTAAACAAGTGTTTTATTTAAATTAGTAGTATTTAGTACAATGTTTTCCTTTTGTTTTTGTAATTAAAATTTAATAATTTAATTTAGTAAGGTGAAATAAAAGTTTTTCTACAATAACTTTTGAAGTTGAAAACATTTTTGTTTGAAATTTGACACAATTACTTTTTTGAGGATTTAACATAATATGTCAAAAGCTAGACCTTGTGGTCATCTTGGAAAGTGATGCAGTCATAGAGAGATTTTGACTAATCGCTCATTTTTGGAGTGATGCGCTTGATAGTTGAAACGTATTTTCATAGAAATATATCCCATTTGGTGCATTTAAACCAGTGTTGGCTACCGTTACCCTTTCAATACCGTTACCGATTAAAAACCCTTTAATATTGACTACCGTTACCGTTACCAATACCGAAATAAAAAATGTTTAATACCGTTACCGATAAAAAACCGTTACCTTTATTCGGACATTCACCGGTATTATATCGGTTTTGTTTCGGTTGCATTAATATTATTTATTTTAATTTTGTTGTGGATTAAAAACATATTAAAATATTTTTAATATACTTTAAATAATTAAACAAATTTTTGTTCATTGCCAATCCAACCAATGATCACATTCGCAATTAACTAAATTCGAATATCGGTCTTGGACCTCGATTGTAAGCGATGTTCGTCTTTCCGTTTGTAAAAGACACGTACGGTCCGAAATAAACGTGCTACTCTGCTGGTACGAATACGTCTTTGGTCATAGGCTGGTTAAGTTCCGAAATGGGAAAATCGGACCAAATGAAAAAAAGGTCCCCCTGAAAAACTTACAAAACATCAGAAAAACATGTTTTATTTAATTTATTGTCTATTTGTTTAGAAAATGAAACATTTTTATGCCGTGTTAAGTTCATTGACCAAGATTAGAAAATTCAAATTTTTTTAACAACAGGACAAACAATTTTGATCATTTTAACAGAGAAATCTGCTGATTTCAAATAAACAGTTCAAGCTGTTTATTTGAAATCAGCGGATTTCTCTATTAAAATCAACAGATTTTTCAACTGTCTTGACGGATTTTTCAGCAGATTCTACCTGAATTATCCAGACAGAAATTTAGCAAACCGCGTCAGCTATAATCAGAGATTTCTCAAATGGCTTAAAATTCAGATTTCTCAAATGGCTCAAAATGCAGATTTGTTTGCTTATTGGACAAAGGTGTCTCTACGAGCATGAGTTCGTATTTATAAAATTACAATATTGCGTGAATGTTTTTATTTAATTCTGAGTTATTTCATAGTATTAAATGCTAGTACACATATAATTATGTATAGAAAATATACAGAATTTAGCAGTTTTTTAATTTTTTTTTATTTTTTACGCGTTTTTAGCAAATTTGTGACTGGTTAACATTTCATTTATAATACCGGTACGTACCGGTATTGATAATTCGGTAACGGTTCACCGTTACCGAAATTATCGAAAATACCGTTACCTTTACCGTTACCTTTATAAAAAATATGTAATACCAATACCGTTACCGATACCGTTATTCGTTTCGGTTGCCAACCCTGATTTAAACTAATCTGAAGCGGTTGTTTAGGTCGGTATTTACTTAAGCATTTAAAATCGCGAAAATTCAAAAAAACTGGAAAAACGGGATAAAACGCGAAATATCACTTGAATTTCAAACATTTGATAGCGGATATGGTACTTAAAATTTAGCTACAGTTACAGTCCTTCAATTTTAATTGCAAAAGAGGGACTTTTTTGCATACAAAAACTTTTTTATTTCAAAAAGTTCACGGGGACGTGAAAATCTTTGAAGACATTTCGCGAAAAAACTGTACCTTAGATTTAAAAATGGTTTGCACCATTGGATTCAGCATGTCCGAAATATATAAAATTGATGGTCAAATGTCAGGTTACTTTTAACATCCAAGATTTTGTCACGCTGTGTAACAATTGACAGAGTTGTGATAATTTTTCTAAAAAAGAAAATTACGATTTTGCAGGAAATCGCCGTTCAGATATCCCAGGCAAAAAAAATTAATTTTATCATAAGAGGTCATGTACAATATTTTTAAAGGTTTTTGGCGCTCTGAATCCAAATCTGGCCTTTAAATTGCTCTATCTCGTCATGTTTTTGAGATATTTAACATAAACTGATATATCAAAAACTAAAAAAGATAGCGCAATTTAAAGGTCAAATTCGAATTCAGGAGGCAAAAAACCTTTAAAATAATGATACGCGACCTCTTAGTATGTTCGTTTATTTTTTTATTTTTTTTGCCTGGGTTATCCGAACGGCAATTTCAAGCAAAATCTTAATTTTCTTTTTTAGAAAAATTATCACAACTCTGTCAATTATTATCCGATTTTTTCGGCGTAAAGCTCATCGTATTCACAATTAAATTTTCTTTAAGAACACGTTTATAAATATAAATGTTGTTGAACAAACTATAGCAGAAAAAAATCGATAAACTCAAAAAATTTTCAAAAAATAACATAAAAATTAGATATTGTTGAAAAAATCCATACATATCTTTCTTATATGTATAGACCAATTCTCACACATAAAAAGCTCTATCCTTCTTCTATCCAAAACAGTTGAAAAATTGAAAATCGGTCGAAAAATGTTTAAGTTACACGTGGTTTAGTGAAAAAAGTGCAAAAAAATCGTTTTTTGACAATAACTTTAAAATTTGAGGGTGTCTGGCAAGTTTGATGGGCATTTTTGTGATCTTTTCAACGAGACCTATAACCTTAACTATCTCATTTCAAAAGTATATTCGATTTTGTGATTTTTGTAGCACAGTGTTATTTATTGTCGTTTTTTTTCAAATAAATTTTAAAAACTTTTAATACATTTTGATTGTAATCTTTGTTTTGCATGCATTTTTAAACAAATACCCATTGTTGTTTTTCTTGATTTCTGGTTGTAAAGTGTTATTTTATTTTCTTTGGTTGCTGTTATTTTTCCTGCTGCTGCTGCTATTGTTGCTGTTCTAATGTTGTTCGTTGTTTTTCTTATTTACCACTAAATAATGAAGTGGTAAAATCCTCCTGAGGCCATATTTACATTTTGCCAAAAGTACAACACCAGATGTGTTGTCTTTAAACACAAAATATTGAATTACTCATAAAAATTTATTTGTGTAGATTTTGTTTTGTTTTCTGTTTGTTAAATAAAGTGGGTTTTGCAATTTATTTTTTGGTTTTTTAAATAAAATTTTTCATTTAATGAGGACAGCATAAAATTTTCTAATTTTCCAAATAATTTATTTTTAGCTCATACAACCACATTATAAAATGGTTTACAATATCATAACTAACTAACACTGGTGATGGATACTCTGTAGTATCATAGCAACATTTTTTAAAGACACGAATTAATGAGATCTGTTTTAGATTCGGTTGTAAATTTTATTACAGGGAACTGAAGGAGGAAGGCTCAGAACAGGCTTTAGAATTAGTTCTAGAACCAGTTTTATGAAAACCAATAACTAACTGATCTACCAGATATTTTTCTCAAGTGCAGAACCAGGGTTTTAGGACCCAGAATTGATTCTAGAACTAGTTCTGGAATCGGTTCTGAAATCCATTAACATTAGGATATATTTCTAGAGTAACATTTATTGGCAGTTATTTTCCTTTCAGAGTAAAACCAAAGTTTGATGACCCTGTACCGGTTCCAGATCATAAAACTTTATTATTTAGGCTCAGGTACCAGTTTTTAGAACAGCTTCCCTAAGAACGTCTTTCGAAATTTTTTGCTGGGATACCACAAGTTCATAAATGTAGCATAGCCAAATTTTTAATTAAGTTTTTTTTTTGACTTTTTGTTAAATACAAATTATAGAAATCAACATACGAGTAACCCAAACCACAAAATAATCATAAAAACTATCTAAAGTTCAAATTACGAGTAAAAGTTTTTGTTTTATTTATTTGAATATGTATAATAGTGCGTCCCTTATATTTGGAAAACATATTACCAACAATGCTCTACCATTTGATATTTGAAATTTTTATGGACAACGATAACCTGCCGCTATTGGATCAAAAATGGTCGAACAGTAAATTTGCTAATTTAAAAAAAGATAATGTTTTAACATGATAATGTTTTTAGGCTGGTGTCTAATTTTTAAAAAGTTGCAGGACGCCACCACAGAGTTCACGTTAATAATTTATTTTTTTTATGGGGTGGGTCGCGAAAAATTTTAAATATTGAAAAGGGGTCCCAAAGCAAAAAGTTAGTGAGAAGCTTTGTTTTAGAGGATTAAATTTTATAAAATATTTTTTTTTTAATATTTGTACTTGTCCTAGGATGTCACTAGTGATAGCAAATGAAAGAGAGAGATGATCTCCCATAATTTTCCTATTCTATTATTTTTACATATCAGGAAAATGTACACTAAGAAAATTATGTCATTAACTGTTTGTAGGTTATTTTAAAAAGTAATCAGTAAAGTTATTTTAAAAGAATAATCAGTTATTTTATAAAGGATTTAATTTTTTTACTATTTCTGTAGTTTAAAAAAAATAATTTATTGTCTTAAAAACGAATTTTCTGTTACATTCATTTTCGACAGTAAAAAATTTCTTCTATAGTTTTACTGTTTTTCAATACAAAATAACTGAATATTCAGTAGTTTTTTAATGTTTTGGTTAGTCATTAAATTAACATTTAAAATTGACTGTAATGTGTTTTTATTTTAAATGAAAAAACAGTAGAATGGTTTTTAAATAAAATTTCATTTGTTTTAAGTGAATATTCACTGGAATTTACCTACATAATTTTTTGAGTGTAGGTAAGTTACGACCTTTAAAAAATTTATCCTTTAATATCATTAAAAATTTCCAACAAAATGTTTTGATAAAGTTTTCAAATAACTTTATTCACATCCCTTTATCCTGACATGGCAAAATAAAAATATAATAAAATTAGGGGAGATCCTCCTCTTTCATTTGCCATACAAGTGTCAACTTGGGACAAGTACAAATATTTTTTAAAATATTTAACAAAATGTATCCTTTAAAACTTTAAAGTAATTTTTAAATGAAACAGGATCTCGAAATGAAAAACTGTAAATGCAGTTTTACTCCATTTGATCTCTACTTTCAGACATATATCATCGGGTTCATGTTTAATATTGGTTGTCGGACTGTGTTTTATTTTAAATGCGCTACATATTTTTGGAAAAAAGCGTTAATATTAATTATGATTGTTTTAAGTAAATTGTTGCTTTAAGTTTTATTTTAAGTTTTATCAATTTTAAATTAAATATGTATGATGTCATATTTTCTGACATTTCAAAAACATGCGCCAAGTTTTAATGTAAAAAAAATATTTAAATAATTTTATTAAAAACATTTTATTGACACAAATAAAAGCATTTTCACAGCCAGAGGACAAATTTGTAAAAAAAAATTAAAAACATTGGCCCTTACCACAAGAAAACAAAAAGTCTATTTTAACAAAAGTTTTATTTTAAATTTCAAATTTTCAATACATTTTTTGAAAGTCGATTTTAAAAACAAAAACAATGGCCCTTACCACAAGAAAACAAAAAGTCTATTTTAACAAAAGTTTTATTTTAAATTTCAAATTTTCTATACATTTTTTGAAAGTCGATTTTAAAAACAAAAACAATTTGTATGGAAATAAAATTAAAAGCTCATTTTAAATTTATTTTATTTTCTTGTGGTAAAGCTGAATTTGTATGGAAATAAAATAAAAAGCTCATTTTAAATTTATTTTATTTTCTTGTGGTAAAGCTGATTATATTTTATCAATAAAAAAGTTTCATTCCAAGGAAATATCAATAAATAAAGGTACAGTCAAAAAAAAATTGTAAAGTTATCAAAAAATCTTGTGAAAATTAAAAAAAAAAAATAAAAAATTTAAAAAAAAAAAAAAATTGTTTATTTTTTGGTTAAACAACATAAGAGGCATTCCACACCAAATGTCCCGCTACAGAAAAACATATGTCCCGTAAATTTCTGAATAGGTTGGTTGGATAGCCCTATATGAAACTAAGAAAATTGCATTTTTGGCTTTTTAAATTTTCAAAAACTTGGCTTAGAAGGCGTGGTCAAATATTGGAAAAATGGTAAAATTTGTGGCAAGTTGCCTTGATTAAATATTTATCACATTAAAACGGAATGCACCACAATGTCAAAAATTTACATTCGTATATAGTTTTGAATGTGCTATCGATTAAAATTTATTTTTTTTGGAAAATTTTCAGAATCCGTTCTGAAATTTTCAATTTTTTAAAAAAGTAAATTTATCAAAAATCCGGCCCCTTTTTTCATTTTAAAATTTTTTTTAAAAGTTTAGATGTTTGTCCATCCACACAAAAAAAATCAGAAACACGTTCTTCTTTTTTTTCGAGAAAATCGCATTTGAACTTTAAATTTCATAACAATTTGGTAATTTGCTTGTATTTTCTTGATTTAACGTTGCGAATGAGTAATATTAATTGCATAAATATTCCTCATACGCTCTGTTAAAACAAGAAAATACAAGCAAATTACTAAATTGTTATGAAATTTAAAATTCAAATGCGCTTTTCTCGAAAAAAAACGAAAAATGTGTTTCTGATTTTTTTTTTGTGGATGCCCGAGTAAAAAAGTTTTGATATAGTCATATATAATTTTATAAACATCATAT
Source organism: Pegoplata infirma (assembly GCA_963921195.1). Taxonomy (NCBI): domain Eukaryota; kingdom Metazoa; phylum Arthropoda; class Insecta; order Diptera; family Anthomyiidae; genus Pegoplata; species Pegoplata infirma. The sequence continues at coordinate 30,360,936 of OY992539.1, forward strand.
ATTATTATATAGAATTTGATGCGAAAAATGAGTCGATAAAACCATATAAAATTCTATCAATGTTGATTAAATTTTAATAAAATTTGATATAATTTTATGCGAAAATTGGCCGACTATTTTTTATATAAATTTAGAAAAATTAGCGAATAGATATTATTATATATAATTATATAAAATAACATAAAATTATATCAAATTATATAATATAAAAATATATAAAATTACATAAAATTATATCAAGTTATATATAATTATATCAAAATATATATAATTATATATAATTTTATGTATATATATAAATTTTTATATAATTTGATATAATTTTATATAATTATATATGATTAAAAAATTTAGTTGTTTTTATATCAAATATATTGGGCCAATTTTCGCATAAAATTATATCAAATTTTATTAAAATTTAATCAACATTGATAGAATTTTATATGGTTTTATCGACTCATTTTTCGCATCAAATTCCATATACCCGAGTAAAAAAAAGTTATATGACGCAATATTTAATTATATATGAACAGATATGCTTTTATGTAAATCCATATTAATTTTGATCCAAAAATTGGCGGATCGAATATTATACGATTGTATCAAATTCTATTATTTTTGATAAAATAATATCAAATTTGATTAAGTTTGATCCCAAAAATCTGTCTATCTAATTGTATTACATCATATCTTATCTGTTAAAATTAGATAAATTTTTATATAATTAGATGTAATCTGGTAATCTTTTTGGAATTTTAAACGTGAAATTAGAAATTATTTTATCAGATTGGATACATTATCAATTAGAAGAGTTTTTATTGCATTCTTCGGAATTTTTTCGGGACTTAGCAAATTATTAAAAATTTGTAATTTTTTTTTCTAAAATTATTTTAAAGGGATTTAAAAATTCCAAAAAATATTTGTGTCTTAGAAAATTTAAAAACATTTTTTCGGAACTTAAAAATTTTTCAAAAAAATAAAATTTCTCCTAAAAACATTTTCAACGATTTTTTTACTCCAAAAAAAATTGCCACAAAAATTTTGTTTCCGGGACTTTGGAAATTTTCATAAAATTTTTTAGGACTTGAAAATTATTTAATTTTTTTTTAATTGTGCGGGACTTAAAAAATTTTGAAATTTTTTTTCGGGATATAATTATAAATAAAATCATATATCTTTTTATCTGCGATATCTAAAAATTCCCGACCCGAGTAAAAAAAAGTTATATGACGCAATATTTAATTTTATATGAACAGATATGCTTTTATGTAAATCCATATTAATTTTGATCCGAAAATTGGCGGATCGAATATTATACGATTATATCAAATTCTATTATTTTTGATAAAATAATATCAAATTTGATTAAGTTTGATCCCAAAAATGGGTCTATCTAATTGTATTAAATCATATCTTATCTGTTAAAATTAGATACATTTTTATATAATAAGATGAAATCTGGTAAATTTTTTTGGAATTTTAAACGTGAAATTAGAAATTATTTTATCAGATTGGATACATTATCAGTTAGAAGAGTTTTTATTGCATTCTTCGGAATTTTTTTACTAAAAATTTTTCAATTTCGTTTTTTAAAATCATTTTTACGGGATTTGAAAATTTCAAAAAATGTTTGTGTCTTAGAAAATTTAAAAACATTTTTTCGGAACTTAAAAATTTTTCAAAAAAATAAAATTTCTCCTAAAAACATTTTCAACGATTTTTTTACTCCAAAAAAAATTGCCAAAAAAATTTTGTTTCCGGGACTTTGGAAAATTTTCATAAAATTTTTTAGGACTTGAAAATTATTTAATTTTTTTTTAATTGTGCGGGACTTAGAAAATTTTGAAATTTTTTTTCGGGATATAATTATAAATAAAATCATATATCTTTTTATCTGTCATATCCAAAAATTCCCGACCTTCTATGTAATATCTAATTTCATATAGATCGGTATATAAATAGATATGAATATGTATGTTATCATATCAAAAAATAAGGAAAAATACAATGCTATATATAAACTTATATGTCCATATCAAAGTTCATGCATAACCATATATAAATTTAAATAATTATATATTAGCATATATGATTATATCATATCTTTTTTACTCGGGGACCTTATATGTCATATCTTATTTTATATAGATCGGTATATAAATAGATATAAATATGTGTGTTATCATATTAAAAAATAAGTAAAAATGCAATGCTATATATAAACTTGTATGTCCATATCAAAGTTCATGCATAACCATATATAAATATAAATAATTATATAATAGCATATATGATTATATCAGATCTTTTTTACTCGGGTAATTATATATGGTGTTTATAAAATTATATATGACTTTATCAAAACTTTTTTACTTGGGTGGACAATCATCTAAACTTAAAAATAAAAAAAAGAAAAAGAAAAAAAAGTGGCCGGATTTTTGATAAATTGACTTTTTTAAAAAATAAAAAATTTCAGAACGGGTTCTGAAAATTTTCAAAAAAAAAAAACTTAATCGATAGCCCATACAAAACTATATAAGAATGTAAATTTTTGAGATTGTGGTGCATTCCGTTTTAATGTGATAAATATTTAACCAAGGCAACTCGCCACAAATTTGACAATTTTTTCAATATTTAACCACGCCTCCTAAGCCCAGTTTTTAAAAAATTGAAAAACAAAAAATGCAATTTTCTAAGTTCCATATAGGGCTATCCAAACAACCTATTCAGAAGTTTACGGTACACATTTTTTTTTTCGCTGGACATTTGTTGCGGAATGCCTCATAAATCCTCGTATAGTTTTTTTGTAAATTAACCAGAATCCTCGTAATAAAAACTTTATTGTAAAATTACAGTTTTTTTTGTAAAATAACCTTTCAAAATGGTAGAATACAATTACGAAAATAAATTTGTAAAATCACCAATAAAACTGTAGTTCTCGTTTGAGCAAAGTACAAGATCTTTTTTTTAAAAACAAGGAAAATTGTTAAATATTGGTAGAACGGGATTACAAGGCATTTTACCAGGCGTTTCACCAGATATTTTTTTTGAGTGTAAGTGAATAAATTGTAATGTGATTTTGCACAGATTTGTGTTAAAGTGATTTGCATTTTTTTGTTTAAGGTCGTGTCTTGGAAAAATGGAGTTTTTGGCACTGGACGATGAAATTATGTTCCCGGATTATCACCCTTAACGAATTTTAAAATTAATTAATAGAATTCTGATTAATTTTTACTAAAAAATAAAAATAGTTTAATTCGACCATTAAAATATTATATTTTGAGTAGGTTTATTCTAGCTCGAGGCCATTATTTCTTTTACTAATAAAAACTATCATATTCTCATAGAAATTCTCAGATTCCATTGCCAAGACTCCTTAGCAAATATAAAAACCCAATACAACGTTAACTGGTTTTGGACATAACAAATTTATTTAACAAACTTTAAGTAATCCTTGTAAGAGATTTGAAAAGTCCTGAAAATACCAAAAAGGAAGCACAGATTTTTTAATTTTTTAGAAAAATGTAGTCAAAGATTCGAATACAGAATAGTTTCCTGCTTAAAAATAAAAGCAAATAAAAACCATATAATAAACGAGAAAACTTTGATTGTATTCCAGTTGGAAATGAATATATTCAAATAATGATAAACATAATCATCACAAGTATATTACAAATGAATATTTGTCACACACACACACCCCCACATACAAATAGTTTAAAATTGTTTGGTAAGGAAGTCATGCATGGATTTATATGGTTAACAGTTTGTACTTGGGGTCACCCTCAAAACAACTACAAAATGTGGTTTTTATTATAATCTGTCCAAAAGATTATAGATTGAAGGATGATAATTTAAACTTTGGAAATGGTTTGAAGTTGTTGTAATAATTACAAAAACAAACCACAGAATACATATGAAAATGGACACACACATACACCCATACTTATATACACTGCTTGCACGCATAGATAACTATTCTAGTGGAATATAATGAAAAACCCCAATACAAGTAAAGCTTCATTAAATTTTGTAATCTATTAGAAAATACTGCTACTACAATAAGAACAACAACAAGTATTAAAGTTGGTTTAGCCATAAAACCCAAAAAACAAGTATGTGTGTGGGTGTGAGTATGTGTCATGTACAAATAATAATGATAGTGTATGTGTGATATATCCATACAAGGGACGTTTGTGTTTGTATATGTGTTTAGGTATGTAAATGATTTTGTTTCATAGAGAAATTTTAACACTATTTTAATAGAAACGTGATCCTGTTACTACTGTATTTATAAATAATATTTAATATTTGTATGGTTGTGTGCATGTGTGTGTGTGTAAAATTACAAATACTTATAAAATATCCTTTTTACTTTACTTATCCATACTTTTGTAATTTTTACAAATGTATTTTTGCTATTATTTTTTGTTTGTTTTGTATTAAGTAAGCAAATCCATGTGGTTAACCACTTTCATGATGGGAGACTATCTATCTAACTTACATGTAATAATAACTACATAATACACTCAGAATAAAATGCGTGTTGTATACAAGTTACACAAAAAAAACTTGTCAAATTACTAGAAAAAGTCTCGTAATCCCATTTAACCAATATTTTACAGTTTCTCTTGTTTTTTTAACAAATAATTTTCGATCGAAATTTACATTTTTTTTTGTAATTTCACAGTTTTTCTTGTAATTTTACAAATTTCCAAAGTTTTTTTACAAAAAAAAATCTAGTAAATTTACGAGAAAAAAAAGTTTTATTTCGCCAAAAAAGTTGTAAATTTATAATTTTATTGGTAAAAATCTTGTAAAATTGTGAAAAAGTTCGTAATTTTTAGTAGGAATTCTAGTAAAATAGGAGGTAGCAAAAAATCTAGTAAAATCACGAAACCTCCTTGTAAGTTATATCGCGTGAAAAAAATTGTAAATTTACATTTTTTTTGGTAAAAAGCTTGTAAAATTACAAAATTATTGGTAAAAAGCTTGTAAAGTTACTAGGAATTTTTGTCAAATTGGAGGTTGCAAACAAAAAAAAAGTTACAAGTTTTTCTTGTAATTTTACAGGGTTTTTTTTTGAGTGTACTAGACTCAAAAAAAGGCTCTGTCGGAAATTCTGTAAAATTTGAAAAAAACCCTCCAAAAACTATAACAAGTAAGGCAGAGTTTTTGAGATCCCAGTTAAACTTGGTGAAGTTAATCTGGAATCAGATTTGTGCTACCACTACACTCAAAAAAAAAAAACTTGTAAAATTACAAGAAAAGTTTTTACCTTTTGTTTTTTGATACCTCCTATTTGACAAGAATTCCTTGTCATTTTACAGGCTTTTTACCAATAACTTTGTAACTATACAAGGTTTTTTCCAATAAAATTGTAAATTTGCAAATTTTTTTGACTCGATAAAATTTACAGGGATTTTCGTAACTTTACTAGATTTTTGCTAACATATATATTACGAGAATTCCTAGTATTTTTTCAAGCTTTTTACCAATAATTTTGTAATTTTACAAGCTTTTTACCAATAAAATTGTAAATTTACAGTTTTTTTGGTCCAATTAAAATTACAGGGAATTCTCGTGAATTTACCAGATATTTTTTGTAAAATGATCTTGGAAATTTGTAAAATAACCAAAAAAAATTGAAAAATTACAAAAACAAAATGTAAATTTTGATCCAAATTTGTTTGTTAAAAAACAAGGAAAACTGTCAAATATTGGTAAAATGGGATTACGAGACTTTTCCTAGTAATTTGACAAAGTTTTTTAAATATTTTTTTTAATTTTTTGTCTACAAAAAAAAAATGACCAACACAAGTAGGTAAAAACTAATGACTTCCTTTAAAAATTTGTTGTCTACAAAAAAAAAAAAAAAAATCAACACAAGTAGGTAAAAACTAATGACTTCTCTTTAAATCATTATAAATTAAAGATGAATCACTTATTTTTACCAACAGAACAAAAATAAATGACTTTAAAATTGAATGCTAATGAAAGTATTTATTTTTTATGTTGTTATTTTTGAAACAAAGAACAGAAATAGTCATTTAAAAAACTGAACATTGATCAAATGTTTTAATACCCTCCAACCACAGTATGGGGGATTACTCACTTTGTCATTCCGTTTGTAACGCATCGAAATATCGGTCGGGGACCCCATAAAGTATATATATTATTGATCCATGATCGATTCTAAGACATTCTGTAAATGTCCGTCCGTCTGTCTGTAGATGGCACGATACAATCCAAAATAAAAGAGCTAGCCTCCTGCAATTTGGCATGAATATGTCTTACGGTCCTAGGCAGGTTAAGTTTGTAAATGGGTAAAATCGGCTCAGGGGAAAAAAAGTTCCCCCTTGAAAAACTGAACCAATCTCTGAAAAAATACACTTTTTTACATGTTTTTTTGTATTTTTGTTAAATAAATGAAACATTTGTTATATTTATCGGGATGGGAAGGTGCTCTCAACGTCCCCCACTGACCCCCATCACCCCCCCCCCCCCAAAACAAACGCCCCTGACAATTTTTTTTTTTTTACATTATGGAGGGTATAAAAGATTCGGCACAGCCGAATTTAACACTCTCACTTGTAATATTTTTTTAATAAACTACAATCAGTTTATGACATAATTTTGTGAGTGTATAAAATTTTTGGTACTGGCTAACAATACTTACAACTTGTGTGCCTTTCTCTCTATATTTTACATTTACAAAATTTCATCAACATTATCATCTTTATCATAATCATCATCAACATATAATTTCATATTCCTATAGAAATCTAACCCATATAATCTGCTACACTACTTACCGCTATTTGTAATATTGTAATTTAAGTGGAGTTTCACATGTATCAAAATAAAAGTATATAGGTCAGGGCTGTAAGGAGGATTTCGAAAAAAGGATTGAATTTAATATTGTTAGGGGGCCTCAACAACAACAAAATCTTTTTCTATTTCGTTTTGTTTTCCAATACATAACGTTTTGTATAAGAAATTATGTGAGGAAATCATCATTATTGTTTCACTGGACCGATTTCACCAATTTTCACATACAAACAACTTGTGTAAATGACAACCATTTAAGAATTTAACTTAGTCCCCAACACATCGTAGTTTGACACAAATTGTGATTTCAACAGACAAACAATTGGACAGATATACATCGATTAATAAGTGTTTATATTAATTGGGAATTTTCCAATAAAAATTAAAACACTTCATCACAATCCAAGTATTCCAAGTATTTATCCTTAATTAGTCCAATCCATGTATTTATCCTTATTTAAGAAGTTTTTGATTATCCATACTATGTATCAGGGCCCAAAATTTATAGTATTCAACCCTTGACACTTGTGTGGTTTGGTACTGGAAAATTGTCTATCTCTAAATTTGTTGAGGCAAGTGGTAAGTAATTGTAATTTCGTGTTTTGTTTGTTGTTTGTAAAACCTTTTGGCTCTATTTTTAAAATAAAAAAGTGTATTAAATGTATGTTAACATGTACTACTATGTAGTATATTTTAATTTTCTTTTGGTTAAAACCAAATTGCTGTTATTAAAGCATGAAAACTCAATTATATTAATGTTTCAATTTAAATGTTTTAATTTAAATTTTGTAACAAAAAAGTGTTCAACAAAATTTTTTTATATCTCATTTACCAGAGGTGGCTTCAGCTGTTGACTTTGGTGGGAAGAATTTTTTTCAATCTTTAAAATTTTTCGGAATATGTTTCAACTGATTCAGTTCTCTAGCAGATTGTTAAGAAAGAATTCAAAAACTTTTCTGACAAAGTTTTGCAGCGGTGGACGTTGGGGAGATCTTACCCGTTAATACAAATGTTAAAAAACTCATTTACTACACCGCCCGACAAAAATTAAAAAAGTCGTTAAACACGACCTGGGAGAGTAAATGTAGCAAAACTCAACTTACATATTTTCTATTCGTGATCCTGTTTCCTTTTAAAAGGACTTTAAAGTTTTAGAGGATTACATTTTATAAAAATTTTTTTTTAATATTTGTACTTATCCTAGGATGCCACTAGAAAATAAAAGAGGAAGATCTGCTAGGAAAAGTGCAAATATTTAAAAAATACTTTAAGAAATCCTTTAAAACTTTTAAGTCCTTTTAAAAGGAAACAGGATCACGAAATGAAAAACTGTAAATGCAGTTTTACTCCATTTGATTTCTACTTTAAGACGTATATCATCCGGTTCATATTTAATATTGGCTGTCGGAGGGTGTTATAATATTGACGATTAAATAATACAATTTCATCATTATTTTAAATTTGTTTAACCACGCCCCCAAAAGGGGGAGGGAGGCCCTGGGCACACAAGCATTTGGGCCCATAGGGAAGTAAAAATTATTACCCATTTTAAGAAATCGAATAAAAAAAAAATTTTCTGAGTTAGAAAGTCCTAGCTCGAGGTAATTTTTCTTTGCTAATTAAAGCCATGATATTCGTGTAGAAAAAATTTGGTTTTAATGAGACCTTTTCTATCTTAGAATCCGAGACTTTTCCAATTCGAAAAATGTCTTAGGATCTAAGACTTTTATATACATAAAATGTCTCAGAATCTGAAAATTTTTCGATACGAAAAATGTCTCAGAAACCGAAACAATTTCTATACGAAAAATGACTTAGTATCAAAAACTTTTTTTAAACGAAAAATGTCTCAGAATCTGAGACTTTTTCTATACGAAAAATATCTTAGAATCTGAAAATTTTTCTATACGAAAAATATCTTAGAATTTGAAAATTCTTCAATACGAAAAATTTCTCAGAATCTGAGATTTTTCTATACGAAAAATGTCTTAGAATGTGAGATTTTTTTTATACGAAAAATGTCTGAGTATCTGAGACTTTGAATACGATAAGTGTCTCAAAATCTTATTGTTAGACTTTTTATTTTGGAAAAAATTCTATGATTTTTAGATTTTAAAATCTCAGAATCTGAAACTTTTTTTGTACGAAAAATATTTAACAATTTACAATTTAACTTTTTAAGTAGGAACATTTTTTATGAATTTGAGACTTTTGATAAAGGACAAATTTCTTCTATAGAGAAAGTCTCAGATGTGTTAGAAAAATCTGTTAGTTTCTGAGAGTTTTTCTGTAAGAAAAAGTCAAATTTTGTTTAAAAACAAATTAAAAAGCAATTTTACTCCATTCTCGTATAAGCGAATTTATTGGCATTTTCCCTTAGGTCGCGGGCCCTGGGCACGTACCCAGTGTACCCTAATGGTTAAAATGGCACTACCCATACTGTAGTTGGAGCGTATAAAAAAAGCGTTTTTCTAAGGTGGCTTTGGTCCGATTTTGCATATCTCCGAACTTAACCAGCCTAATACCATAAGACGGTTGGCGGGGACGTTGAAACCTTCCCCTCACGATAAAATAAATTGGTTTATTTTATACTTTTGCATTAAAATAATGCAGTTCCATCATTATATAAATTTAAATTTTATATAAACGCCCACAAAAGGGGACGGACCAGTCGCCTGGTTCCCCGTGCACGACTTTGGACTTTTTTTTGTCATTAAAATGTTTCAGTTTATTAAGAAAAGTAAAAAAAAAACGCTTTTATGTGGTTGGTTTAGTTTTTCAATGGGAAACTTTTCCCCATCTGGTTTGTCCATTTACGAAATTAACCACCAATTAGCGGTAAAAGGGATTAGGGACAATTAATCTCCCCCCCCTCGAAGAAGCCGCTCCTGCCATCTACTCATATGCGAGATTAGAGTGCCATTTTTCTTCAACTTTAGATTTGCCCAAGTGTCGGGGCAAATTTTTATTGTTATGTTACAAATTTGAAGCAAATCGGATTAAATTAACTAAAATATTGGTGGAAATTTTCCAAAGATCCCATAGCTTTGGATTTGGCTAAAACTAAGTTTAAATGAAAGCCTGTCTCAGGCTCTATGAAGGGGAAAGTCAACAAAATTTTGCCATTTGTTTCAAATTTCATGAACGTTGGAAAAACCGGCATTTCTTGCAAATTTCAAGAAGCGATAACTCGATGTTGTGTCGCACTTTGATCGAAGGTCGCCACGGGTTGAAATTATCGGATTTGGCTAAAATTAAGTTTAAATGAAAGACTGTCTCAAGGTCTATAAAAGGGAAAATACAAAGAAATTGTGAGATTTTTTTTTTTAATTTCTTGAACGTAGGAAAAAACCGCATTTTTGCAAATTTCAAAAAGCGATAACTCGAAAACCGTTCAACCGATTTTAATTTTGTTTTTCATATTTGTGTTCAGCGCATTAAAATTAATAAATATGAGGTGTTTCTCTTTGACTGAAGGGCGCCGCAGGTTAAAATGATCGGATTTGTCTTAAATTAAGTTTAAATAAAAGACTGTCTCAAGCTTTATAAAAGGGTCAAGAGAGAGAAATTTTGATATTTTCTTCAAAAACTTTTTTGAACGTAGAAAAAAAAGCTATATTTGTAGGCTGACTATACGTACTGATTTGATCAGTACATGTACTGATTTTTGATGACAAATCAATTCTAAAAAGTTTAGAGTTCGTGAATCAAGAGGTTCATTAACGCAAAAATATATCTGAGCATGAGGTTATTTTGATCCCATAAATATGAAAAGGTTTATATGAAATGCCGCCCATAATCTTTGAGGTTTTCTAAACAACAAGTTCACGGGATGATGGATTTTTTATATTTTTAGAAAGATAATGTAATTGCATCAATTCAAATGATTCTGAGATGTTAGATGAGGTAATGTCTTCAGAATTTATTGACAATCACTCAAAACATCAGCCGCTATTTAAGAAACATGTACTTTTTATGTGGGAAGTTTTATAAAAGTCAGAGTTATCAAAACTTATGCAAAGAAGTCCTCAGAATTTGAGGGATTTCCTTAAATTCAAAATCTGTGGGTTTTTGTTTGTTATAATTTCTTGACTGCAACGATCAACATTCAAATTAAGTTGTTTGAACAGTTTAAGGCAGTTGTTTTTAAGCCTTTGTTTTTAAACAGCTCTTTTCAAACAGTTGTTTTTACTGAAATACTAATTGCTACAAGTTTGTTAGTTTAACCGAATTGTTTTGAGTGCTGAAAACATTATCAGTATTTTGCCACACACAAACAAAAATTAAAAAAAAATTGTCCCAGTTTTTGGTTTAATTACAACCTATAAAGTGGTTTTGGATAACTTACCAAAGTTTTTGCTCTAAAAAACTTAGGTAAATTATCCAAAACCACTTTATAGGTTGTATTATCCCCAAAACGTACACAATTTTTTTATATTTTTTTTGTGTGCATAGAAAAAAAATGTTTAGAGAGGTATTTTATGAAAAAATAAACGTAACAGCTTGGGCGTACTGATTTGAGTTCAGGAAAAAATGGTCACCCTATATATTTGCAAACTTTAAAAAGCGATAACTCGACAACCGTTTGACTTAATTTTTTATTGATGTTCGTGTTCAGCGCATCAAAATTATTAAATATGATTTTCAAAAATCCAAAACTTTGATCGCCTGGCATCACAGGTTAATTTAATTCGATTGACCTCAAATTTCTACTGCAGAAATTTTGGGCCTAGTACAATAAAAATTTGCCCGGACGTTTAAAATAAAAAAAAAAAAAAAAACTTTTTTGCCATACAAAAAAATGCCAATCTAATAAGAGATGTTTCAATTAAATATTATACATTTATATACTTAGCCCAGAGGCATGAAAATAAAAGGATTGGAATTAATTTTTATTGCATTGATTTTAATACATATCTGTGTACAATTTGTTGTCATTCCGTGTGTAATGTATCGAAATATCTGACTGACAATAAGTATGACCATTTAAAGGGGTAGTTGCCTGATATTTCGTCCATTCTAGCGAAGTCCGTCTCTGTAAAGGCACGAGGCAGTCCCAACAAAAAGAACTAAACTTCTAAATCGTATCACGAATATTTGTTATGGTCATAGTCATGTAAAGTTTATAATTGGACAAAATCATACTAAAAGGAAAAAAGTTTTCCCGAGAGGAAATAAAACAACCCATGAACATTTTATGGCATTCAAAGTTCAATGCTAAATTTGGAAGGATTTTGTTCCAAATTTTTTTTGCCACGACCTCATTTGTGGGCGTGGTAAAAAAACAAATATAAATAACGATAAAGTTGTATTACTTTTTATTGTTTTTGTTATTAAATGTAGATGGGAGTTAAAATTTCCGACATTTAATGACGTTTGTGGTTGTGATCTGTCAAAAAAGATTTGTGGTTTGTTGTCCAAATTATGTCTATGCTCTTACTCTTGTACCGTAAAACAAATAAAAACAAGTAAGAAAGTTATAGTCGGTCAAGACCGACCATATGATACCCTACACCAGTGTTTTCCGGAAAATGGGTCCCAAGTCCAAATATGGACCGATTGTATCTGTCTTTTGTTAGATCTTTATTTAGTGTAGAAAACACACACAGATCAATTTTAAGTGGAATTGGTAAATTTTTTTGTCAATAGAACAATTTAACTGAATATCGGTCGAAATTTTTATATGGGGGACTAAGTCCAAAAATGGTCCAATTATATTCCGATTTGATAAGGTTGCTAAAGTACACGTTTAGCACCTAAAAATAAATTTTTTATCAAATATTTCCATTTTTATGAATTTTGAGGGAATTATGTGAATATCGGGAAGGTGGTTTGTATGGGGACTACCAGAAGGACTGACCCGATTCCTTTGAAATTTAGAATGGTGATTTGTGCATACAAAATTTGATTACTTGCTGAATTTCAAAGCGATATCTATTATAATACGGTTATTAGAGTCATTAAAGCCGAATCCAAAGGGGGCGTTTGTATGGGGGCTAGGTATTAACATGGACCGATTTTCTCCAATTTCAATAGGCTTCGTCCTTGGGCCAAAAGATGCTTAAGTTTTAAATTTCAGGTCAATTGATTGAAAATTGCGACCTGTATCGTGCTTAAACCGATAGATGGACAGACGGACGGACGGACGGACGGACAGACGGACGGACGGACGGACGGACATCGCTAAATCGACTCAAAAAGTTATTCTGAGTCGATCGGTATACTTGAAGGTAGGTCTAGGACCAATATTTCGGGTAGTTACAAACATCAGCACAAACTCAATATACCCTGTACCACAGAGTGGTGTAGGGTATAAAAATTATACTATGACCACAATTTGTTTATGTATATTAGAGTGTCCCTTATTTTGGAAATGTTGGAAATGTTGAGACGGTACCCCCTCATTTTTTTCCTTTTGACTAAAAAATAACTCAGGAAAAATTTTACGCCCCTACGACCACGCCTTCCCTACGCGACGGGGCCTTAAAAATAATTTTTCCATACAAACCAAAATTTTTTTTTTTTATTTTTAATTTTTTTGTTATAAATTATAATATTACTTGATTAGCTTATTCACGACAAAAAATTTGATTTTGGTGGGATGAGGCTTTCAGTTCTAAAAAATTTTTCGAAAAAAAATTTAGAGCTTTTGGGGTCCTACAGTAAAAATTTTTTAAAAATTTTTTTTTTTTAGTTTTGACAAAAAATGTTTTTTTGCTTTGTATGCAAAAATGATTTTTAAGGCCACGCTTTTTACGGCCCCGTCGCGTAGGGAAGGCGTGGTCGTAGGGGCGTAAAATTTTTCCTGAGTTATTTTTTAGTCAAAAGGAAAAAAATGAGGGGGTACCGTCTCAACATTTCCAAAATAAGGGACACTCTAATGTATATATATTATTTTTTTAAATTTTAATTAAATTAACTCTTGTTAGCATAACTTTATAAATATGTTTGTAAATATATACATATTTTTTTTAAATAAAATTAAAATGCTACAAAAAAAAATTTAAAATTTTTTCAACACTAATTAATATTTTATTTAAACACAAATTTACTCAAAGCAACGTTGCACATACATACTAAATAAATAGAAACTTGTGATGGCGAGGCATGTTTTATAAGTTTTGATCTTAACTTAAGGGGTTAAGGATCCTGAGATGTGTGAGGTTTCCGATAGCAAGATTTTGTGACTCTGCTGCACATGTGTGTCTTAAAAAAAAACGACCAAACTTATTTTGGAACACAATTTTCTTAAAAATAGTTCATTAATTTTCCAACAATTTAGTAAAATTTAACTAAAATTTTGAAATTTTTGTTGTGTCGGCAATATTTACCGTTATATGTGCATTTTAAAATTTTCGGGAATGCCAAAATTCAAAAATTTAAAACCAGGACCCAGGAGGAAAAAACATCATCAATTCCAAGAAGAAGATAATAATGATGAACTAATTGTTTGAACTTAATGTGTCTGAAAATAGCTTAAAAATAAAGATTTTTTTACATTTATGGAGAAATCCTTTAGCGGTAAGATTTTCTTCCATGTACTTATAAGGGAATTCCATTTGAGGAAAACTATGAACTATTGAGCAGTACATGACCTAAAATTTTTTCCTTACAGTTTAGAACCTTTCCCAACTTTTAGTTAAACTTTTCCAAACTGTAGGAAAATGTATGAACTATTTTTAAGAAAATTGTGTCCCAAAGTTTCTTTAGGTCTTTTTTTAAGTTTTCTTAAGCAACCCTCGTACATGCAAGTGTTAGTTTTTCATGATTTATGTATGTAAATAAATAAATATGAATGTAGAGTAAAAATTTTAACGATCTAAATTTCATAATTTTTAAACAAATAAAACTTGATGTTAATATTTGCATGTATGAAATTATATTTTGTGTAATTATTAAAATTTGAAGTGTTTTTCTATATACAGACATTGTATTCATTCTACTAACGAATTTACTACATATGAAGTTATTACAGTCATGAGTTAACCCACTAGGAACAGATATTATTGTTATTCAGAATTCGGACGAAAAAAACTTTTTCAATGGAAATTCTGAAAATGCCAAATGAAGTTTAAAAACTCTAATTGAAATCCGAAAAACTATAAAATTCAAGAAATACGAATACATGTAAATCAAAAAGTTTAATTAAAATACATAAAAGCCCAATTCCAAACCAAAAATCTCAATTGAAACTTCGAAATTCTGAAAAGCTAAATTAAAATATGAAAAAGTCCAATTGAAATTTCGAAAAACTGAATTAGAAATCAAAAACCCCAATTAAAGTTCAGAAAATTCAAGTTGAAATTCCAAAAGCTCGATTTAAATTTTATAAAGCTCAATTTAAACTCCGAAAAGCTTTAAGTAAAGCCCACTCGAATTAAAAAAGGAGTACATTGAATTTCGAAAATACCAATTAATGTTTAGGGAAACAACACTATGATTTCGAAAAGTTTGATTTAATTTTGAGTATTGGCTTTACTTTACAATGAAATAATTCTCATTCAGTCCTAAATTTTAAGCATACCTCCCAATGGGTTAATTTGTTTTCATGTATTATTTGCTTTTTAAAATTTATGCGAACACATACGAATTATATTTACTCAATATTAGCATTGTTTTATTAGATTTATTTACATTCTTGTGCATAATTTTGAATGTTTCATGTTAATTAGTTGAAATCTTTATCAAATATGAGTTAAGCATCATTAAGATATGAATAACTAAATCTATAAAAATATGATATAAGGAGAAATAAATAGGGGAAAGGATAATACGATTTTCACTAAACAAAAAAAAATTGTGCGGAATCAACACATTGCAATTTTCTTGAATTTTTCTGTTGTTTTCTGTAGTTTTCTTGAATTTTTCTGTTGTTGATTTTTTCTGATGTTTACTATCAACTTCTAAATTTTTCGGTTTTTTATGAATTTTCATGTTTTTGTGCATTTTTAATTTTTTTTTAATTTAATGTAATTGCCTACTGAAGACGTAGAAGTGGCTACAGAAACCATAGTCTAGGGTAAATCCACATTAAATTTAATCTTTAGCAAACAAAAAATTTTCTTCTTTAATCAAAAACACAAAACAACAAACGAAAATACGCCGAAAAAATTTATTAAATAGAAATACTGACAAAATGTCGCTCGTGTGAGCATTTCACTTTAACTGTGCGTTACTGCAGTGTGAAGAGCAAAAAATCTCCGCAATGGTAAAATTCGCATACAATAAAGTAAATGAAAGATTAAGAAATTTTTCTTGTTGCTTGAGTTAGAAAAAATCTTTTCTGCATACGTCACATACAAACCTACTATGAGTTCAACAAACTACGTGTCACCACTGATGTTTGTATACCGACTAAGCAGTTAGGCGTCGGTGTTACAAACCATGAGTGATTAAGATGCACAGGTTCGAATCTCATGGCAGGCTAGTCTGTTGATAAAAAACATATAACGAATTTTTCTAGCAAAAACCAAATTTAAATTTAATGTAATTGCCTACTGAAGACTTAGAAGTGGCTACAGAAACCATGGTTAATCCACATTTAATTTAATCTTAAGAAGACACAATTTTCTTCTTCAATTAAAAACACAACATAATTTTTTTTTTTTTAGAATTTCACTGAGATTTTTAGAATTTTTCTGAATTATATGTGCGATTTGTCCGAACTTTTTCTTTCATTTAATTTTTTTATTAGTTTTTCTGAGTTTTAAGAATTTTTCTGAATTTTATTTCCAATTTGTTCTTAATTTTACCGAACTTTTTAATGATTAATCGAATAATAATATATGATTTTTCTAGAAATATGTATATGATTTTTCTGAAAATATGTATAATTTTTTTTTTAAAGTTTTAAGTCAAATAAACTCACCAAATGTAAGTGGCCTTTCAAATTAAAAAAAAAAATCCGTCATGTTTAGAGCGGTCCTTATTTTAAATTATTTTCGGATTTTCGCTGCTCCTGAAGCTTGAATTTTAAATCGACCTAAAATTGCTACACTCAAAAAATTATGTCATTAACTGTTTTTAGTTTATTTAAAAAGTTTATATAAAAGAATTAACATTTGTTCAAAGTTCAGTTTTTTTAAATGACTATTTCTGTTCTTTGTTTCAAAAACAACAATATACAAAATAAAGACTTTAATTAGCATTCAATTTTTAAAGTAATTTATTTATGTTCTGTAAGTAAAAATAAGCGATTCTTCTTTAATTTTTACTAACTTGTGTACGTTATATTTTTTTTAATTTTGTTGGCATTTTTTAAAGAGAAGTCATTGTTTTTCCTACTTGTGTTGGTTATTTTTGTGTAGACAAAAAATTCAAAAAATTACACTGTGCTACAGTGAAAAAATACTTCTAATGTGACATGGCATAGGTTATTGGTTTTGTCGAGTAGATCACAAAAATGCCCATTTAACTTGCCAGACACTCTCAAATTTTAGAGTTATTGTCAAAAACGTTTTTTTGGGACTTTGCTCATGTAGTCTTTCGATTAACTCAAAATTTTTTCAAAAAATAACAAAAAAAATAGATATTGTTGAAAAAATCAATACATATCTTTCTTAAATGTATAAACCAATTCACACACATAAAAAGCCCTATATTTCTTCTATCCAAAACAGTTAAAAAATTGAAGCGACCATCACCTAGTTGTACTTCAATTCGTCACAGTAAAGCAAGATAAAGGAAAGCAAACCAGAAAACGAAACTTAAAGAAAAAGATCAAAGTGGCTAAACTAAAACAAAAAGTTATTCAGAACCAATTACAAACAACTATTTCAAATAATGTACGAGAAGAGCATGTGCAACAACAGCTAGAAGGAGATAACCTAGAAGGTGTTTGGCAAACTTTTAAAGACGTATTACTATCAGCAGCTAAAGAAACATGTGGCGAAGCAAAATGTGGAGGAAATCACGTGAAATGTACCAAATGGTGGGATGATGATATAAAAACAGAAGTAAAAGAAAAGAAAGAACTGTGGAAAGCCTATCTAAACAATAAAACAGATCAAACATATAAACTGTATAAAGAACAGCGAATAAAAGTAAAACTACTAGTGCGGAAAGCAAAAGGAAAGGCCTGGGAAGATTTTGGACACTTTCTTGAGAAAAGCCATGAGGAGAATAAGAAATTATTTTACAAGACCATTAAAAAGTTAAAACGAGAGAAAGACTGTCCAATAAAATATATCATTGAAAACACGAGAAATCAATAGAAAACGCAATAAATCTGGACTTAGGTTCCCCGATTAACTTTATATTGAGCACACGGATACTCTATGGAGCAATTTGGATAATTGCATTTAGAGTTTAAAAAAAAATTAAAAACTCGCGATTTTTTTAGCGTTTTAAATTTTTCAAAAAATGAAAAAATGCAAAATGTAGTCAACTTTGAAGAGCTATATTTCCTAAAGTATATATCGGATTTCAATTCTGTTCAATGCATTCGAAAGGTATACTCGTCTTCTTTATAACTAATATTTTTTAAAGAAAAAATTGTGTCTAAAAATGCAGTTTGAAGACAAATGCAATTTAGAAATGCATTTTTCAGAACTTACTACATCTTCGATTTTTAAAAAACCAACATTTTTGAAAAGATTAAAGTTTTTACATTAAATATAGCTAAGAAATATTTTGGGACACGCATTTGTGCTATTTAAAACGATTTCATGAAAAATATCTTACTAAATTTTTCATATAAAAAGTTCAAAAAAATTTTTTTTTTTAGTATTTTAAAATTTAGTATTACACTGTGACACAATAGAAGGGTCATTTCTTAGGGCCTCAACCAAACCAAGACAGTTTGAAAGTACTTGTGTGTAGTAGTTAAACCCCCAATGGGTTTTGCTCTGTAACGTCTCAAATTTTTTTTATAGCCCACTAAATTTTTAATTTTTTTTCAAAAGGCTTTTGAAAAAAGTCGAAAAAAATAATGTAACTGTTCTTTTGAGCTTAAAATAGTGTTTGGATGTCTTCAATAGAATTTGATGGGGAATTTTTTTTTAGAATATATTAACCCTTTATCTGCCGTATTTATTGGTCATTTATGTAGTTTTCTTAAGAAATGGCTCAAAAGTCTACTAAAGCTTGCGTTTAAAGGGTTAAAATGTTCTACGAATATACTCTGCGTCAAATTTCACTAGGGGTTACTGAAAGCAGAAAGTTCGACTGATATAAGGAAAATGCCGAAATATAGGAAAAAAATATAAAAAATTAATGATAATTTACAATTAACCTTTTTTATGCATTTTCGTATACCGGTCGAACTTTCTGTCTTCAGTAACCGCCAGTGAAATTTGATGCTGAAAATAATCGTAGATCATTTTAACCCTTTAAACGCACGTCTTAGTAGGTTTCTGAGCCATTTCTTAAAATAATGGCGTAAATGGCCCATTAAAACGGGAGATAGAGGTTTAGCGTACTCTAGAAAAATGTTCCCCATAAAATTCTATTGAAGACATCCAAACACTATTTTAAGTTCAAAAAATCATTCCCCGGAGCCGTTTTTTTGAAAAAATGAGAAAATGAAATAATCAGAAATATGATATAAGAATAAAGACAAAAATTATTCCTTGGGAAAAATGCAATAAAATTGCAAATTCACTTTTTGCAATTGTAGTGTTTTTGTTGCCAAAAATTGCACTTTTAAAGTCCGAGCTAAAAACATAGCGATTTCTGTAAAAAAAATAACGAGATATTAATACCGCGATTAAAACTTCTTTATTTACATACTTTCTTTAAATTTGATCGGTTTTGCTGCAAAAAAAAATGTTTGCAATATGTTTTCTACAAAATTTTAACCTGCAACTTTGTGTGTTATTAACTCCAAAAGGAAAACTTATAATTTTAGAAAACACAGTTAAATCTGTAAACAACTTTTTAAGACAGTTAAATGCGATACCTACTTTTATTAATGAAGAGTATTGAAGTGGAATACTTTTTGAAAAAATTTCTTCAATAATACAAAATTTTAAAATACTAAATAAAATAAATTTTTTTTAACTTTTTGTATGAAAAATTTAGTAAGATATTTTTCATAAAATCGTTTAAAATAGCACGAATGCGTGTCCCAAAGTATTTGTTAGCTATATTTAATGTAAAAATTGCAATCTTTTCAAAAATGTCGGTTTTTTAAAAATCGAAGATGTAGTAAGTTTTAAAAAATGCATTTTAAAATTGCATTTGTCTTAAAACTGCATTTTTAGACACAATTTTTTCTTTAAAAAATATTAGTTATAAAGAAGACGAGTATACCTTTCGAATGCATTGAACAGAATTGAAATCCGATATATACTTTAGGAAATTTAGCTCTTCAAACTTGACTACATTTTGCATTTTTTTCATTTTTTGAAAAATTTAAAACGCTAATAAAATCGCGAGTTTTCAATTTTTATTTAAACTTTAAATGCAAAAGCAAAAATGGCTCCATAAAGTATCCGTGTGCATAATATAAAATTAATCGGAGTTCCTAAGTCCAGTTTTGTGGCGATCTCTCGTATTTTGAATGATATACAAAACAAAGAAGGAAATATTTTGAGAGACGAAAGTGAGATCATGGCTCGATGGAAAGAATATTTTTCCGAACTTTTAAACGGCGATATAATTGAAACCCCACAAGATTCAATCCAGCTTCCTAATGACGACGTTAATCGTATTGATCCTATTACAAAAGAAGAAATGGAGAATGCACTTAAGAAAATGAAATTAGGGAAAGCAGCAGGACACGATAGCATTGCTCCAGAATTTTTAAAATATATGGGAGACTCAGGCAAAGAAATACTCTTTAAAGTTTTATCACTGGCTTGGGAACAATCAAAAATCCCCGAAGATTGGGAAGAGGCTATAATTAACCCAATATTTAAGAAAGGTGACAACAAGAAATGTGAAAATCACAGGTGCATTTCTCTACTTAGTGTTCCTGGGAAATTATACTCAAGAATTTTGATGGAACGACTTAAATTAGAAGTCGAACAATGTCTCGAGGAAGAACAATGTGGCTTTAGACCCAATCGAGGTACTCAGGATCTTATCTTCACAATGCGTCAACTATCGGAAAAAGCAGTGGAATACAACCGACAAATACATACATGCTTCATAGACCTAGAGAAAGCATTTGATACGGTACAATGGTCTGAAATAAGAAAAACACTTCTGAAGAGAAACGTTAACCCCACACTTATACGAAGAATTCTCAGCTACTACAAATCATGTAGGAACTACGTTAGAACGGGAAATCCAACCTCCGAAGAATCCGACACATTTCAAGGAGTACGACAAGGAGATATCCTAAGCCCCTACCTCACTTCAAAAGTATATTCGATTTTGTGTTTTTTGTAGCACAGTGTTATTTATAGAAATATAAAAACATGTTTGTATTAAGTGACTTTGGCACGATGGGTAGAGTAGTATTGATTGCGGGATCGATTCCCCAAAAATTTTATTAAACATTTTTTAAAATAAAATTCAATAGAAAAAATGTAAAAATAACCTACGGAATCAATAATTTTTAATGTTTTCGTAGGTGATTTTTTTGAATTTGTTGTTTTCGTAGGTTTTTTTTCGAATTTGTTGGTAAAAAAAATGAAAGTGACGTTATTTTTTAATGTTCAATGTTATTTATTTTAGAAAATTGTATTAACACTAAAAATAAATGTTGATGTTTGTTAAAACATATGAAAAATTACTGTGTGGTTTTCATTTGTGTTATTACTTGTTTTAAATGTATTTTTCATTTGTTTTTGCCTACAAAATATTTTGAGTGTAGAGGTTGGTTTAGTTCCTCAAGGGGGAATTTTTTTCTCCCTAGTCCGATTTTTCCGATTTGCGAACCTAACCTGGCCATAAGACATATTCTTCACAAATTTCAGACGGACGGGCGGACAGACAGACGACGGACAGACGGACATTCACAGAATGTCTTAGAATCGATCATGGATCAAAAATATATATACTATATGGGGTCCCCGACCGATATTTCAATGCGTTACAAACAGAATGACAAAGTGTGTACTGAGGTTGGAGGGTATAAAAATAAAATATAAGCATGACAAAATCTAACAAGTTTTTAAGTTTTGTCAAATTTTACAGATTTTGTTTTGCTTTTTTCGTTACAAACTCACACTCACTTACGCAAATTTTTCCACTTCTTACTCACGTGAGTAAAATTGAGCTTCAGTCACACTAGAGTGTGATTACGCGTGATTCACGTGAATCACGTAATTATCTGTTCAACTGTTCATCTCTATGTAGTTGTAAGCTTAATTTATTTCAAAATATCTTTTGTTCACTATTTGGTACACCATGACGTATGATTATTTACAGATTACGTATACGCTTCCCATTGTTCATTTAATATTTAAAATTTAATCATTGTTCTTTCTATCTATTCTTGCTTTGGTGTATTTCTTTCATATCATTTATGCATAAGATGATTTTTAGAAAAAAGTCTTTTTACACCTAGACCGTGATAAACAAGGTTTCAATTACAGCGTCTTTAAAATTTTCTAAATGCTAACTAATATGACAGTTTTTTTTAATTTTTTTCCTAAAAAATGTTCCTGAGATAAGATAATTTTTAAAGAAGAATACGTCTGCTAAAATTTAAAAAAAGGTTAACAAGCGGTTCGGTTTGACATGGAATACCTTATTTATATACGAGGTAAATTCTCACTCTTGGTTATAACTTTTGATCCACTTGACCAATCTTGTCAATTTTTACATACAAATAGTTAGGGCTTAGGGGGATTATTTTATATCCAAAATTAATGTTCTTGCTTAATTAGTTTTGTTTTAAAATTGATTTCAACAGACACTCACAAGTAATTGTTAACAGAAAAAGGTAATTGAAAACGTTGTTGTTTGCTGATTACTCAATTTGATTAAAAAGTTTATGGTATTACGTTTTTTTGTGTTAACCGAGGCATAAGTTAACATTACCAACAAAATATTTCGCTAGATCATGATGTTATCATCCGTAATATAAATAAAGAACAAACTAAAGAAGTTGTACGTTGTATTCTTGTTCGTGTTGTATAGAACGTTCGTTGTATGTTAAACAATGCAACAAGCAACAAAACAGTCTTATTTAGCTAAAAAAGAAAAATATTATAGAGAAATGCATGTGAAATTTTTACTTGACACTTTTAGTTGAATGTTTTTAGTATGTGTCTTGGGTGTAAAGATGAAAGAAAGACAAACATCAGCAACAAAAAAAAAACACCATCAACTACTATATCGTTTAGAATATTTTTTCAAATTCTATTAAAGTTGATGGAGAAAAGTGAAAAAAAAACAACAAAAGAAAACTACACCATTTTAAGTTTAATAAAAATGTTTCCGCTTCTCAGAATTTCTTCATTTTCGAAATTACAAATCACACAAATTCGGACACGACCGATTAATTTTGACTAGTAAAGATATCGATATCTTAAAAATTGGAATTTGAAAAAAAAAAGTGGTATTACAGTAAATAGTTTCAATAAATTCCAAAAATGGGGCTTGTGTTCTTTAATCAAGTGGTGACAACTCTACTATTATCATAAACAATTAGAAAATGTAATTTTTTTTATCTTACTATGATCAGCGAGGTTCGTAATATGATCGCTACAATCATGTTATGATAAGGTTATTAATCATACTATGTTGCCCTCCATTATGGTTGTCGCAACCAGGTTTTTTCTTTGCGTGCAGTCTAATGTGGAATGTACCAAAATTTTCGAAGTGTTTTAGAGTTACCGAGATGGGAAGTTTAAATTTTTTTACAAAGATCATAAGTGGTTTATCGATGTCGATCAATTTTGTTTATCATTTAAAATTTAATTTTTTTTAAATAATTCTTAAAATGGTGTAGTTTAAATAGAAAAACGAATTTCCAAGAAAATTATTTTTTCGCTCGTCTTTTCGTTTTTCTTTTTTTTTGTAAGCTTAAACCAAAACGTTTTAAGTTGATTTGTCTTTACACATGAGAGCATATAGAATGCGAGTAAATAGATGAAAAAACATAAACATATAAAACACATGACATCACTTTACTGGTTTGGCTTCCTAGCTGCATCCATCCACTGGCATCCCCCACATCAATTTAACTAAAGTATTCGCACTTGTACCATCTTGATATCTATTTTTTCTTTTTTCGTAACATATGAAAATTCTTTAACACCGGTACTAGCTATTTGAGTACGTAATTTTTGGTGTGAATGTAGGTAGATAAGGGTGGCACTTAATATTAAAAATTTTAAAGTAGTATCAATATCGATTTTTATCTGTTTTTATACCCTCCACTCTAGTGATAGAGGGTATATATACCCAGGCAGAAACTGCCAACCGTTCCAAAGAAAAAGTCTCGGCAAATCACTTTATTTTTTGTGTAGAAGGTAGTATGAATTCGAAAAAGTGCTTTCCAAGCGCTTTGCCAATGTTTTTCTATTTACATCCGTTCAAAGCATACATTTTTTATTAAAATTTATTAATTTTCATAACAATTGGAATATTTTTTATTTCCCTGCAGGATAAGTGACCGGTCCTTAGTAGTTCTCATGATGTCACTTATACACAATGACCTACATATTACAAACTTGACACCTTTTATATAAAAACACCTGTTTTTTCGTGAGGAAGTGTCTTAAACTCCGGATACATCACCCTTAAGCTCCGGATATATACACTACTTAGGGTGGTTTTTTAATTTATTTTTTTTGGAATTTTGAGGAGCGCGCAGCGGATTTTGGTGTCATTTGATGTTAAAATAATTGTGTAAAAATTTGAGCTAAATCAGATAAAATTAACCCGAGGCGCAAAGAGGTCAAAGTTTCGAGAAAAAGAGCCAAAATGGCCAAATTTTGAAAAAACTTAAAAAAATGTAAATTTTGTAAAAATAAAAAAAATAAAATATTTTTTATTTAACTTTCTTGCAAGAATACGCATCTGAAATGAGTGTTTTAGATTTTTTGAAAATTTTATTAAACAAAAAAATTAAATCTTACTATTTTATAGCATTGGATTATTAAATACATCCTTAAGCTTAAATATTTAAAAAATTGGGGATATCCATCGACTCAATTTTTTTTGGAGTCATTTGAGTTTTGCGGATTTCAAGGATTTTTTTTTTTGTCTATGCAATTTTACTTTAAACTAAATTTTGGTTAAATTTTACAAATCTTGTTCTGTAAACTGATTTATTTGATAAAACTAACTAAGTTACGTTATATTATTTTTTGAACATCAATAACCCATTTTGGAAGGGGGTCAAATATGACCCAGGAAGAAAATGTACTGTTTTGTTTCAATTTTGTTTCAATTTTTTTTTTCAAAATGGGTTAATGATGTTCAAAAAAATAATATAACGTTACTTAGTTAGTTTTATCAAATAAATCAGTTTACAGAACAAGATTTGTAAAATTTAACCAAAATTTAGTTTAAAGTAAAATTGCATAGACAAAAAAAAAATCCTTGAAATCCGCAAAACTCAAATGACTCCAAAAAAAAATTGAGTCGATGGATATCCCCAATTTTTTAAATATTTAAGCCTAAGGATGTATTTAATAATCCATTGCTATAAAATAGTAAAATTTAATTTTTTTGTTTAAAAAAATTTTCAAAAAATCGAAAACACTCATTTCAGATGCCCCCCAAATGCATGGTAATTTTTGTATTTCATGTTTGAAAGTGTTACTGACGTCATAAAAAGTTAAGATAATTTTTTCTGAGTATTCTCGCAAGAAAGTTAAATAAAAAATATTTTATTTTTTTTATTTTTACAAAATTTACATTTTTTTAAGTTTTTTCAAAATTTGGCCATTTTGGGTTTTTTTCGAAACTTTGACCTCCTTGCGCCTCGGGTTAATTTTATCCGATTTAGCTCAAATTTTTACACAATTATTTTAACATCAAATGACACAAACATCCGCTGCGCGCTCCTCAAAATTCCAAAAAAAATAAATAAAAAAACCACCCTAATATACACGTTTCGGTTCAATACACCACTTTTTTCGGGACTTTTCCAAATTTTTTCCTAGAAGCATTTTTAATAAATTTTTTATTCCAAAACGCAACGAAAACTGCAAACAAATTTTTTCCGGGACTTAGAAAATTGTTCAAAATTTTTTTATTCTAATAAATGAGTCAATAAATTTTTTATCCTAATTTAATAAATTTCTTTATTCAAATAAACACCAAAAAAAGTTGTGTCTTATGGACTTATGTATACAATTTAGATACGTCCCATTTTTTTTGTTCTAAAAGTGCTATAATAGTACCATATTTTTTGTTTTTAAAGCGCTTTCCAAGCGCTTTAGAGAGTACTAATCTGTGATGCTTTCCCAGCACACAAGCGACCATAAAAGGTACTTTGCCAGCGCTCTCCCGTTCGTATTTTTATGCCTGGGTAAGTTTGTCATTCCGTTTCCCAGCAAAAAAAGTGCGGAGTACTTCTATTTGGAGTGCTTTAAAACTACACTCAAAAAAAAAGTTTGTAAAATTACAAGTAAAAGGTCTTGTAATTCTATTTTATTAATATTTTTGTCTTTTTACAAAAATTGTTGTATATTTAATAAAACGAAAACTACAGTTTGCTTTGTAATTTTACTATTATATGTTGGTAAATTTATTTTAAAATTTTTTTAGGTAAATGTACAAAAAAAGGGATTTATTTTACAAATTAAAAAAATATAACAAGGTGTTAAGTTTTTTTACACAAGAAAACTGTAATTGTACAACAACATTTTATTTGATGTTATTTAGTCTTTCTACCAAAAAAATGTTTTATTACAAACATTTTTTTTAAGATCGTTGACAAGGTTTCAGTTTGAAATGTATGTATTGAAATGTACAAAATTTCAATGTAATTTTACAAAACTTATTTTATTACTAGAAATAATGTTGTTTTACAAAAAAGAAATTAATTATTCAACAATAGGACACGCAAAAATTTTCTAAGTTCAGTTTTTTTTTGCGATTTGGAGTAAAAAATTTAGTTAAAAATGATTTTTTATAAATAAAAAATGTCATTAAAAAAAAATAGTTGGAAATTTTTTAAGTTCCGGACACAAAAATTTTTCAACTAATTGTAAGCTTTGGCAAAAAAAATGAATTTTTACACCATTTTTTCGTAATTTGCGTTAAGTAAAATACCAAAATTTTTATGTGTTTCTACTATAAAATTGTTCATAGTTTATTTTTTTTTTTGGATTTTTACCATTTTTTTGGTAATTTTACGATATTTTTTTGGTATTTTTTTTTTTAATTTGGCACCTAAAATGTCAATAAAAAGCTGCCAATTATGATAATTTTTTTTTTCTTGTTTTAACAGGAACTTAAACATCTAATCTACAATATACAAAAAAAAAATTCCGATTTTTAAAAAATACTAGTGAAAATAATTAAAAATTCCAAAAAAAATTGTTATTTTTTGACTAATTTTTCCTGAAAATATAAGAAATTTCTTGTGTAGCCTCCTTCGCAATTCTCATATTCTTATACTTAAGAAAAACGAAATGTCGAAAAAAAGAAGGAAAAATAAGATGCACCAATGGAAAACACCTTTAAATTTACAAAACAAATATGTAAATAAACCTAATTTTTTGTAAATTTACAAAACAGATATGAAAATTTAAGAAACAAAATTGTATACTTACGAAAAAAGTTGTAATTTTACAAAAATGAAGTAGAAAATACAAAAACAATATTGTAAATTTACAAATTTTTTGTTTAACCTACTGTTTTTACGGCAAAAAAATAAGAAAAAATGGTATACAATAAAAATTGTAAATTACCACTTTTTATTGTAAATATACAAGTTTTTGCCATAAAAAACAGTAGTTTAACCAAACAATTTGTAAATTTACAATTTTGGTTTTTGATTTTCTACTTTATTTTGTAAATTTACAACTTTTTTTGTAAGTTTACAATTTTTTTTGTAAATTTTAATTTTTTTTGCAAATTTACAACTTTTATTGTAAATATACTTTTTTCAATATTTTTTTTCCGGTAAAAACAGTAGTTTAACCAAATAATTTGTTAATCTACAATTTATTTTTTTCATTTTCTATTTTTTCTTTGTAAAGTAACAACCTTTTTCTGTAAGTTTACAATTTTGTTTTGTAAATTTACCAAATTTTTTGTAAATTTCCAAAAAAAAATGTTCACCTCGAAGTTAATATTTTACAAAAAAAATTGTAAATTTACATTTTCTTTTGTTAAATCAATTTACAAATTATCCCCGTAACATTACGGGGATTCTTGCTGGTACATATTTTACAAAACCTGCCCCGTAAAATTACGGGGATTTTATGTCATTTTACAAACTTTTTTTTTTGAGTGTAGGACCCCATAAAGTAACCAAAAAAAACTTTGTCAAATTACAAGGAAAAGTCTAGTAATACAATTTTACCAATATTAGACAGTTTTCCTTGTTTTTTAACAAATCGAAATTTACATTATTTTGTAATTTTACAATTTTTTTTGTAACTTTACAAATTTTGAAGATAGTTTTACAAAAAAAAAAATCTATTAAATTCACGAGAATTCCAGGTAATTTTAATTGTTTTACAATTTTATTGGTAAAAAGCTTGTAAAATTACAAAATTATTGGTAAAAAGCTTATAAAAAAAATTACTAGGAATTCTCGTAAAATAGGAGGTAGCAAAAAAATCTAGTAAAATTACGAAACTTCTTTGTAAATTTTATCGTGTCAAAAAATTTGTAAATTTACAATTTTATTGGTAAAAACCTTGTAAAATTACAAAATTATTGGTAAAAATCTTGTAAAATTACTAGGAATTTTTGTCAAAAAAAAAGTTAAAATTTTTTTTTGTAATTTTTTACAAGGTTTTTTTTGAGTGTACAAGGTTTTTTTTGAGTGTATATGGGGCATTCCATGTCAAATCGGACACTTTGAAATTTTTTATTTTAGATTTTCCCAATTTGTTTACAGTTTTTAGTAGCCTTCGAAAACTCCTTCGTGGTAAATTTTCAGATTTTTTTGATGAACCGTTCAAAAGATATCGAATTTTTAAAAATTGGTAGTTTGTTCCATTACTCAAACTTCTTTTACTCATAACTTCTTCAATAATGGTCCAAATTTCAAATTGTTTTTTTCAAATTTTTGTTTTTTTACGTACTTTTTAAAAAAAATCCCAAAAAATTCTTAAAAGCGCTCTAGTATGCGATTTTTAAGTTTTAAAATTTAAACTTCATTTTTGAAAATGTTTGTACTTTTCGATTTTTTTTAAATTTTTTTTTGTGTAAAACATCTATCGATTCTTAAATTTTTTAAAATTTGCTCCAACCGCTCTAACTGCCCTAATATTGCCCTTAGAGCAACAAAATGTATGACCGACCCACAATATTTTTTTATTCCAAACATTTTATGTGAACACACCTACCCTCTATCTTTAACTGTTAAGGCGGTCCCCATACAATTTTTTTTATTTTTTGTAAATTAGTTTTATTTAATCAGCTTCTACCGGTCCAATGGTGCGTCCGAGAGGGGTCATTAGTGAGACCGACCCACATTTATTTTTACCCAACAACATTTTTTTAAGACATACCTACTCCCTATCTCCACTCTCTAAGTAGGCTCCCATACAAATAACAGTTGGAGCAAATTTTATAAAAATGTAATTTTGTATGGGAGTCTACTTAGGGAGTGGAGATAGGGCGTAGGTATATTTTAAAAAATTGTTGTAGGGTAAAAATAAATGCGGGTCGGCCTCACTAATGACCCCTCTCGGATGCACCATGGGACCGGTAGAAGCTGATTAAATAAAACAAATATACAAAAAATTAAAAAAAATGTATGGGGACCACCTTAACAATTACAGATAGAGGATAGGTGTGTTCAGAGAAAATGTTTGGACTAAAAAAATATTGTGGGTCGGTCATACATTTTGTTGCTCTAAGGGCACTATTAGGGCAGTTAGAACGGTTGGAGCAAATCTTAAAAAATGTCGTTTTGAGTGGGAGCCCCCTTAAAAATTTGAGATAGGGTATTAGTTTGTTCCAAAGAAATGTTAAGACGTAAAAATTAATGGGGGTCGGTCTTATAAATGACCCCTCTATGACGCACCATTGCACAGTGGTTCCAAGTCCAAATCTAGCTGGACAAAATTATTTTATCACCGTTTTATATGTTTTTGGGGTCGCTGAGTTCAAAAAAAATGTTTAAATTTTTCTAAGTCGATTACACTAATCGACAACTTTTTATTTTTTTTCTAATTTCAGTAATTCATTAATGACAAAAATGGTTTATATGCAGAACAGAAATATGAAATGCAAAAACTTATTTTTTGAAAGTTTTGTAATCTCTAAAAAAAAAATTTTTTTTCTCGAGAAGTGTAATTGAAAAAAACAAGTGAGAGCGTTAAATTCAGCTATGCCGAATCTTGTATACTCTCCAAAATGTAAAAAAAAAAAAAAAACAGTGAGAGTGTTACATTCGGCTGTGCCGAATCTTTTATACCCTCCAAAATGTAAAAAAAAAAACAATATAAAAAAATCCAGGGGCGTTTTTTTTTTTGGGGCGGGGTTGGTGGGAGACGTTAGGGAGCACCTTCCCCTTGCGATTTCGAGCTTCATCTGAGAGAAGAATGTTGCATTTGCTTAGCAAAAGTGCAAAAAACCCTGCAAAAAATGCGATTTTTATTAGGTTGGTTTAGTTCTCCAAGGGGGAACTTTTTTCCCCTTGGTCCGATTTTATCCATTAACGAACTTAACCTGCCTAGGAATATAAGACATATTCGTGCCAAACTTCGGTAGTCTAGCTCTTTTATTTTGGACTGTATCATGTCCTCTAAAGACGGACAGACAGACGGACGGACGGACATTTTTGAATTTAGTAGAAGTGTGTAATTGGTCGCGGTTTAATAGGAAACATCACATTTAATGCTTTATTTAAGCTAAGCATAATTATAATACTTAAAAGTTATCAAAAACTTACAAAAATTCGATACTTTATTTAGAAAAAAAAATTTAGGCGAAAATCTATTTTCATATAAACTGTGATTAATTTTAAACCTGCAAAAACCTGCAAGAAATGTCTGCATGACTACGTTCAGTAATAAATTACCTATAAGTTGTATGTAGTAATTCCACATGATATGCCTGGATTCGGTTTTGGCAAGCTGCGGAAGTTTCATAAGTCCTCAAAAATATTGTTATTATTGACCATACTTCAAAGTACAAAAAATGTAAGAAGAAAATCGATAATAAATTTCTTATTAATGTCCAGAATAAGTATAAATCTGTAGCTTTCTTGTACATAAACCGTTTTAAAACCATTGATATAACATGGATAATATGATGTTATTAGTTGAACACTTATATATACATATATTATTTTTTTAAATATTGGATACCAAAAATGTTATTTGATTCGCATATTTAACAAAGTTAAAGACCAAATTCCAAAAAATGGTTATTAGTTTGATCAGAATACACCCTTAGCTTGCTCCTAGCACTATTAATTCCCCATTTTAATGACACTAATTTTTGGACTTTTGTCCAGCTAGATTTTGATTTGGAACCAATGTGCATTGGTGCAGTAGAAATGATTTTAAGATTGAAAAATTACAAAAAAAAAATTTAAACAAATTTTAAAAAATAGTAATAATTTGTAGAATCGATAGAAGTTTTAGACAAAAAAATTAAAAAAAAAATCCAAGGGTACAAACATTTTCAAAAATAAGATTTAAATTTAAAAACTTAAAAATCGAATTTTTTCCGGGATTTTTTTTTTTCAAAAGTACGCAAAAAAATAATATTTTTGAAAAAAAAAAAATTTAAATTTGGACCACTATTGAAGAAGTTATGAGTAAAGGAAGTTTGAGTAATGGAACAAACTACCAATTTTTAAAAATTCGATATCTTTTGAACGGGTCATCAAAAAAATCTAAAAATTTACCACGAAGGAGTTTTCGAAGGGTACTAAAAACTTTAAATAAATTGGGAAAATCTAAATTTTGTTTTTTTCAAAGTGTCCGATTTCACATGGAATGCCCCATATACATTATGGGCTCCCCGACCGATATTTCGATGCGTTACACACGGAATGACAAAGTGAGTATACCCCCTTACTGTGGTTGGAGGGTATAAAAATACCTACGAAAACATTAAAAATGAATGATTTCGTAGGTTATTTTTACAGTTTTTCTATTGAATTTTATTTTAAAAAATTTTTAATAAAATTTTTGGGGAATCTATCCCGCAATCAACTACATTCTGGCCAGACACTCTACCCATCGTGCCAAAGTCACTTGATACAAACATGTTTTTATATTTCTATAAAAAATTTTTTGAATTTTTTGTCTACAAAAAAATAATCCACACAAGTAGGTAAAAACTAATGATTTATCTTTAAAAAATGCCAACAATAAAAAAAAATAACGTTCACAAATCAATAAAAATTAAAGAAAAATCACTTATTTCAACTTACAGAACGAAAATAAATTACTTTAAAAATTGAATGGTAATGAAACCCTTTATTTTTTATATAGTTGTTTATGAAACAAAAACAGAAATAGTCATTTAAAAAAACTGAACATAGAACAACTGGGTTTTCTTTTAAAAACAAGAAAACTTAAAACTTTTTTATCAACTAAATCGAAATTTCCTAGAACCCAGCTTTAGTGAATCTATTTTCCAAAGGGTGAATCAGCGTTTGGGCTGTTTGATGATGAATGAGTGCGTCGCGACTGTCAATTATCAATCGCGTCTGTCAATTATCAAACTCTTTTAGATAGATTCCTAATATTATCGGTAAAAAAAATTCAATGCCACCCTATTATACGCATTAATGCAATATAAAGGTGCTTGACTTGACTTCTTCTTGTTAACATTTCTTAAGTGTTGGTGCTAGAATAGTACCTGCTACATCAGTATTTGCTAAAAATACAAAAAATAAAGATGATGTGGGGGAAAACATATATCTTGAATATCTTTTTTTTTAACACTTAAGCAATTTCATTTTGCTAGAATAAATTCCAATTTGTTTATATCATCATCTAGTTTCAATTGATTTTTGTCAGTACACAATTTTTTCTACAAACTCTGTCATTACATTACGAAAATATTTCATAACAATTTTCTTTTCTGTTCTTTAAAATAACAACTTTATGGCATTTACTTTCATCGTTATTACAGATATTTTTCTTATCACATTTTTACTTCGTTACATTTCATCTCCATTTTTTTTTCTTCGTTGTTGTTTTCTTGTTCGTTTTGCAAAAGATTGTTTGTGTTGTTTATTAATTAAATTAAACTTTGCATCTCTTGTGTTCGTTTTGTAAGGAGCATATGTTAAACTGTTTCTGGTATTTCCATTTTTTTTTCGTTTTTTTTTTTTTGTAATTTTTCTCCTTCCCTTGTTATCCTTCCGTTTAATGTATCCCTGGTGAATTCCAATCTTATCATGTACCATTTTGTTAAACAGGATTATGACAATGTTTAAGGATTATGTGTGGAAAATAATAACAAAAAATAAAAAATTAATAAACTTTTAATCGTATTTTTTTTAAGGACTTGAGTTTTTTTAGTCTTTAATGCAAATAAAATATTTAAATATTAATCGTATTAATGTTGTTTGTTGTTGGGAATTATAATTAATTTAAGTTTTTTTTTTTAAATGTGTGTAAAAAACAAGTAAGAGTATTAATTTTTTAAATATCCTCTAACATGTTTAAATAGGGAAGTTTTTGGGGGAGCGTTAGGGGACACATACATAATACACGATTCTGAAACTTTTTTCTCATAGAAATTTTTTAGATTACTGTTTATTTCAGAATTTTGTATTCCCCAAACATTTTTTATTTCTGATTTTATAGAAAAATTCTTAAATTCGATTTTTTTTTTGTAAAAACTAGAGATGGGCGCTTGAGTGATTTTTTTCACTCACACTCACGACATGAATTTTTGAATCACGCACACTCACTCACGAACATATTTTGTCTAGTCACACTCACTCACAATCACGTGAGTAAATTTGATACAACTCACACTCACGTGCACTCACGCAGGCTTCACTCACATTCACGTTGACTCACACTCACGAAACTCTTATTTATACAAAAAATAAATTCAAAAACTAAAATTTAAAAAATCTTTCAAATTTTTCAGCAAAATTTAAAGTTCAGCGAAATTTAAATTTTTTTTTTCGGGACGAAATCTTGAGTTAAGCAAACTTTACAATTTTTTTGGTACAAAAGGAAATATGGAGAGAAAATATGCGCACACGCATACTCGCTCACGCAAAAATCTTATTCACGCACATTCACTCACGCAATTTTTCTCTCCACTGACACTTACTCACAATCACGTGAGTAAAATTGAATTCAGTCACACTCACGCGTGATCACATGAATCACGCTCTAATCTGGTCATGTGCACATCTCTAGTAAAAACTTTAAAAGATTGAGTCACATTATTCCTTCATGTAATTTTAAGATTCGTGCCAATTTTTGTAGAAAAATATAATATTCTACACTAAAAAAAAACTTGTCAAATTACAAGAAAAACTTGTAACTTTTTTTTGTTTACTACCTCCTGTTTGACAAAAATTCCTAGTACTTTTACAAGATTTTTACCAATAAATTTGTAATTTTACAAGGTTTTTACCAATAAAATTGTAAATTTACAAATTTTTTGACACGATAAAATTTACAAAGAGGTTTCGAAATTTTACTATATTTTTTGCTACCTCCTATTTTACGAGAATTCCTAGTAATTTTACAAGTTTTTAACAATAATTTTGTAATTTTACAAGCTTTTTACCAAAAAAATTTAATTTTACAGTTTTTTGGGCCAATTCAACTTACAAGAAATTCTCGTGAATTTACTAGATTTTTTTTGTAAAAATAACTTGGAAATTTGTAAAATTACAAAAAAAAAAAATTGTAAAATTACAAAAAAAAATCGATCTGTTAAAAAACAAGGAAAACTGTCAAATATTGATAAAATAAGATTACGAAACTTTTCCTGGTAATTTTACAAAGTTTTTTTTGTTTGTAAGACTTTTGTTATGCATTATCAAATTCTCAGTTTGTTATACTGTGAAATTTTGAAGAAAGTTTTCGAAAACAGTTTTACTGATGTTAGACTTTTCAAAATGTTTAAATTTTTTCTTGCACATTTTTCAGATTTCGAGACTTTGTTTCCTCTTTTTGTTTTTAATAAGAACTTCCACATATGCAGATGTTTTTTCATAAAAAAAATTTTTAGACTTACAAGGGATGTCTCCCTAGTGTCACCCGCGGATCTTTATGGAATTGGATTTATTTTGTAGAGCAGAAAAAATAAAGGGACACGTAATTTTTTTTAGCGGCCCAAATTTATATTTAGATGGTAAAAAGGAGGGGGAAGACAAATCCATTTTTCAGTTTTTTCGTTTATCTCCTATATTATGCAAAGAAACCTAGTCATGTTTCATACCAAATGAAAGGTCTTTGGCCCCAAACTTGTGCTAAGAACGTGTCCGAACATGCACAACTTTTCGTCATATTGAGTAAAATACCAAAATTTTAGAACATTTTTGTGAATAAGTCGAAAAATTTTAACTTTTTTGGCCCGTTGTTAGCACCACGAGATAGGTATTTTTAATACCTTTAATCTGATACTACACATGCCTATATTAATTTTGTTTAAATAGGAGTAAATCGTAAACAAGTAGAAAAGTTAAATTCGACTTGGCCGAATCTATGAATACCCTCCACAATGCCTTTTTTAAGTTATAGTAAATTTTCTGAGTGAAAAAATAAAATTTTTGATTTGAAATATTTTATTTTGTTTAAAAAATCTATTTTTTTAACTAATTTTTGAAAAAAAAAAAAAAGAATTTACTAAATTTTTTTTTGAGTGTAAAATTTTTTTCGAGTGTATTTTTTTTTCTTTTAGTGTAAAAATATTTTTGAGTGACAAAAATGCGTTGTAAAATATTTTTGTGACTTACCAATATCTTTAAAAACTGTTTAACGGGGTTTCAACACGTGAATTTAAGGTGAGGTGAATCTGAAATTTACGGTTTTGCTAATAACTTTTGAACCACTAGACCGATTTGGATGAAATTTAAAACAAACAGGACCAAAGGAACGGCAAATATATATGCCACACTTCAGCACCCTCAGAATTGCCGTTCGAAAGTTACCGTGTGTTTTATCTCGTAAATTCTAGAAAAACCCTTGCCGAAATTCACTCATTTGCTTATAACTTTTGAACCACTGGACCGATTTCGCTGGATTGCAATACCAACCTGACCAGGTAAATGCCCAATATATATGCCAAATTTCAGGAGCCTCCGTAAAGTCTTTCAAAAGTTAGCGTGTTTTCAACAGACAGACAGACAGACGGACAGACGGACGGACGGACGGACGGACGGACGGACGGACGGACGGACGGACATCGCTAGGTCGTCTTAAAATCGATCGAGGATCATAAATATATATACTTTATGGGGTCCTAGACCAATATTTCGAGGTGTTACAAACGGAATGACAAACTTATATATACCCTCTATCACTAGAGTGGAGGGTATAAAAACTGAAAAAGGTCAATTTACCCCCATACAAATTGACATTCCCTAAAAATGAGTTTGGGCCGCTAAAAAAAATACGTGTCGAATTAATTTTCGTTCTTTACAACATATTTAAATTTTTTGAAGATCGTAGGGTGACACCAGGGAGACTTCCCTTGTTAGTAACATTTTTCTTAATCTCAATTATGATTTCTGATTTTCAATTGGGCTTTTCTGAATTTCAATTGGGATTTCTGAATTACAATTGATGTTTGTTGAATTTCAATTCAAAAAGGTATACTCAAATTTTTCTTTAAAGACTTTCACTTTGAAAAATTTCTATAAAAAATTCTCAAATTTTCTTTTAAACATTTTCAGATTTTTTTCTCTTCCTACATTTTAAGTTTCATGTTTCCATGACTATTGTTTCGGAAGATAAAAAAAGTACCAATGTATCAGTACACTTCGCTCATTTACTTGTATAGTGTCATAACTCAAAATATGTCGTTTTTGGGTAAACAATACAGAATTATTTGTTATATCCTGCTTTATATTGTGTCAAAAATTCGTATTAATATCTTTTAAACTCATTGTTTGAGAATAGAACACGCTATTATAACATTTTCTAAGTACGGCCTTTTTGCAATGTAAACTAAGTTTCAATTGTAAACTTTAAACAGGTTTTCTGTAAATTCAAAAATTTTGCGTTATGACACTATACAAGTAAATGAGCGACTTGTTTACCTCTTTTTGCCCCCAAAAGGTATTTTTTTTTTTGCATTTTTTTTATATAGCAAAATATCAATAAATTTGCTTGATATTTGAGCATCTTTGGGCCCAAGAACGAAGCCTATAGAAGTTGAAAAAAATCGGTCCATTTTAAGAACCAGCCCCATACAAACGCCGCATTCAAAATTCATGAAAATGCTAAATATTTGCTTAAATTTTTGTTTGTAGTTGTTAAACGTGTACTTTGGTAACCTTATCAAATCTTGATATAATTGGAAAATTTCGACCAAAGTTCAGTTGAATCGGTCTATTAGCACACTCAAAAAATTATGTTAGTAAAATTAACTGAAAATGTCAGTTAAAATAACTACTTTGTTAGTTGTTTTGGGGTCAACTACTTTTGTCGTTAAATCAACTAACAATGTAAGTTATTTTAACTGACAAAAAACAACTGACTTATGTAGTAAAAACTACTAACATTTGTATTCAAAACGACTAACATGTAGTAAAAATAAAATAATCAATTTAATATTTTTTTTTTTAATTTTCAAAAAAAATTGAATACCAAATTTTTTCCAAGTTTTTTTTTTTTTAAGTTGTGAAAAATAAAAAAATTTTTTTTTTTTAAATTTTTCAGAAAAAAATTGAGGACAAAAATTTTTTTTTAAAAAAAGTTGTGAAAAATAAAAAAACGAAAATTTATTATTATTTTTTGGAAAAAAACTTTGAAAATTTTTCAGAGATAAAAAAAAAAATAAAATTAACTACTTTAAATAACTGTTACTATATCACAGTACTTTTTTGTTAGTTATTCAAAAAAACTACTTCACTCAGACAATTATGTAAGTTACTACATGTTAGTTGTTTGTATATTTTACAGTAGTTAGTTATTTTCAACTACAAAGTCAGTTGTTTTTGTATGAAAAATATCAAACAACTATTTCTGTTAGTTATTTTAAGTAGTTTTTTTGAATAACTAACAAAAAAGTACTGTGATGTAGTAACAGTTATTTAAAGTAGTTAAATTTATTTTTTTTATCTCTGAAAAATTTTTAAAGTTGTTTTTAAAAAAATAAAAATAAATTTTAGTTTTTTTTATTTTTCATTTAAAAAAA
Organism: Pegoplata infirma; assembly: GCA_963921195.1. Taxonomy (NCBI): domain Eukaryota; kingdom Metazoa; phylum Arthropoda; class Insecta; order Diptera; family Anthomyiidae; genus Pegoplata; species Pegoplata infirma. The sequence goes on from OY992539.1 coordinate 30,399,102, forward strand.
AATTTGAAAAAATTTGGTCTTCAATTTTTTTTCTGAAAAATTTTTTGAAAAAAAAAACTTATTTATAGATTTTTTTATTTTTACTACATTTTAGTTGTTTTGACTACAAATGTAAGTAGTTTTACTACATAAGTCAGTTGTTTTTTGTCAGTTAAAATAACTAACATTGTTAGTTGATTTAACTGAAAAAGTAGTTGACCCCAAAACAACTTACAAAGTAGTTATTTTAACTGACATTTTCAGTTGATTTTACTAACATAATTTTTTGAGTGTTAACATAACTAACAGAAATAGTTGTTTGATATTTTTCATACTTAAACAACTGACTTTGTAGTTGAAAACAACTAACTACTGTAAAATATTCAAACAACTTACGTGTAGTAACTTACATAATTTTCTGAGTGCAACAAAAATAAACCAATTCCAATAAAATTTGTCTGTGTGTGTTTTATACACTAATTAATAATCTAACAAAAGATATAGCAAATTGGTCCATGTTTGGACTTGGGACCCATTTTCCAGAAAATACTACACCATTTACAGATGTAATTCGAAAAAGATCAATTGTAATTCGAAGATTCTATTTGTAATTCGAAGATTCCATTTGTAATTCGAAGATTCCATTTGTAATTCGAAGATTCCATTTGTAATTCGAATACTCCAATTGTAATTCGAAGATTCCATTTGTAATTCGAAGATTCCAATTGTAATTCGAAAAAGATCAATTGTAATTCGAAAAAGATCAATTGTAATTCGTAAATGATCAATTGTAATTCGTAAAAGATCAATTGTAATTCGAAGATTCCAATTGTAATTCGAAAAATATCAACTGTATTTCCATTGATATTTTTCGAATTACAATTGGAATCTTCGAATTACAATTGATCTTTTACGAATTACAATTGATCTTTTACGAATTACAATTGATCTTTTTCGAATTACAATTGATCTTTTTCGAATTACAATTGATCTTTTTCGAATTACAATTGATCTTTTTATACCCTCCACTCTAGTGATAGAGGGTATATATAAGTTTGTCATTCCGTTTGTAACACCTCGAAATATTGGTCTAGGACCCCATAAAGTATATATATTTATGATCCTCGATCGATTTTAAGTCGATCTAGCGATGTCCGTCCGTCCGTCCGTCCGTCCGTCTGTCTGTCTGTCCGTAGAAAACACGCTAACTTTTGAAAGACTTTACAGAGGCTACTGAAGTTTGGCATATATGTTTGTCATTTACCTGGTCAGGTTGGTATTGCAATCCAGCCAAATCGGTCCAGTGGTTCAAAAGTTATGAGCAAAAGAGTAAATTTCGGCAAGGGTGTTTCGCGAATTAACGAGATAAAAAACACGATAACTTTCGAAAGACAATAATGAGACTACTGAAGCTTGGCATGTATTTTTGCCGTTCCCCGGGTCTGTTTGGTTTTAAATTTCAGCTCAATCGGTCCAGTGGTTCAAAAGTTATAAGCAAAACCCTGAATTTCAAATTAGTTTCATCTAAAATGCCACGTGTTTTAACAAGTTTTAAAAGCATTGGTGGTAACTAAACAATGCTTTTCACACTTGTTTAAATTTTAAGCAATGCTTTTTAAACTTGTTTAGTTTTAAAAGCATTGGTAACTTAAAAACCACACTCAAAAAAAATTTTACGCTCAAAAAAAATTTTATACTCAAAAAAATCAAAAAAAAAACTTCACACTCAAAAAAAAATGTACACAAAAAAAAATTTTTTTTTTTACAAAAATTACAATATTTTGTGTACATACGTACGTGCATTCACTCAGAAATATTTTTACAGTAAAAAAAACATTACACTCGAAAAAAATTTTACACTCAAAAAAAAAAATTTTTTTTTTTTTTTTTTTTAAATGACAAAAAAATAGTTTTTTACTCAAAATAAAATGTTTCTAATCAAAATTGTCAATTTTTTTACGTTAAAAAATGTACTACCCTTTAAAAAATGCAATGTGGAGGGTATTCATAGATTCGGCAAAGTCGAATTTAACTTTTCTACTTGTTCGAATTACAATTGAAATCTTCGAATTACAAATGGAATCGTCGAATTACAAATGGAATCTTCGAATTACAAATAGAATCTTCGAATTACAATTGATCTTTTTCGAATTACATCTGTAAATGGTGTAGTGTAGGGTATCATATGGTCGGTCTTGACCGACTATAACTCTCTTACCGATTTTTTATTGGTTATAGATTAAATATTTTTATTTTGAAAAATTTTTCATTTTTTAAAAAAGTCAATTTATCAAAAATCCTGCCACACTTTTTGTTTAAGTTTAGATGTTTGTTTATCCGCGTAAAAAATAAATCTGGACGGCATTTTTCGTATTTTAGAGAAAATCGCATTTGAATATTGGATTTCGTAAAAAATCTGTAATTCTTTTGTATTTTATTATGCCAAAACCGCGTATAAGTAACGAATATTAGCGAACAAACGAATTTTCGTTACTCATACGCGGTGTTAAAACAATAAAACATAAGAGAATTACAGAATTTTTATGAAAACCAATATTCAAATGCGATTTTCTCGAAAAATGCCCTCCTGATTTTTTTTTTTGTGTGGATAGAAAAATATCTTAACTTTAAAACGCAATTGACAACATTTATTTTTTAATTTTTTAAATAGTGGAGGGTGTAAAATAGTCGGCACAGCTAAATTTAACACTCTCAATAGTTTTTTTACTTAAGCGTCGAACGCCCAATAATTTTTCGTTTATACAATTTAAAGGTGAGTTACCGAAATCAAACGGATGTATAAATTTCAAATTTGATGTGTTTGTAATTTGATTCTGGTTCGACCCTAAAATATATTCCTCTCAATTTTGTTCATTTAATTTTTTTTTCTCTCGAAATTTTCTGATTTCATAGCAAAAGAATATTTTTCACCAGAACGAACATGATTCCGTGCTAAACGTGGTGATTTTAATTTTATTGTTTTAATTATTTTTACCAGTTTTTTTTTGAAAGGCGTAGTAAAGAATTTTTGTAATGGGGACTTTTATCCAGGTCCTTTTATTATCCGGTAATTAATAATAAATTATCTACAAGAAAAAACTGGCCTCGAGTTCGAAGAATTTTTATTTATTTAAATTGAAAAGGTCGAATAATAACAACTTTAATAACCTTAATTATCCGGTAATTAATATTACCAGCAATTAAATACCAGACGTGCATGCTAGTCTGACATACATTAAGGGTGGTAAACGAAAAGCGCTGATGATAAAAGGAAAGCGAATGCAGTCGACAGCTTAATTTCGCCAGTGTTGTGACTAAATTTAAATATTATTATAATTTCTGAGAAATAATTAATATACTATACTTTAAATTTATTCGCCAAATTTTATAAAATTGTGTTTTCACTATTTTGGCTTGTTTGCTTTAATATTGTAGACGTCAACATTTATGTTAATATGGTCAACATATTAAGTTTGTTTAACAATTACATGCATGTAAATACACATATACTTACATACACATGTGCATATATTATACACATTAATGTCATATGATGACAATGGTCAGCATATGTTAAGTACACACTGTCGTCTCACATTAAAATATTGTACACATATTTTTTTTAAAATGTTTAACATGCACACATACAACTTCCTTTACATCATACACGTCTATACAACATATTTATTTTACACTTATTGTATAGTAGTGTATGTGTGTAAATATATGTAATTTTTTTTTAAGTTAACAAGAGTTTATTTAAATTTTCCATTTTGTTTTAACTATTTTATTTTTAATTTCCTCATGTGTTTTTTTTGTTGTTTTTTATATATTTGCCTAAAGGGATAAACGAAATGGGTGGACGCACGTACGTGTGTGTATGTTGAGGTGTCACTTATTATAATTAAGAATTTTTTGTATCATTTTGCATTACTTTTGTGCTTCCACGTAAGAGGGAGTGAATCGTTTAAATTCTATCATACAATTTAAGAGGTTTATTATTGATTTTTTTAAAAATAATTTAGCTATTCAGTAAGTGCTGCACCGATTGCAGTACAATTTATACCGGTTACAGCTAATATAGTTTTGAACTTAAGTTTTAACGGTGGACCCCACATAAGGCCGTATTTATTTTACTTTTTTACTGTAGTTCCAGCAGAAGGCTTTCCACCATAACATCATTTTTTATAGTGGCTTTAATCGGAGACATGTCTAATAAAGTTAGGACTGTTTTTATTACTTAAAAGTCCCATAGTTTGCGAAAAAAATTTGTTGCAATATTTATAACCTACACCACACTGTGGTGCAGGGTATAATGAGTTTGTGCTGATGTTTGTAACTACCCGAAATATTGGTTAAGACTCAGAATCACTTATTGAGTCGATTTAGCGATGTCCGTCCGTCTGTCCATTTAAACAGTGTAAACACGATACATCAATCAATTGACTTAAAATTTGAAACTTAAGTCTCTCTTGGCCCAAGGACGAAGCCAATTGAAAAAAGAAAAAATCGGTCCATATTTAGACCTAGCCCCCATACAAAGGTCCTTTTTAGTTTTGGCTCAAATGACTCTAATAACCGTATTATAACACCGTCCGACAAATTTAAAATTTTGGCTGTACACATGAACCGGACTAAAAAATTCTGAGAGTACGGCCGAAAATAAAATACCCGTGTCTCCCAGTTTTTTTAGATCAATTCGCGTTTTCGCGAAAAATAAAAAAAAAAAAAAAATTCGCACTATAGAAAAAATTCACTACAGTCAGAAAGTGGGTATAAAAATAACATTCCCGTATCTCTCAAGTTTTTTAAATCAATTCGCGTTTTTTCGCGAAAAATGCAAAAAAAAAATATAATGTTAAATTGTGTTTCACAAAAGAAGTGTGAAATAAGTCGAAAAAATATAGAAAATTTACTTCTGAGAAAAATAGTGTTAACAGATAAGTTCAGTAGAATTTAATGATGGTTCTTTTCTTGGAATATATTAACCCTCTATCTGCAATTTTTAGGGTTAATTTTTGTTCTTATTTCAAATACTCACCTAGAAAAGCATTAAATCGTGCGTTTAAAGGGTTAAAATGTTCCACAAACATCTTTTGCATTAAAATTCACTAGGGGTTGTCAAAGGCCAAAAGTTCTTAAGATGTTAGCAAAATGCTTAAAAAAGTAAAATTGTAAAGTATCATATTTTATTAAATTGTGTTACACCACACATACTTTACAATTTTACTTTTTTTAACATTTTGCTAACATCGCACAAATTATTGGCCTTTGACAACTCCTAGTGAAATTTGATGCAGAACATTTTTGTAGAACATTTTAACCCTTTAAATGCATGATTTAATGGTTTTCTAGGAGAGCATTAGAAATGAGGACATAGATGACCCCCAAAAATGGGAGATAGAGGGTTAATATATTCCACGAAAAGAACCGTCTTTAAATTTTACTAAAGATATGTTCAAACATTATTTAGCTCACAAGTAGATTTAATAAATTTTTCGATTGATTTCACACTACTTTGGAAAAATACAACTTTTTTTATTGGCGTTTTTCGCGAAAACACGAATTGATCTAGAAAAACTGGGAGACACGTGTATTTTATTTTCAGCCCTACTTTCAGAATTTTTCGGTCTGGTCCATGTGTACAAAAGTGTGTCGGACGGTGTAATAGGTATCTTTTCGAAATTTGGCAGGTAAACGTGTTTCTTCACAAATCACCATTCCGAGTTTTGAAGAATTCGGACTAGTTCTTCTTGTAGCCCCCATTCAAACCACCTTCCCGATTTTCACATAAATCTCTCAAATTTCATGAAAATAGAAAATAGAAAATATTTAATTAAAATTTTGTTTGGGTATGTTAAACGCGTACTTAAATACCCTTGTCAAATCTGATAATTATCGGACCAGTTTTGGACTTAGGCCCTTGTAAAAATTTGGCTCGATATTCAGTTAAAGCGGTTTATTGTCAACAAATAGAAGCCCATTTCACTCAAATTTGATTTGTGAGTGGTTTTTACACTTATTAAAGGTTTGACAAAATATAATTCTAATCGGTCCATGGGACCCGTTTTCCGGTACCCATTTTTCGGGAAACTATGGTGTAGGGTAATATATGGTCGGTCTTGACCGACTATAATTTTCTTACTTGTTTTTATTGTGATCTTGTCTAGACCCATTTTTCTACACTCAAAAAATTATGTTCATTAACTGTTTGTAGTTTATTTAAAAAGTATTATGTTTCGTCGTTTTTAAAAGAAAAAACATTTGTTCAATGTTCAGATCTTTAAAAGACTTCTGATCTTTGTTTCAAAAATAACAACATAAAAAATAAAGACTTTCATTAGCATTAAATTTTTAAAGTTATTTATTTTTGTTCTGTAAGTAAAAATAAGTGATTCTTCTTTAATTTTTAATGATTTGTGTACGTTATTTTTTTTTTAAATTGTTGGCATTTTTTAAAGATAAATCATTAGTTTTTACCTACTTGTGTTGGTTATTTTTTTGTAGACAAAAAATTCAAAAAAATATTTATAGAAATATAAAAACATATTTGTATCAAGTGACTTTGGCACGATGGGTAGAGTGGCTGGCCAGAATGAAGTTGATTGCGGGATCGACTCCCCAAAAATTTTATTAAAATTTTTTAAAATAAAATTCAATAGAATAATTGTAAAAATAACCTACGAAATCATTAATTTTTAATGTTTTCGTAGGTAGTTTTATTTTAACAAAAATAACACAGCAATCATTAATTTTTAATGTTTTTGTAGGTTATTTTTTTTCGTATTTGTTGGTAAAAAAATGAAAGTGAAAAAATGAAGTAATGTTCAATGTTATTTATATTAGAAATTTTTTTTAACAGAAAAAAAAAAAAAAAATATTGATGTTTGCTAAAACAAGCGAATAATTACTGGGATGGTTTTTAAATGTTTTAGCACTTGTTTTAAATATGTTTTTCATTTATTTTTGCCTACAAAATATTTTGAGTGTAATATTTTATTGATCAATCCAAGAGAATGGCTGTACCAACTTTTACAAAAATAACAGACAAGATGTTGCAAGTCATATTTCAAAAGTGCATTCGTTTTTTTATAAATATTTTTTTTTAGTTTTGGCCGAAAACCCCACCATCTCAGTCCACAGTGCATTGTAAAGTTTATTCATGGATTCATCCAAGTCAAATTTAATTTTTTGTCTCCAGAAATTTTGGGAGTTTTCCCTGAATCCGTCTAAATATTTCTGAATTAAATTGTCTTGATTCTGTTTTTTTTTTTCAGAATTTTCAAAATTTTCGAGATTTTTTTAGATTTTCTAAGTTTTTTATATCGAAAAGACTGATTGATTTTCCTTTAATAAATATTTAATTTCACAGTGCAACAAAAAAAAAACAAAAATCGGCATGGGAAGATTCGTTATTACGGAGTTGGTTATAAAAGAAGTATTTTGTGTGAAAATGTATGCCAAAACGTGGGGACTTAAGAATTAGTTCGTTATAACCAGAGACTGGAACTTCATGCAAATGCATGATTTTTCTCGTTAGTCTGAGAACAATGTTAATGAGATATCTTTTCGAATCAACAAATTTACATTAAAATGCCATTGATTTGTTAGTGCATATTTTTGCTTATTTTGGTAAAAATGCATATATTTGCATATTTTTGCAATATTGGCATTATTTATTGATATTTTGTAATATTTAAGTAAAAAGTCAAGTATGTATTGTAAAAAATATTTGTTATAATTTTTTCGCAATTGTTTTTAAATACGTACATTTTCCGAATTTTATTTTTAATATGATGCCATTTTGAAGCGGAATTATCCCGCTATATGTCAACGTTTCCCGCGTCCCGCGCTGGATTCCAAATTTCTGCTTTTTAATGCGTCAGAAAGTTAGACGTAGAAATTAAGCAAAACATTTTTGAAAAAAATTAAAAAAATTTTCTTTAAAAAAAATTACAGTCGCTAAGTCTTTTTCTCATAATTTAAATGCACGTTAGATGTTTAGATTGTTCACCTGAAGTCAGCTGATTTTTCTGGTAAAATTAGCAAATTTTTCGGCTTAAATCAGCAGATTTTTCAGCTAAAAACCAGCAGATTTTTCTGTCAAGACAGATTTTCTCATATGGCTAAAAAAGGGGTTTATTTTCAGCAGATTTTTCTGCAGTAAATGCGTATACATTTAGGTTCTTAATTTTGAACTTCGACAAGATCTTACAGTTAATGTTATTTTGTCAATGGCAATATCAGAAGATAGTGACCAAATCATTGATAAATGCATTATTTTGTCCCGCCAAAAATAATCGAAAAAAACTTTAAATTTTCTCTTTACAAAAAAATATTGTTTCAAACTGCATATAAACTTATTGTTTTTGTTCCGCCAAAAATTTTAAAATCCCATAATTTTCCTAAATTTTTTGCAGTTTTGGGATAAAAAATTCTGGCAACCCTATGCTCCAATCACATTTGCAGCTGTAGAACGATATTTTTAATTTTTTTTTAGATCGAATAGACTTAACTTTACTTTTGAAAATTAAAAGAAGTATTTATTTGTCAATGTAAATATTTTTTTTTTAATTTACTAAAGTAAAAATTTTTATTTACTTTTTTTTTAAATCTGTGTTTTTATTTAAATAAAATGATTTAGATAGATGATAGAGAGTAGATTAAAGAGAATAAGTTATGTAATAAAGAAATCCTGTAGAGAGTTAATGAATAATTATTACTACAACCATTTGGAAAAAATTCAGCAGGAACCTAAAAAATGCTGGAAGTTTTTGAATCAAAATCTTGGTAGGAAAACAAAGAGTCAAATAAATGTTAAAGATTCAAATGGTATATTAGTAGCTAACAATCAACTCAAAAGTAATCTCTTTAACCAATATTTTCTTGAAATTCCAATTAGACTAAAGCAACAAATCAGTTATTCGCCTGCTGATTCATGTAATGCTTTAAGAACCTTAACACGTTGTCAAACTACATTTAGCTTTTCATACACTACGTCCTTAGAAATTAGACATATGATTTCAAACCTAGATTTAACAAAGAGCTCTGGTTGGGATGGCATATCACCCAGGATGTTATTTGAATGTAAAGATCTTATCTCTCCATTTCTCTCAAGAATATTTAACAGGATAATTGATACTTCGATATATCCAGACGATCTAAAACTTGCCAAAATCGTTCCAATACCGAAGGAAAATAATGCTTCAATGGTAGAAAAATTTCGTCCTATTGCTTTGCTGCCGATAATTGATAAAATTTTTGAAAAAATTCTTTATAACCAGCTGTCGTTATATCTGGATAATAATAGTTTATTATATAATTGTCAGTACGGATTTAAGAAAGGGTGTGGAACAGAAGAAGCTGTTGTAAATGTAGTTAACAATATTTGTCATGGTTTGGATATTGGGTTCAGTGGTGTGGCTGGTATTTTTTACGATTTTTCTAAAGCGTTTGATTTAGTAGACCATAAAATATTAATTGAGAAACTTAACTATTTTGGGGTTAACGGAAAAGCACTGGATTTGTTGAAGAACTACTTATCAAATCGGAAACAATATGTAGATATTGAAAATTGTCAAAGTTATACTGGTATAGTAGAGTATGGGGTACCACAAGGGAGTGTGTTGGGTCCTCTGTTGTTTAATATATATTTAAATGATATACAAAATTTAGAATTGTTTGGAAAACTGTACATGTATGCTGATGATATCTGTCTGTTATACCCATATAAACACGAATTAGCTTTAAAGACGTATATGGAGTATGATGCTGCAATAATTACAGAGTATGTTAGGCTAAATAAACTTATTTTAAATCCAGATAAAACCAAATTGTTGAGATTTCGGCCATATAGAACAGAAAACCAAAATTTTAGTATATATGTTGATGGAAAAGAAGTATTTGAAGTTTGTTCAACAAAATATCTAGGAATTTATGTACAAAACAATCTTTCGTGGGATAAACATATTGAGATCTTAAAAACAAAAATTTTATCGGTTATTGGTATGCTTTACAAATTTAAGAACAAGTTTAATGAGAAAACGAAGCTAATTATATACCAGTCATTAATTCATAGTCAGTTAAATTATCTGCCCATTATATATGCTTATAAAAAAAGCAATGAGCTAAAATCGTTACAAAGAGTTCAGAACAAATCTTTAAAAGTCGTTTTTAATAAGCCCTTAACATATTCCACAATAACGTTGTATAAGAATATATCGAAAACAATTTTACCTATTTACGGATTGTATAAAATGCAGTTGCTTCTGCACGTTTTTAAGTCGATACATAACATAGGCCATCATACAATTTCGTTTGTTAGGAATCAAACCGTCTTTGACACACGAAATAATACGAATCTACGAATTGCAAAATGTCGTTTGGAAACAACGAAACAAAGAGTTGAACATATGGGTAGTTTTGAGTTCAATAATCTTCCTCCGAATTTGAAAAACATTGAAAGGATTTCAATTTTTAAAAATAGTTTAAAAGAGTTTCTCCTCCAAAATTTAGAAATGCTTCTATTTAATTTTAATATGTTATATAATATAAAAAAACATAATTTAATTTTTTCTTTTTTTTTTATTTATAAATCTTATTGTATATAAAAACTAATGTAATATTTTTTGCCAACTCGCCTCAATAATGTCCAAGTGGCGCTGAGGCACTTTCTATCTTTTGTAAAATATTTCCTTTTTTTGAAAATAAACTGAATAATAATAAAAAAAAAAAAAAAAAAAAATGAAAAAAAAAAATGCATAGTTCTTAAATTTTTGTTGCATATTTTAGGATTTTTAATGCATATTTTAAGCGCTTAAAACAATGTTTTTAGATGTATGAAGTTCCAGTCTCTGGTTATAACCGATAATTCGTTAAATAGAGTTCGTTATAACCGAGTTTGACTGTAATTATTATAATAGTTGCTTGAAAACTGTATAAGGCGTATGATTAAATTTGTAATTGCATTTAAATAACAATCATACGCAACGATGCACAGTGGATTATTTTTAATAATTTGGCTATTCAGTAAGTAGTTACGGAATCGATTGCAACGAAATTCATACCAGTTATAGCTAACGTAATTGCAAACTTAAGTTTGGACGCTGGACATGTCTAATAAGGGCCCACCAGGAGCCCATAAAGTAGGACATGTTTAGTTCACGAAAACTTTAAATGCTTTAAAATTAAAAAAAACGCCTTGAGGGTTTTGTTATGCAAAATGTCAATTTTTATTTGCTTTTGGTTTCGTCCCATTTCTATTCAGAAGGTTTGATTTTGTATCACTGTATTAGAGATGGGCGCTGGTCACGTGATTTGTGTGATTCACGTGAATCACGCGTGAGTGTGAGTGATTTTCATTTCAATCACGTAATTGTGAGTTAGCGTGAGTTGAAAAAAATCTGAGTGAGTGATAAGTGAGTAAGTCATTTATTTTTTGCGTGAGTTTGCGTGATTAGATTTTTTGATTTGCCCAATTTTTTTTAATTTTTTGTAAAAAAAAATGTTTGGAGTTTTTTTTTTTTTGGTAAGAAAATTCTATTGCGTGAGTAGATTTTGCGTGGCTCACGCGTGGGTGTGAATGAATCTAGCGTGAGTCACTCGTGAGCGTGAGTAAGTTTTTTTATACTCACGTGAATAGTGAGTGAGCGTGAGTAAAAAAAAAATGCGTGAGCGAATCGATTATTTTTTGCGTAAGCTTGAGTGAGTGTGAGTCAAAATCCAATCACGCGCCCATCTCTACACTGTATTATATTTGTATCATTTAAATATTTAAAAGATAGTCTAAAATTTTTTTTATTCGTTATAAATTATTACCACCCTAATGATTTTTTGTCATTTAGCTTAATTGCATTAAAATATGGCACATGCTCACTCAATTTTTTTTTAAAGTTAAAGTTAAAAATAGTGAAATTTAAATTTGTGGAAAATTTAATTTATTAGTGCACAGATTGAATAGTTTGTTTACCAAACAAATTAAAATATTTTAAAAAGATTAAAAAAAATTGGCAAGAAAAATAAAAGATTTGTGTGGCAATTGCCTATAAAGGTTAAAAGTAAAACATAACGAAAAAATTCAATAGTTTGTTTAACATTTTTTCAAAAATAACATTAAATTTTGTAGATTGACAAAGTTTTAAATAGTTCGAATTTGGTCCTTCGAGCCGGAGAATTTTATTTTCTAAACTTTAAAAATTCTTTAAAGACAGCAAAAAATTTGAAAACTTACAAAATATTTATTGATTTCAAACCCAAAACTTTTGCTGAAAATTTTACTACCAAAATTTAAAGAAATTCTTCTTCATTGCATATTGAAAGAAAACCTGTACCAAATGTAATGCACAAAATTAAATTGTTCACCTAAAAATTGTTCTTACTAAATGCCAAAATATTTTAAATAGAATTTGTGAAAACAAGAAAATGTATTATGTACTTTCAAATATCATCATCTTAAAATAACAATACAGACGTATGAAAACAACTCTCAATAATACTCATAACACGGTACAATAAGTAACAACAATACTAAAGTATGACTACAATGGAACCAAAAACATATAAAGTAAACTAAACTTTACGATGGCTAAACAAGCAGTAAATTGTAATATCTTAACTGTGCTATAGAAATAATAGTGACACACTTTAGGGTGTTACGAAAATTTACAAAGTGGCGAATTTTTTAATTTAATAATTAAATAACTTTTTTAAAATATACGATTCGAAGGACCAAATATTTAATATACGATTCGAAGGACCAAATATTTCCTAAGGTATCGATTAGACATTTTCAATATTAAATAAATAAGAATTATTTTATTCCATTCCAGTTTTTCGATCCTCTTTGAGAATCATCATCAGGGTATTTAATGAATTTTTATATATTTTTAAGTTTTTGTGCGAATAAAAATTCACTTAATACCCTGATGATGATTCTCAAAGAGGATCGAAATATTGGAATGGTATAAAAGAATACTTATTAACAAACAAAAAACTGCCCTCGAGCTCGAAGAATTCTTATTTATTTGATTTTTTTTTTTTAAATATTCATAAGAGTCCAAAAAGACTCTAAAAAGAATAAGAACATAAATTTTGTTAAGCCTTTTATGAATCAAAAAAGAGCGCTCAGAAAAAGAGACCATTTTAGAAGGAAACAAGTAAGAAAATTACATTCGGTCAAGACCGACCATATAATACCCTACACCAGTGTTTCCCGGAAAATGGGTCCCAAGTTGAAACATGGACCGATTGGATCTATCATTTGTCAAATCTTTAATAAGTGTAAAAAACAATCGAAAATCTAATTTAAGTGAAATAAGCTTCTATTTGTTGCCAATAAACCGCTTTAACTAAATATCGTGCGAAATTTTTTATGGGGCCTAAGTCGAAAAATGGTCCGATTATAATCATTAGGTTATTAAAGTACAAGTTAAAAACATACAAACAAAATTTTAATAAAATATTTTCTATTTTCATGAAATGTGAGAGATTTATATGAATATCGGGAAGGTGGTTTGTATGGGGGCTACAAGAAGAAATGGTCCGATTCCTCTGAAATTCGGAATGTTAATTATTAAATACAAAACACGTTTACCTGCCAAATTTCGAAAGGATACCTATTATAATACGGTCATTAGAGCCAAATTGAAGCAGACCTTTGTATAGGGGCTAGGTCTAAACATGGACCGATTTATTTTAATTTCAATAGGCTTCGTCCTTGGGCCAAGTGAAGCTTAAGTTTTAAATTTCAACGAAATCGATTGATAATTGCGATCTGAATCGTGTTTACAACTTTTACATGGACGGACAGACGGACAGACTACGGACAAGACTACCGAACACCCGAAAGCAATTCGAGCAATAGTTTTTGAGTTATTTACGTTTTAAATGTGTTGAACCTATTGAGTCTTAAAAATAAGGTCCCAAAACTAAAATCCTGATATCTCGAAAACTAAGCAAGATTGGGCAAAACGAAGTAAAATTTTTGATCAAAATCAATGGCGATCCTAAAGGGAAACTTGACGCCTACACATGTGTGGACCCTATTGGGTCCTAACTTTGAATCAAAAATTCGAATTCCGGGAAATTTAAAAATGCTAATATCTCGGTAACTACCGGCAATACGACAAAAAGTTTGTAGCTCTTGTGTCGTAGAGCAAGACCACCGAACAACTGGAAGCAATTCGAGCAATAGGTTTTGAGTTATTTACATTATTTTTGGACACAATAGGTTAAACACATTTGAAACGTAAATAGCTCAAAAACTATTGCTCGAATTGCATTCGGGTGTTTGGTGGTCTTGTTCTACGACCCAAGAACTAGAAAATTGCTACCAATTTTTTTGTCGTATCGCCGGTAGTTACCGAGATATTAAAATTTTAAAATTTCCCGGATATCAATTTCAATCCTCACGTGTGTAAATGTCAACGGTTTTGCTCTATCTTGCTTAGTTTTTGAGATATTAGCATATTAAATTTTAGTATTCTAAATTCGGTTAGTTAGTGAAAATATGAGATGCTCATGAGAGTTCTCGTGAGAATTTTCATTTATTCACCAGCACATGAAATTTTTTATGTTTTTATTTCTCACACACAAGCAGTAAAACAAGAAATAAATCTGCTTCTTTCATAGGACACGAGTGGAACTGTTCGTGTTAATTTCATTTTCAATGCTTGTTGAGAATGAGTGAAAATGAAAGAGTAAATCCGAACCTTGGAAAAATACTCATATTGATATGTTTTCTGACTATCTAAAAATTCTTCCATGAGTCTTTTCGGAGTCCAAATGTACGCTGGGCTTGATAACACTGTTCGACACCAAAAACCTCTCAGTGAAATGTCTAACCGAGCCTTGTAGATTTTGTTCTCCTGATTCCAAATCTGCCATCCAAATTTGTTTAGCACGTACCGTTTTGGCGATATTCGCTGTTAAAAAAATCAAAAAAAAAAAACAATATTAATGGCACTTTTGGGGGTGCAGTGTTACGTTTCTTACCTTGCTTCCACAAAACAAGACTTTATTTTATATAAAATGGATTCAAAAACTGCATTCCAAATTTTTCTACCATGTTTTGTTTTCGAGATATTCGCGTTTGAAAATTTTAGCGAGATTCATAAAGAATATAAGTGCATAACAGTGGAGGTTGTGTTTTTCAAACGCCACAAAAATTTGGATGCCAGATTTGGACTCAAGAGGTCACATTTATAAAAAATTTAGTCCCATTTTGTGTAAAACACTTTAAAAAACGTTCCACAAGCGACCCAAAAAGTGATAAATTAGCGATTTTTTCAATATTCGAAATATCTTTAATACCTTACGTGATAAAAAAAATTTGTAAGGCAGATTTGAAATCAGGAGGCCAAAATCTATTAAATTCATGTATTCTGATTCATGGGAATTTGTTCAACAATGTAATTTAAAACCTTTTCCGGTTCGAAGGACCTAAATAATTTTTCAACAAATTTTCACTTTGTGTGATTTTTCTAAATTACGATCCACTCTATTGGTAAATGTAATAGAATTCGTTTCATTTCAAACAGGTCATTGTTTGTCAACACAAATAATCTTGTAAAGCCCTGTTAGACATGCTGCTGTCGTCACACTATTGCTACTACTATTTACTACTTTGAGCCACATATTAGTGCAACAATTTTTTCCTGTTATTTCAACTACAGAGTAGAATAAAGATATTTGTTGTGTTTTTTAAAAACTTGGAATAGGATTTTTCACACAAAAAGCAGATTTAAATAAATATTATTTCAGGAGTCTTAGAAGGCTAGTTGGTAGCGTGTTAGAATATGAGTTTGGGGTTCGATTCTCAACAGATACCTTGGTCTGTTTCGCTTCAACAAGACGAAAGTTATTGCTGCTTATTCTCGCTTAAGTAAAATTATAAGGTTAAATTATGATTCTAAATAAATAAATATTAATCCCCTCTAAATGTTATTCAAAATTTGTTAAAGCATACCTAAAGGGGTGATCCTAAAACAAACCTATCCCTTGTAACAGTGTAGCGTCATCTCTTGCGTTTTTCTATAAATTTTTGTATTAAAATTTTGAAAATGTGTAAAGTTGAGAATTGGATAACTTTAAGTCCGAAAAATTGCTATTTAAATTTTAAAGTATTTTACAAGCATACTTTAAGGATTTTATTTTCAAGTGGACTTAATAAATCTAAATAATTAAAAATCTCACCAATTGTTTAAGAGACATAAACAAGGAGAATAAATATAATTCATTACAGATTGTGTTTGTCTGACTGACTATGTGCTATAAAATGGGTTTAAAATGACAATATATAAAGAGGAAATAAGGAAAACAAGCAAAAATGTTTGATTTTGGCTTAGTTGTCACAGTTAGAAAATGAAAGTTTTATGGGTGAGACATTTCAAAAAATTTAACGGACTCAGCAAATGCTAAAAAAATTTCATTTAATAATTCCTAATGATTTTTTACGAGGGCAGATCAATAATTCCGTGACTTTTCGAACTCCCTCGTAGTTATATGAAATGCATTGATACCTCATCAGCCATATTCTCCTTCTTATCAAAAAAGCAGTATTACACAAAAAAAAAGTATGGAAAATTACAAGTAAAATGTCTTGTAATTCTATTTTACCGATATTTTTAATTTTTTTTTTTTGACGATTTAAAAATTTAAAAATTTTTCTTGCCGATTGTACAAACATTTCATTTTGAGGTTATGTTGGTCGTACACATAACCTTCACCACTTTGTCATTTACCATAAATTTTCCTACTTCCTTTTCACATTCCATCTAAATAACATCAAATCTTTTGAGGTAACTATGAGCAATTTATGCTTGTTTATTGATGATAAGAAAATGCTCAACTATAATTTATACTGCAGAAATATTTATGTACCATAATGTTTTTTTCTTGTTTTTTTGTCATGTTATCGAATGAAATTACATAAAATGTTGACACATTTGACACAGGGAACAAAAGGTTATTTAAAGTCTTTTAAAAAAATGGAAAGAACTCAAAACGATACAAACAACAACAGACGCATGCAACTTTGTATTGCAAAAAATTTATGCCAAAGAGCTGGCTGCACTATACACCTTTCTTAAATAGAGAAGGAAAAAAATCAGCAGCAGATGACGAAGATGACAGCATCATTAAAAAAATGTTACAATATAAAGAATAATATCTCTTATACACATATCTAGATACCTATATAAATACTTAGGGAAAAGGTTTAGAGTTTCTTGCAGCAGACGAAATCTTGGATTCACAGCATAAAAAATAGCAAAAAACTAATTTACTGATATGGGTTTTAAGTTGGCTGTTTTTCGTGTTTCCGCTTTTTAATTTGGAATATGGCCCCTGCTTGGGCACCATTTTCTTAAAAACTTTGTAAGAAATACTTATGGAAATGGATTAGAGTTTCTTGTTCGATTAAAACAGCTGCAGAAATATCGGATGCACAGCATAATAAATGACAACAAAAATTAATTTTTTGAGTTGGGTTCTTATCTCGGGTGCTTTCCGTGTTTTCGTTTTTTAATTTGAAATCTGGCCCTTGCTTGGGCGCCATTTCTTTAAAGATTTTGTAAGTAATTTTTTTTTTGATTTTCTGTGACACTACTGGTACAAAATTCTTTATTTGTCCAAACTAAACTGCTTGGGATCCATTTCCTTAAAAATTATTATAGTAAATATTTTCTGAAGTTTTATGAATTATTTGGTAAAAATATTTTTTTTCAGTTCTCCAATCTGTTTGGCAATTAAAAAAAATAATAACATCTGGCCCCCACTTGGACGCCATTTTCTTAAAAATCAATTTTTCTGAATTTTTGTGAAATATCTGGTGCAAATTTTTTAATTTGTCCCAACTAAACTGTTTTCCTTAACAATTATTTCAGAAATTTTTTTTACTGAATTTCTTTAAATTACACAGTGCAACAGTACATTTAGGGCCTCAATCAAACCAAGACAGTTTGAAAGTACTTATGTATAGTAGTAAAAATGCCAAAGGCTTTAGCTCTGTAGCGTCTCAAATTTTTTTTATAGCCCACTGAATTTTTCAGTTTTTTTTCAAAGGCGGTGGAAAAAAGTCGAAAAAACTAATGTTAATGTTTTTTTGAACTTAAAATAGTGTTTGGATGTCTGCAATAGAATTTTATGGGGAACATTTTTCTATAGTACGCTAAATTAATATCTCCCGTTTTAATGTATCATTTGCGTCATTTTTTTAAGAAATGGCTCAGAAACATACTAAGACGTGCGTTTAAAGGGTTAAATTGTTCTACGATTATTTTCGGCATCAAATTTCACTGGGGGTTACTGAAGGCAGAAAGTTTGACCGGTATACGAAAAATGAATAAAAAAGATTAATTGTAAAGTATCATTAACTTTTTATATTTTTTCCTAAATTTGTTAGTTACAATTTCTGGCAAAAATATAAAAAAATGAATGACACTTTACAATTTATCTTTTTTCTGCATTTTCTTTATACCAGTCGAACTTTCTGCCTCCAGTAACCCCTAGTGAAATTTGATGCAGAACATATTCGTAGAACATTTTAACCCTTTAAACGCAAGTCTTAGTAGACTTTTGAGCCATTTCTTAAGAAAAGTACTTAAATGAGCAATAAATTCGGCAGATAGAGGGTTAATATATTCTAGAAAAAAATTCCCCATCAAATTCTATTGAAGACATCCTAACACTATTTTAAGCTCAAGAGAACAGTTACATTATTTTTTTCGACCTTTTTCAAACGCCTTTAAAAAAAAAAAAATTAAAAATTCAGTGGGCTATAAAAAAAATTTGAGACGTTACAGAGCAAACCCCATTGGGGGTTTTTCTACTACACACAAGTACTTTCAAACTGTCTTGGTTTGGTTGAGGCCCTAAGAAATGACCCTTCAATTGTGTCACAGTGTTATCTGATGAAATTTTCTAAACAATCGTTATGCAATTTTAAAACTGTAACCGCGGATTTTTAATTTATCAGTTATTATGAATTTCTAAAAAGAATAACAGTGTATTTAGCCAATTTTCCTGAATATCTATTAATTATCTGGTGAAATTTTCTCTGGCCCCTGCTTGGGCGCCATTTTTCAAAAATTTTTCTCCTCAATTTTTTTTAATTTCTATTCTTCATAAGGTAAAATTTCATAATTTGTCCAAACTAAACTGCTTGAGATCTATAAATTTCCTTGAAAAATATTTTATTAAAGTTTTTCTTAATTTCTATGAAAAATCTGATGAAATTTTCTTAATTTCTCCAATCTGTTTTACAAATTCAAAAACCCAAAACCTCGGTTATCTAATTTATCAGTTATTGAGAAACTCTAAATAGAATGCCAGTGTTAGTTATCTTCTATTCTCTGTAATATTTTCTTTAATGTTATCATCATTTATAATATTGACAGGTATTAAAACATCTAAACTTAAATAGTTTAAAAACCCTAGAATTGCTTACAAAGCAAATATTATCCTGTGTAAAGTTTATACAAGTGCATGTGTTATGGAATATGTGAAGTAATATACCATACATTATGACCTCTTATATATTACTGGTAGAAGTATTAAACAATTTATCTATGTGTTTGTATGAATTACTACCCAACAATAAAAGGAACGACTTTGTAAAGGAACTACTTTTTATGAACTTTTTGTAAAGAAAAGTTTAAGTTTTAAAACTCAAATATCTTACCTCTAACATATAACCGCTAACCTCTTATCTCTAATTTCTTACCTCTAACCTTTAACCTCTAGCTGGTTTTCTCTTTATTCAACTTTTGTGCCCTGCTTCAAACTGAGATCAACATGGAAAAAAGCCACACAACAACGCCCGTCCTACATGTTTATTTTTACTGCCTTAATCTCTGACTTCTAACTTCTTTCAGAGGTTAATGGATAGGGGCTATTCATAAATCCCTTACCTTTAACCTCAAACCTCAACTTTTGTGCTCTGATACACACAGAGAGCAAAAAAAAAAACGCACCACCATAAGTACAAATTGAGAAAATTGAGGTTAGGTTTAGGCTAGATATTTTGGAGTTAGAGGTTAGAGTTAAAGGTTTGAGGTTAGGTTAGTAATGTTACGTTTAACTCCTGAAGAAGTTCAAACGTGTTTTTCGCTGGGTAAGACTAATATTTCTATAATGATGCATTTACAGTCACTAATAGAATTGAAGTTGCCGTGATTGGGATAAAAGGCAAGCAAGTCAGAAATGAATTTAATGCTTTTTCTTTTTTAAATACAGAAAAATTGTGCTGTGTATTACTAACTAGGCACTTCGTAGCGATAATATTAAATACCGGAAAATATTAAGATCAGAGTTAAATATCTATGTCAAATATCGGTCTGGAAAAACGTTCAACTGTTAATAAGTGTGGACGTATTTTTAGTTTAACTCCGTAAGATTAATTGAATTAATAAAATTGTTCGTAATAGGTTTTTGTGATATTTTCATTACTACACCAAGGAAAATGAAAATATGGATACAAATGATGCCCTTTTAATTCGAGGGCCTGTCTCACCGACTGCTGCCTTGAATCTGGTAAGGGTGATCAGCCTATTATTGGTAGCAAATAGAAAAAGAAACTTAAGCCATCAAAGATCAGGCACAACCAGAGAAGGCTTTGTTTGAAAATAATTATCAGACTTACAACGAAGGTCTTTCACAGGGCACCCAACGATTCTCCTGAATCTTGAACATGGGAATGTGGGGGGAAAAATAAGAGTTACCTGTTTTTTTTTGCTGCCCAATCTCAAATTTTAAAAAGGGTTGCCACCTTATGAAAAAATAAGGGCTTTCGGGAAAATCCGTATAAAAGCCTAACTAGCAGGAATTTCGCCAAACGAAAAAATACTGGTCAACTTAATTTTTATAAAGATTATTATATATGATTTTGGCGGTCGTACGTATTTACATCCCCATATAAACTGCCCCAACGAGTATACATTTTTAGCAAAACCGAACTTAATGAAGTCGAATTTGGACACGACCGATACACCATTGGATGGGTCTTTAAAAATCCTTTCGACCTGTATAAAATGTTCATATAGTTTCTTTTCAAAAAATGGTAAAAATCCTCAAAAAACTAAAAAAATCTCGTTTTCCTGAAAGGAGTCATTGAGGAGCAGGAAAAACTGCTGTTTCGGCATCATCATCGAAGTCTGGTAAAAAGTTGCGCTCGCCAGACGAGAAACCTTAACTTAAGAGATATAAGGTGACCGAAAACGTGTGGATTCAGTCTTTTAGTGAAGTGGTGAAAGATAGCTTCGTTAGGGATGTGATCAACAAAGGGAATGGGGATTTTAGTATACCAAGGGAAAAGTGCACAGATAAAAATGAGTTGTTAGATCAAGCACGAAATACACCAGGTTGAGCATTATTTAAATTAAAAGTCAGCTAATGAAGAAAAATGTTGGATCAAGCACGAAAATTGTAGGTCAGCCATTGACTGTTCCTTAATTAAACTACTGCTTGATTTGAATAATTGGTTAATTGATATTTTTCTGTTATTTTTGATTAAACCAATGCTTGATTTGAGTGAGCGGTTAATCAATATTTTTTTTTGTTATTTTTGATTAAACCAATGCTTGATTTGAGTGAATGGTTAATCAATATCGTACAGTTTAAGTGTTTTTTTTGTCAATATTTTGTTTAAATTGGTTTTGAAATAGTTTTTTTGTGCTTTATATTATTTTTTTTTTCTTCGCCTTGTGCGCGTGCACGTACTTCACTATTTGGCGACTAACGAAAACTAAAACAAAAAAACGCAACAGCGTTCATCGCATTGATAGTCGAAGCCTACTATGGTGAGTTTTTTTGTTTTTAAATTTCATACTGTCAATTTTTCAGATTTGAGCAAATGGTTAATTGATTCAAGCAAAATTTAATTGAATGTCAAATTTTAAGCTGAGCAAATATTTAATTGTTTTTTTCAATCGAATATTTTTTTCTGTGTGGAGTTTAGTTGAAACTTAATTAAATTAAACCTACTTTAGGCTCCTTGAGAGTATGCCTGATTTTCTCCCTATTACTGTCAACACATGTTGGTATTAAAGGCGTGTAAATCTCGTTGCTTTTAGGAACGAAAGATCAGCAGCCATATTGAAGGTTGCCATTAGTATAGTGGGAGAGTTATGGCCTGGGCCAAATTGGAGGTTGTGGAAAAACATGATATCCAGTCGCACAACCCAGAGCTCATGCATGGATTTCGTTGGCTACTAGTTACAATGAAGGTGATCAAAGTTTGCAATACTGACCTTCCAACTCCGAATTGCCAAATTACCTGGACTGTGATCATGTAAAATGAGTGTCGTCTATGAACGATGAAGATTTTTTGTTGCTTCACGTAAGCACATCACTAACGTATCGTTTCAAACATAATTCGAAGACGATAAATGAAAATTTGACGTTTTGTTTTGTTTTTATTTTCGCATTGTTATTATTTCTTGCAAAATAAAAAAATTATCAAAAAACTATTAAAACAAAATATTAAAGTGAGTTTTTTACCAAATTCGTTAATAAATTAATTTAGCAGTTGCTATTGATATAAGTGTGATAAATTAGTGTATATTAAACTCAATTGTAGAATTTGGTTTTTACACCCCTACATGCATATGTTAAATGCATCCAATTGGAATGTGTGTGATAATTATTTATTTAATAATTTTAAAGATTTAAGGTGAAAATAAGTGAATATATTAAATAAAATCGTTGTAAAAATGGTTTTTCAACTATTTTTTTATATTAAAATTTATTAAAGGTGTTACAAACCGAGTGTTAAACTTTAACTGCTCCCCCATATACTGGAGCATTAAAAAATCGCTAAATGTAAAATGTTTATTTTATTATGTTTTTAATAGTTTTTTGAATGGAAATCATTATTATTTTAAATAAAAGTAAAAAATAATTCATTAAATAACAATTTTGTTTTTATTTAAGCAAAAAACTGTGCAACACGACACCTATTTTGATGTCGTTTATTTTAAGTCGATTTAACGATTCTCGTTAAACGAGTTTGAGCTTACGTGAAGCTAAAAATCGTCAAAAAGACGATTTCGAACATACGATTTAAGAAAAATCGAGTTACATGAAGCCAATGCATCGTTTTGACGACGTCGATACATCATTCTCACTTTACGTGATCATAGTCCAGATTGGGTGAGGTGGAGGGCGCTCGTCGTCAAGCAGTGGTTTGGTTATTGCGGAATCACTTTCGATTTTAGCCAGGACTGACGGCATTATTCGATTTGACTTTGGTCAATGTCTACAAGAGCGACCAGAGGCTGATATTCAGCTGACCGATTCTAGGCTGATGAAAGATGCGTCTGGCATTTTCGAAACCGAATCTGATAGCGAATGCGACCTCTGTGATAACACGGAGGACAAAAATAATGTCACAGTGGTGATATTTGGGTCGAGGACCATGCAGTGAGGAATGCGGAGAGCTTTGTTGCCTCCTATATAAAACATATATAAAACAGATGGGACACACATCTGGCTTATTCGAAACCAAAACTAGGGACGAATGTGACCTCTATGATAACACGGATGATGAAGCCAATCACGGTGGTAGAAAGGATGGTGAAAAAAACAAGAGGATGCGGTTCCTACAAATAAACCTCCATCACTGTAAGTTGACTTGGTTTTTATTCAAGAGCCCTGGGTGCAGGGTGGTAGGGTTTGCGGACTAAAGACCCCTTTGTTTAAGTTGATGGTTGCCAAGGGTGAGGGCTCACCAAGAGCCTGCATCTAGGCACAAAATAGCTTAAATATATTCTTTTTATCAACTTTTAGTGATATGGATATTACAGCGGCTAGCTTAGAGCTTAAGGGGAAGTATATTTGGCTATATTAGCTCACTTGTGCGCTTCTGATTAAGAGAGGGCCAAATCCGTCATGTAGTCTCACACGTCCATATATGTGCCCATTTCTGATTAGTCTCCGTCGCTGAACAAAATGTTTAGTTTAGTTCCTTCATTGCCAACATCTCTGTCTGGTGAACACTGCAATGATCTTCCAGGCAATCTTCGTGCCAGGCTCAACCCAAGCTTTACTGAATAGATTTCGAAGCCTTCTTGTTCGTGTAGCTTCGATCCGTCTGTTTAAATTTATAAAGGCTACACTACCTGTATGGTATCATAGTAAAAGGGCCGTCTTAAGGTATGGCGGGGCTCTTGGGCACACAAGAATTTGCGGGCTAGCTTAAAAGTTAAGTGGCAAGAAAAAAATCTGAGATTTTTTAAAGGGAGAATATCTCAAAAACCTAGACTTTTTCTATGGGTAAAAGGACTAAGAATCTAAGGCCTTTTCTATAGAAAAAAGTCTCTGAGCCTGAAATTTTTTGTGTAGGAAAAATGTCTCTGAGTCTATGTCTTTTTCTGTATGAACAATATTTTAGAATCTGAGCCTTTATCTGATGGCATCAGAGACTGATTTTTATTTTTTTTTAACATGATGTTTTAGGCTGGTGTCTTATTTTTTAAAAAAGTTGCAGGACGCCACCTCAGTTTGAATATGTAAGCTAACGATTAAGAAAACAGAAAATAAGAATTACTGTTATAATTTTCTTAAAACCAAAAATTAAGTAACTTGGATAATAATTCATTTCGTGGTGAATAAAAAGTATATTCAGCAGCTGGTGAATAAAACGTAAATAATTAATTTTCATTAATTTTTTTCCATCAATATTTTTTTTAATCAACAATTTTTTTTTATCTACATTTTTTTCATCAATATTTTTTTCATCAATATTTTTTTCATCAATATTTTTTTCATCAATATTTTTTTATAAATATTTTTTTCATCAATATTTTTATACGCTCCAACCACAGTATTGGGGTATACTCACTTTGTCGTTCAGTGTGTAACGCATCGAAATATCGGTCGGGATCACTTTAAAGTATACATATATATTATTGATATGTGATTGATTCTAAGACATTCTATGAAAGGGCGTCTGTCCGTCTGTATATAATACGATACAGTCAAAAATAAAAAAGTTAGACTCCTGAAATTTGGCAGGAATATATCTTAGATCGTCAGCAGGTTAAGTTCTTAAATGGGAATTTTTTAATGTTTTGAATTTTAGAAATGTTTAAAAATGTTTTCCCTTGACTCTTTCATAGAGCTTGAGACAAGCTTTCATTTAATTTTAGTTTAAGTCAAATCCGATCATTTTAATCCCTGGCGCCCTTTTGGCATGTGTTCAATTCTATTAGTTACTGTATTTTGATAATAAAGTGTTATGACTTAAAAGCCAAACAGCTTGCTTAGTAACTATACAAACAACATTATATTACTATCACCATCATCATCATCATAAAGATAATTTGAACTTTTTATATTTATAAGTAGTGAAAGGAAAATAAAGAGAGAGATATCCTTTTTTCTTACTTTTTGTTTTTAGTACTTTAAGCTGTAGTGTTAAACTAAAAATACTGTCAAAACCATAACTAGCAAATAATGAAAAATTACTATTGCATACATGATGATGATCAATAGGGTGAAACATAATTTGAAAAGAATATTTATACAAAATTTCTTTAAACATTCAAAGTTTTTACTAAGTAATAGTTGCAGTTGAGGAAAAAATGTCACTCTAATCTCACATGTTATCAAAGAGTGCTTGATACCAAAATTGTTTTACTTAAAAAAAAAAAAAACTTTTTAAGTACCCGGTGTTTCCTGGGTTCCATAAAAAACAATATCACAGGTTTCTGCGTTGATTGAATAGCCAAAAAAAAAAAATTTTAGAATTCTTCAACACGAAATTTATAAAAATTGTTTAAATAAACAAAGTTCGAGATTAAATAAATATAATAAACCATTTCTTTTACCTTGACTTTTTCACTTTTAAATATTATGTTTCCTTTAACTTAAGAGATAATAATGTCATCATCATAAACACTATCATTATTTAATAGTTTTTATTTTGTCTAAAAATTCTTGTTAACAGGTTTTAGAAAACAATCTTATATTATCCTTAAAACACAAAAAACAAAGAGGAAGCATAATACAGGATAATCTTTGTACATGTTTAGGCCATAATAAGGTGTTTATCATTTTGTAAAATGACATTTTAATGGATTTTTTTTGTTTTATAACAAGAATTTTCTTAATAAATTTTAAATTTTTGCATAAAGTATTAACATTATTACTTAAATGTATGTAAAAAGAAAAGAAAAACCTAATTTTATTTACTTCAAATGTAGAAAAATTTCATATAAATATTTAATAAAGTAACTTGTCAGGGGATAAAAAATTAAATTTATGATAAGAAAACATTCAAGTTATAAAAAAGCTTAGCAAAGAAAAAATATCAAAGCTTTTAAGAAAGGGAGAAATTGAATGAATTTCTTTGCTACCGATAGAAATTTTTTTGTTATCGATACAAATAATTTTCTATAGAAAATTTTATGTTATCGATTTAGAAAATTTTCCATAGAAAATTTTTTGTTATCGATTTAGAAAATTTTCTATAGAAAATTTTTTTTTTATCGATTTAGAAAATTTTCTATAGAAAATTTTTTGTTATCGATACAAATAAATTTCTATAGAAAATTTTTTGTTATCGATACAAATAATTTTCTATAGAAAATTTTTTGTTATTGATACAAATAATTTTCTATAGAAATTTATTTGTATCGATAAAAAAAATTTTCTATAGAAAATTATTTGTATCGATAACAAAAAATTTTCTATAGAAAATTATTTGCATCGTAAACAAAAAAATTTCTATAGAAAATTATTTGTATAACAAAAAATTTTTTTTGTTAAAGATACCAATAATTTTCTATAGAAAATTATTGGTATCTTTAACAAAAAATTTCTAGAGAAAATTATTTGTATCGATAACAAAAAATTTTCTATAGAAAATTATTGGTATCTTTAACAAAAAAAATTTTTTGTTATACAAATAATTTTCTATAGAAAATAACACACAATTTTTTATAGAAAATTATTTGTATCGATAACAAAAAATGTTCAATAGAAAATTATTTTGTGTCGATAACAAAAAAATTCAATTTTCTATAGAAAATTATTTGTATCGATAACAAAAAATTTTCTGTAGAAAATAATTTGTATCGATAACAAAAAATTTTCTATAGAAAATGTTTTCTACAGAAAATTATTTGTATCGACAACAAAAAATTGTCAATAGAAAATTATTTGTATCGATAACAAAAAATTTTCTATAGAAAATTATTTGTATCGATAAAAAAATTTACTATAGAAAATCAACTGTATCGATAACAAAAAAAAATCTATAGCAAATTATCTGTATCGATAACTAAAAAATGTCCTATAGAAAATTATTTGTATCGATAACATAAAATTTTCTATCGAAAATTATCTGCACCGATAACAAAAAAATTTCTGTAAAAAATTATTTGTTAAAAAATTTTTGTTACCAATAATGATAAATTTTGATAGTTATTTTTTTGTTATCGATAACGATGATATTCTATAGAACATTATCTGTTACCGAAAGAATAATTTTCTGTGGAACATTTTGTGTTATAGACAACAGTAATTTTTTATAAACAACTTTGTGTTGTCGATAATTGTATATAAAAAATTGTTTGTTATCGATAGCAATAATTTTCTATAGAAAATTTTTTGTTATCGATACAAACAATTTTCTATAAAAAAATTTCTATCTATAGAAAATTATCTGTATCGATAACAACAAATTTCTATAGAAAATTTTTTGTTATCCAGACAAATAATTTTCTATAGAAAATTTTTTGTTATCGATACAAATAATTTTTTATAGAACATTTTTTGTTATCGATTTAGAAAATTTTCTATAGAAAATGTTTTGTTATCGATTTAGAAAATTTTATATAGAACATTTTTTTTTATCGATTTACAAAATTTTCTATAGAACATTTTTTGTTATCGACACAGATAATTTTCTATAGAAAATTTTTTGTTATCGATACAGATAATTTTCTATAGAAAATTTTTTGTTATCGATACAAATAATTTTCTATAGAAAATTTTTTGTTATCGATACAAATAATTTTCTATAGAAAATTTTTTGTTATCGATACAAATAATTTTCTATAGAAATTTTTTTGTTATCGATACAAATAATTTTCTATAGAAAATTTTTTGTTATCGATACAAATAATTTTCTATAGAAAATTTTTTGTTATCGATACAAATAATTTTCTATAGAAAATTTTTTGTTATCGATACAAATAATTTTCTATAGAAAATTTTTTGTTATCGATACAAATAATTTTCTATAGAAAATTTTTTGTTATCGATACAAATAATTTTCTATAGAAAATTTTTTGTTATCGATACAAATAATTTTCTATAGAAAATTTTTTGTTATCGATACAAATAATTTTCTATAGAAAATTTTTTGTTATCGATACAAATAATTTTCTATAGAAAATTTTTTGTTATCGATACAAATAATTTTCTATAGAAAATTTTGTGTTATCGATACAAATAATTTTCTATAGAAAATGTTTTGTTATCGATTTAGAAAATTTTCTATAGAACATTTTTTGTTATCGATTTAGAAAATTTTGTTATCGACACAAATAATTTTCTATAGAAAATTTTTTGTCATCGATACAAAGAATTTTCTATAGAACATTTTTTGTTATCGATACAAAGAATTTTCTATAGAAAATTTTTTGTTATCGATTCAAAGAATTTTCTACAGAAAATTTTTTGTTATCGATACAAATAATTTTCTATAGAAAATTTTTTGTTATCGATACAAATAATTTTCTATAGAACATTTTTCGTTATCGATACAAATAATTTTCTATAGAAATTTTTTTGTTATCGATACAAATAATTTTCTTTAGAAAATTTTTTGTTATCGATACAAATCATTTTCTATAGACAATTTTTTGTTATCGATACAAATAATTTTCTAAGAAAATTTTTTGTTATCGATACAAATAGTATTCTACAGAAATTTTTTTGTCATCAATACAAATAATTTTCTATAGAAAATTTTTTGTTATCGATACAAATAATTTTTTATAGAAAATTTTTTGTTATCGATACAAATAATTTGGCATAGAAAATAATTTTCTGTAGAAAATTTTTTTTTACCGATACAAATAATTTTCTATAGAAAATTTTTTGTTATCGATACAAATAAGTTTCAATAGAAAATTTTTTGTTATCGATACAAATAATTTTCGTTAGAAAATTTTTTGTTATCGATACAAATAATTTTCTATAGAACATTTTTTGTTATCGATACAGATAATTTTCCAAAGAAAATTTTTTGTTTTCGATACAAATAATTTTTATACAAAATTTTTTGTTATCGATACAAATAATTTTCTATAGAAAATTTTTTGTTATCGATACAAATTGATACAAATAATTTTCTATAGAAAATTGTTTATTATCGATACAAATTGATACAAATAATTTTCTATAGAAAGTTTTTTGTTATCGATACAAATAATTTTCTAAAAAAATTTTTTGTTATCGATACAAATAATTTTCTATAGAAAATTTTTTGTTATCGATACAAATAATTTTCTATAGAAAATTTTTTGTTATCAATACAAATAATTTTCTATAGAAAATTTTTTGTTATCGATACAAAGAATTTTCTATATAAAATTTTTTGTTATCGTTACAAAGAATTTTCTATATAAAATTTTTTGTTATCGATACAAATAATTTTCTATAGAAAATTTTTTGTTATCGATACAAATAATTATCTATAGAAAATTTTTTTTATCGATACAAATAATTTTCTATAGAAAATTTTTTTTTTATCAATACAAATAATTTTTTATAGAAAATTTTTTATTTCTATAGAAAATTATTGTTTCTAGATTTTGATTATAATCCAAAATTATTCTAAGAATTCATGTTTAGGCGTATTTCTTTAATGCTACTAATTAATTTTAACCCATGTTACCTTTATAACATTCCTTTAGTTTAATTACTTTTTTTAGATCAACAATTCCGGCCAACTCAATATTAAATATTTGGTCTTCCAAATAACAACTGTTTTGGTAGTATAAAGTTATTTTACCATTTTATTATTTTATTTTCTTTCATGGCCATATGTTGTTTTATTTACAGTTTGATGTTTTACTTGATATACAGTACCGTCTCGCTAATTTGAATATTGCTAAATTCAAAAATTTTGGAATTTAAAATAGTCATGGCATGTGAATGCTTCGGTTTCGCTTTCGAGTTAATGTCAAAATGTCTTCAATAGAGCGAAACTTGTGAATCTTTCTCGATTTCTCTTTAGTAATGAATTGCATCACTTGATCTTAAAAATTCAAATTAACGACTTTCAAAATTTTTGCTGTTTATTTAAAAATTGCAATTTTTAATTGTAATAAAAATAATTTATCTTTTCAGATTTGTACATAGAATCCAGAAATTTTAAAATTTAAGTTTTCCAAATTGTGGTCTGCTATCTTTTGTTCAGAATAGCGAGAGTTATATATGAATATTGTAAAAAAAACAACAAATTTGGTATGTAAGGCCTTATTATATAAATTTACTGTTTTTGTTGCAATGAAATAATAAAAAAAAAACTAACTCAACGTTATAGATGGCTTAGCCGAACATTGTGTACCCTTTAAAACAGTATTTTGAATTGCACCCTAAAAGTATGCTTAAAAATTATTACAATCTTAAGCCTACAGCGTATGCAGTGCACATTACGCACACTTAAATTATTGCTTATGTGGGATTTCCAATATTTCCTATTTTTCTTCCCTGTATGTTACAAAACAACGGAGAAAAATATTTTACTTTTATTTTTCACCATAGCGGCTGTTATAAAAACAAATAAAAAACCTTTACTAACACAAGAATTTTTATTATTTTATATAAAAAATCAAGAATTAGTTAGAAACAAAAAACTCTTCTATGTTGATCTTATACATGATGGCCTTAAGCTTTAATTAAAAAAAGGCAATTTCAATTTTTTTTGGACAAGTGCGTGACTGGCTTTAATTGCCTTGAAAAATACTAAAGCATCAGTAAATGAAATTTCGTTTATTTCATTAATCTCTTAAAAAAGGATTTTTACCTTTTGCGGCTTAAAAGGTAGTTTTTATTAAAATTCCACTGTAAATAACTACCAAGATATATTGATGTATAATATTTGATTTATATTGTAATGTAGAAAATTATTTGTATCGATAACAAAAAATTATTTACAAAAATTTATCTGTATGGATAACAAAAAATTTTCCATAGAAAATTATTTGTATCAATAACAAAAAAATTTCTATAGAACATTATTTGTATCGATAACAAAAAATTTTCTATAGAAATTCATCTGTATCGATAAAAAAAGTTTTCCTACAGAAAATTCTTTGTATCGAAAACAAAAAATTTTCTATAGAAAATGCTTTGTATCGATAAAAAAAAAAATTCTATAGAAAATTCTTTGTATCGATAACAAAAAATTTTCTATAGAAAATTCTTTGTATCGATAACAAAAAATTTTCTATAGAAAATTCTTTGTATCGATAACAAAAAATTTTCGATAGAAATTTATTTGTATCGGTTAAAAAAAAAATTCTATAGAAAATTTTTTGTATTGATAACAAAAAATTTTCTATAGAAAATTATTTGTATCGATAACAAAAAATTTTCTATAGAAAATTCTTTGTATCGATAACAAAAAATTTTCTATAGAAAATTATTTATATCGATAA
This sequence comes from Pegoplata infirma, assembly GCA_963921195.1. NCBI lineage: Eukaryota > Metazoa > Arthropoda > Insecta > Diptera > Anthomyiidae > Pegoplata > Pegoplata infirma. The sequence continues at coordinate 30,430,751 of OY992539.1, forward strand.
CGAACAATTTTCTTTAGAAAATTATTTGTATCGATAACTAAATATTTTCTATAGAAAATTCTTTGTATCGATAACAAAAAATGTTCTATAGAAAATTCTTTGTATCGATAACAAAAAAATTTCTATAGAAAATTCTTTGTATCGATAACAAAAAATTTTCTATAGAAAATTCTTTGTATCGATAACAAAAAATTTTCTATAGAAAATTCTTTGTATCGATAACAAAAAATTTTCTATAGAAAATTCTTTGTATCGATAACAAAAAATTTTCTATAGAAAATTCTTTGTATCGATAACAAAAAATTTTCTATAGGAAATTCTTTGTATCAATAACAAAAAATTTTCTATAGAAAATTATTTGTATCGATAACAAAAAATTTTCTATAGAAAATTATTTGTATCGATAACAAAAAATTTTCTATAGAAAATTCTTTGTATCGATAACAAAAAATTTTCTATAGAAAATTCTTTGTATCGATAACAAAAATTTTTTTATAGAAAATTTTTTGTTTTATTTTTTGTGAAAAAAAATATATTTTTATATTTTGAAATTTTTAAAGCATACTTTTAGGATATTATTTACAAACAAACTTAGAAATTAAAAATAATTAAAAATCACATCAACTATTTCGAAATCTTTAGCATATTCTTTGCTTCCTTTTGTGAGCTTTTAAAAAAAAATCTTTTTTTTTGCTTACAAAGTTGATTTTAAAATAAATCTTTTCATTTTTTATATTTGTCATCTCTTAAAAAAGACATCATAGAGAAAAATTATTATGCATGTTTGCATTTCACTTAGCTTGATTAATAATCCATCCGTCTAATAATCATCATGAAATCTAATAATTTAACCTTCATCTATCACTTTTTATGTCTGGCGGCGGAAATAAAAAAAATTAAAACAGGGTGGAGCTAATGACGGTATACAAATTCGAGTTTTTTAGAATTTTTTTTTGGGAATTTTGAAAAAAAAAAACTTTGAAAATTATTTTTTCCTTGAAAAACTTGAGACGCTTTCAAAAAAATGATAAATGATGAAAAAAGATATACCGCAAAAATAAAAAAAAAATCTTTTTTAAAATACCGAAAATTACAGTTAATAATTTTTATTATTGCCTAAAACTATGCTTTAAAAATTTGTGTTTCGAACCAAAAAACGTTTTTTTTTTGGAAATCATTTCACTCGAAAAGATTTCCATTACAGTAAGATTTACTGAAGAAAATTTTAAAAAAAGTTACCTTCTTTTGGCTAACCCTGTTGTTATATATGTTTATTTTTTTATAACTTTTTCTATTTATATAGATGTGTGAATGTGTGGGAATTTCCATGTCATTTTGTCTGATATTCATCAACGTTCTTGTAAATAATGACAATTTTTTTTTTGTGCTGACGACTTGACGACTTTCTTTACCTCTACCTCAACCTCTTCTTCCTTCTCCTTTCTTCATCTCCTTCTTTTAAAAATGTAAAATAATATTTTGTATTCCTGTATGAATGACTGAGTGTGTGTGTATGTGTGTGAGTGTGTATGTGTTTGCCTGCTAAATTATGTTCACATTATGCCCTGTTAAGCATAAATCGCATTTTTCACATTTTCACAGATTTTCCAGTTGTTTTTCTGGCTGCTGCTTCTTGTTGGTCTTATTTTCTACTATGTGCATGGTTGCATACAATTTTCTTGGAGTAGTTTCATTTTTTTTGTTTGCCTCTTCCACTTTTCAACACTTTTGCATATTAGCAGCATTCATGTTTTGCTCTTTTGTGATTTTGCTAAATCTTTAGAATGATTCTTGTTGGTTTTCTAGCGTTTTTTTCTCATTTGTTTGTTGTAGTAGTTTTGGTAGCAAATTACTATTTTTTTGTTCAAAATTATTCAATTTTTTTTGCTAGGAACGTGCCAAGATTAAGAATATGTATTTTATAATGGCTGCATTACATTAAAACAAAACGTGAGTGAAAAAAAAAAATTGAAACTGAGTTGGAGGGCAGGATTTTTTTTCAATCAGTACTTTCACTTTTGGGAAAACATAAAATTTTCCACAGAAAATTTTTTGTTATTGATACAAATAATATTCTATAGAAAATTTTTTTTAACGATACAAATAATTTTGTATAGAAAATTTTTTGTTATCGATACAAATAATTTTCTATAGAAAATTTTTTGTTATCGATACATATAATTTTCTATAGAAAATTTTTTGTTATCGAAACAACAATTTTCTATAGAAAATTTTTGGTTATCGATACAAAGAATTTTTAATAGAAAATTTGTTTGTTATCGATACAAATAATTTTCTTTAGAACATTTTTTGATATCGATACAAAGAATTTTCTTTAAAAAATTTTTTGTTATTGATACAAAGAATTTTCCATAGAAAATTTTTTGTTATCGATACAAATAGTTTTCAATAGAAAATTCTGTATCAAAAACAATTTTTTTTTTATTGAAAATTAAAGTTATCGATCACAAAAATCTTTCTACAGAAATTATTTGTATCGATACAAATAATTTTCTATAGAAAATTTTTTGTTATCGATAAAAATAATTTCTGTAGAAAGTTTTTTATTATCGATAACTTCAATTTTTAATAAAAAAAATTGTTGCTTTTGATAGAGATAATATTCTATAGAAAATTTTTTGTTATCGATACAAATAATTTTCTATATAAAATTTTTTGTTATCGATACAAAGAATTTTCTATAGAAAATTTTTTGTTATCGATACAAAGAATTTTCTATAGAAAATTTTTTGTTATCGATACAAAGAATTTTCTATAGAAAATTTTTTGTTATCGATACAAAGAATTTTCTATAGAAAATTTTTTGTTATCGATACAAAGAATTTTCTATAGAAAATTTTTTGTTATCGATACAAAGAATTTTCTATAGAAAATTTTTTGCTATCGATACAAAGAATTTTCTATAGAAAATTTTTTGTTATCGATACAAAGAATTTTCTATAGAAAAAATTTTCTATAGAAAATTTTTTGTTATCGATACAAAGAATTTTCTATAGAAAAAATTTTCTATAGAAAATTTTTTGTTATCGATACAAAGAATTTTCTATAGCAAATTTTTTTGTTATCGATACAAATAATTTTCTATAGAAAATTCTTTGTTATCGATACAAAGAATTTTCTATAGAAAATTTTTTGTTATCGATACAAAGAATTTTCTATAGAAAGAATTTTCTATAGAAAATTTTTTGTTATCGATACAAAGAATTTTCTATAGAAAATTTTTTGTTATCGATACAAAGAATTTTCTATAGAAAATTTTTTGTTATCGATACAAAGAATTTTCTATAGAAAATTTTTTGTTATCGATACAAAGAATTTTCAATAGAAAATTTTTTGTTATCGATACAAAGAATTTTCTATAGAAAATTTTTTGTTATCGATACAAGAATTTTCTAAAGAAAATTTTTTTCTATAGAAAATTTTTTTTTATCGATACAAATAATTTTCTATAGAAAATTTTTTGTTATCGATACAAATAATTTTCTATAGAAAATTTTTTGTTATCGATACAAATAATTTTCTATAAAAAATGTTTTGTTATCGATAACGAAAATCTTCCATAGAAATTTTTTTTATCGATAACGATAGTATAGAAAACTATAACGAAAATTCTATAGAAGCTTTATTGGTTATAATATCGATATTGTTTGTTGAATTAGTAATCGCTAGTTAATTAAATTTTCGATAGAAAATTTGTTATCGCTATAAAAATTTTGTATAGAAAATTATTTAAACATTTATCGCAATATTTATATTAAACATAAAATCTTTAATAATTTTTGTTGTGCTATCTAAAAAATTGAAAAATGATATTTGGGCCCCTTGAGCTTTTGTATTGCAGTCATCAGTTTACCTCAAACATTTTTAATGCTTTTTCTACGAAAATTTAGGTACATTAGGGTGGCAGTATTAATTTTTAAAATTAATAAATACCAAACATTTTAGTGAAAAAATTGTAAAAAAATTGCATTCCGTTTTGTTCCTTGTTCTCTTTCTTGTTTTGGGATTTGTTCCTCTACATAAAATTTAAGAAATCAAAAAGTACCAGATTACTATTTATGGCCTCTTTGATTCGGAACTTCTAAAAAGTTTTTTTTTTTTTGAAAAAGTTTTCTTTTGCGAAGGGATATTTCATTCCAAATATCAAGTTTCTTTGTAGACTGAAAAAGTGTCAAATTACACTTTTTTTATCTGAATCGAAGCTTCAAAAAAGTACTTTTGTCAGAGTGTTTTTTTTCTGTTTGAAGACCCTAAATTCCAAGAATCTATTTTTTTAGGGAAACAGAAAATGTACCAGAGGGCAACTGTTTACGCTTTTTATTGGATTTTCCAAAAGGTACTCTTTTCAGAATTTAAGGTTTCTAGCGGCAATATTTCAGTAGATAGAAAAAGTACCAAAGTAAAAGATGTTACACCTTTCCAGATAGTATTTTTTTTCAAAATGTTTTTTTCCGCTTTCAAATTTCAAGTTTTTTTTGATCTGGTGATCGAAAAGTACCAAAGTACATTTTTTAACCAACTTAGAATCAAAACTTCCAAATATCGAAAATATCGAAACTTCCAATAATAAAATGGTACCAGAGTACACAGTTTTACAACTTTTTTATACCCTCCACTCTAGCGATAGAGGGTTTATATAAGTTTGTCATTCCGTTTGAAACACCTTGAAATATTGGTCTAGGACCCCATAAAGTATATATATTATGAGCCTTGATCGATTTTAAGACGATCTTGTGATTTCCGCCCGTCCGTCTGTCAGTCTGTCTGTCGGTTGAAAACACGCTAACTTTTGAAAGACTTTACGGAGGCTCCTGAAGTTAAGCATATATGTTGGGAATTTACCTGGTCAGGTTGGTACTACAATCCAGCGAAATCGGTCGAGTGGTTCAAAAGTTATGAGCAAACGACTGAATTTCGGCAATGGTTTTTCGTGAATTTACCAAATAAAATACACATTAACTCTTGAAAGGCCATTCTGAGAATGATGAAGCTTGGTTAATATATTTGTTGTTCCTCTGGCCTTGTTCGTATTGAATTTCAGCCAAATCGGTCCAGTGGTTCAAAAGTTATTAGCAAAACCGTGAATTTCAGATTAGCTTCACCTTAAATTCACGTGTTGACCCGTTAAAAACATTGATAAGTAGCAAAAATATTTTACAACATATTTTTGTCACTCAAAAATATTTTTTTACACTAAAAAAAAAATACACTCGAAAAAAAATTTTACACTCAAAAAAAATTTAGCAATTTTTTTTTTTTCAAAAATTAGTTAAAAATGCCTGCGAATTTTGTACTCTTGCCCAAAACATTAAATCATGATAATGTTTTGCGGAAGATTTGGGTGTACTTGCCAAAGCAAAGTTTTTTTTTAGAAAAAATAATGTTATATTACTTTGCTATTCCATGCAAAACGAATTGAAATATCAGTCGAGGACCCCATTAAAAAAACCAAAAGAGCTGTACATATCGTAAGTGAGTGCAAAAAAGTGTTGTTACATTTTGGAGAGTATAAATGATTCGGCACCAAAGAACATAACACTCTCACTTGTTTTATGTACATTTGATAAACAAATGGAAAATTTTTATGCGAAAAGCTTAGACTTGGTGAAAAAGTAGTTTTGGTAAAAAAAAATATTTTTTTTTCACGAAAAACAAAATTATGTTAAAAAAAATTTAATGGACCCAACATTTTTGGTAAAAAAAAGTTTTGATGGAAAAAAAAGTTGAATTTTTTTGATGAAAAGAAAAATTTTTTGATGTAAAAAAAAAATTGATGAAAAAAAAATATGAAAAAAAAAAAAAAATTTTGGTGAGGAAAAAATTGATAATAAAAAATTTGATAAAAAAATTGATGAAAAAAAAATATGATAAAAAAAATTTTGATAAAAAAAAAATTTTGACAAAAAAATTTTGATAAAAAAAATTTTGATAAAAATAAAACTTTGATGAAAAACAAAAGTTTGATGACAAAAAAAAAAATATGAAAAAAATGGTGAAAAATAAATAAAAAATTGATGAAAAAACATTTTTTTGTTGAAAAATAATTTTGTTACTTATTATTCACCAGCTGGTGAAAAACAGCTTTATTCACCATGTGGTGAATTATTATCCAAGTTACAAACCCAAGTTATTAAAATTTTTGGTTTTAAGAAAATGAAAAAAGTAATTCTTGTTTTCTTTTTCGTTAATTGTTAGCTTATATAGTCAAACTGAGATGGCGTCCTGCAAGTTTTTTAAAATTAGACACCAGCCTAAAAACATTATCATATTAAAAAAGTTTTTTTACACAAAATAAAGTATTTCTAATCAAAAATTGTATTTTTTGAAAATGTACTATCACTTAAAAAGGGCGTTGTGGAGGGTATTCATAGATTCGGCCAAGTCGAATTTAACTTTCTACTTGTTTCTTTTAAATCAGAATTTCAGAGAGCTCTTTTTAATTTTTTTTTGCTAGACTATCCAACAAATTTTTTCTGCTGAAGGATTCTAAATTTAAAATTTTAAGTTTCTAGGACTAATATTTCAGCATATAGAAAAAGCACCAAAGTACACATTTTGACGCCGCCTTATAATCGCATTTTCCAAAATTTTTTTTGTTTTTTTTTAAATTTTTTTCGTTAATTTTAAATTACTAGGATCAAAGTTTCAGGGAATATATGAAATACAAATGTACAGTTTTTTACTAATTTTTAGCTTCATGAAAAGGGTACTATAAAAATTGTCCTAAAATTATGATTTCTTTCATCTTTTGGATTCAATGAAAAAAGTTTGAGTGAAAATAAATTTTTAAGTGAAAAAAAAATATTTAATGTAAATAATTTTGGGTGTAAAAAAATTGAGTTAAAAATGTAATATGTAAATGTAATAAAATATTTAGTTCCATGTTCTATTGCATTTCATTCTCTGTTCCATTCCATATCGTTCCATGTAGGGTCCAAATTACTTTTATTTACTCCTTAGAATTGAAATGTTAAAAAATTCTGCCTTAGAGGATGCTTGTGCCGGTAGAGAAACCTTTCCAAATTACAAGTTTCTAGGTCCAGTAGATTGGAGATCCAGCATTGTAGATTCAAATGTTTCCAGTTAACAACTTATTGTCACCCTAATATTAAACCTTCTGTAGTGAACACACAAATGTATGAACATTTTTTAATTTTTTATCATCCTTTTTTAAAAATGAAAATTCCTTCTTTGTTTACAATTTTTCTGCTTTCAATATTTTATCATCATTACTTTGTTTTATGAGTTTTTGTTTTCTGTTTTTTATTTTTTTTTGGAGCTGTTTTGTTCTATTTTTGATGATTTATGTTTGGTATTTTGTTAATGGAAAATATTTTTCGAATCCTTAATATACAACATTTCTTAATGATTTTTTAACTGCAGTATGCTGGCTGTTTTCTTCTTCAAAAAATATAAATCATATTGTTATTATTTGAAACGGGAATACAATAATGTTGTTTTGGTTTTACTAGTTAATGAAAAATATTTGCGGAAATATTTATGTAAAAATTGGTTGGGTGTTTTTTTTTAAATAATAGTTTTTGAACTAAAAGCAATTTTATATTTAAATATTTGAAAAATTATATTAAAAACTTAGGTAAAATTTTTGTGATGTTATATTAAAAGCTTAGGTAAATATTTGTAGTGGTATAGTAAAAACTTAGGTAATTATTTGTGTTGCTCTAAATGATAAAAATGCTACAAATTTCCATGTGGATTCACGTTTAATGTATATAATAATTAAAAGCTGTGATTTTAAATCGCTTAAGCAAGGATTTCCCATGATTTTTTTTTTAATTTTTTAATCTTATTCACATTCAGGTTTTATACATCTACGACTCTTCCTGTTTTTACATAAATTTTTTGTAGTATTTTGCGATATTTTAAAGCATACTTTAAGGAGCGAGCAATAACATCAAACCAAACATCGAGTATTGTGACATATTTTGTATTTAAGTTTGAATTTCTAAAAAAAAATGCAAAAAATTGTTGTTGCTTGGTGCATAGTCTTTATAATTCTGAAAAATTCCTTAAAATTCTTTCCTTGCCAGCAACAATTAAATATTTTTTAAATGTTTGTATTGGCATGAATGTCATGACATGCCTTACACACACTAAAAGAAAAATGCTTCTTCATATTAATAAAACGTTTACATCACTTGCTGTCATCAAGTTTGATGACAAATTTCATCGTATTGAAGAAACTTTTCTTCAATATGGCATCAAAATTGATGTATTGATCATGCCATTTTTGCCCGAGTATCATTATTTTATTATTTATGTAAATTTAACGAAACTCAATGATGTCTTTAACATAAAAGTTATTTATATATTTTTGTATGGGCTATTAGGTTAATTTCTATCTGTTCTGAAATTTTCACAGATTTTTTTGCTTGTTTTAGAGAAAATTTTCAATAGATATTTCACTATGATAATTTCATACAATCAACGTATGCGTATGAGTAATAAAAACTTAATTCTAAATAAAAACAGTTTTTATTGCTCATACGCATACGTTATATACTAGACTCTACTAGAGTTTGCAAATAATCGAGATATTTAATAATCGCAATTACGATTAAAAAAATCGCCGTTAATCGCGATTATCGATTAATCGATTTTTTTTTCAAAAAAATATTTGTGTATGAAAACGAGAAATTTCAGGAAAATTTTAATATGAATGTTAAGTCTCACCTTTCAGGAAAAAAAACAAGTAAGAAAATTATAGTTGGTCAAGACCTACCATATAATACCATACACTAGAGTTTCACGGAAAATGGGTCCCAATTTCAAACATGGTCCGATTAGATCTATATTTGGTCATATCTTTAATACACTCAAAAAATTATGTCATTAACTGTTTATAGTTTCTTTAAAATGTTTTACGTTTTGACGTTTTTAAAAGAAAACGTTATTTTTTTTTTAACTATTGGCATTTTTTAAAGAAAATCATTTGTGTTTACCTACCTGTGTCGGCTATTTTTTTTGTAGAAAAAAAAATTAAAAAAATTATTTATAAAAATATAAAAACATATTTGTATCACGTGACTTTGGCACGATGCACAGTGCCACATTTGGCCAATCTAGCACGACAAAAATCAAAAAAAAAAAGTTCCCCGATTTTTATGATTTGTTTGTATGTATTATAAAACATTCCTAATAGCACAGAAATACTCATATATAAACGATAATTCTGTTCGTTATTAAGATGTGGGTGCACAAAGTGGCATCTTGTAAAATCCTGTAAGTAGTGTTCATTATTTCGCATTAATTAAGTCGATTTTAAACTGTTGTAACTTTTTAACAAAAAAAGATATTTATACACTCTTTTTTGATAATTTTAAAGTAATTTAAAGGCTTTAAGTCATATCTTTTCTTTTTTTGTTTTAACAATTTTTCTATTTTTTATTAAATTTTTAACATCATAAAAATTTTTGAAAAGAAAATTATATATTTATTTTTTTTGATGGAATAGAACTTTTGTATTTAGTCCTTATTGGTCGCCGGATTTTTTCAGACATATTAACCAACATCCATAGTACTTATTTTAACGGCTAACTTTTGCGACCGTCTGCGACGACGACTACAGTGGGGCGATATGTAAACCTTGTTTTTACATATTTTTAAACATATTTTTAAAAAGTGGGCGTGGCAGTTGTCTGACAGCCCCCATTTTTTGTGATATTATTTCTACAGTCCTTGAGAGTATATATACCAAGTTTAAGGAAATTATAATCAAAATTAAATTTTTTTTAAAAAGTGGGCGTGGCCGTTAACTGGCCGCCCATATTTTAATAATGTTGTTTTTGAAGTCAAAACGAACATGTATACCGATTTTCCCGTCAATATAAATAAAATTGGATTTTTGTCGTCCTAGATTGGCCAAATATGGCACTGTGCGATGGCTAGAGTGGCCAGGATTTAGTTGAATGCGGGATCGATTCCCCAAAATTTTATTAAAAACTTTTTAATATATAAATTAATCAAAAATTGTAAAAATAACCTACGAAATCATTAATTTTTAATGTTTTCGTAGGTAATTTTATTTTTGAATTTGTTGATAAAAATAACACAACAGTCATTAATTTTTAATGTTTTCGTAGGTTATTTTTTTTAAATTTTGTTGGTAAAAAAATTAAAGTGAATGAAAAATGAATTGCTCAACAATACGAAAAAATACCTCTTGAAATTTAAAAAAAAAAATTGTTTTTAAATTTATAATCTTCATAATTTTACATACATGTTATTTTTATAAGTTTTTTCCGAGCGCAAAAATGTTAAAAAACTGTCTAAACGTCAATATTGTCAAAAAAGCGCTTTTTTAAACGTCCATATCTTCCAAAGTATTGATCCAAAAAAAAAAAGGTTTTTAATCATTTACGAAGCTTTATCAAATAACCACAAACAAACAAAATCGGTGATCCGTCAGTTAAATTTGCCATGGACTTGCTCATATACAATTAAAGTTTAAATTTAAAAAAATCAGAACGTCTTCTGAAAATTGTCCACTTTATATATTAAATCAACAATCATCAATTGTAAATCTTTGTTGAAAAAAAAACTAAGATTTTTTACTTTTGTCAGATCAACGAATTGTGTTTGTTGAAAATAAAAAATTCTTTTTTCAACAATCAAAATTTACAAACGTTTGTTGATATTACAAATTTTTGTATTGGGGCACTTTTATTGAAAAAATTAATTGTATTCACAAATATCAGGGTCAATATAACAATTCGTTTTTTTCTGTGTATACTGCAAAAATATTTTGAGAAGGTTTATTCTAGCTCGAGGTCATTATTTCCTTTACTAAATAAAACTATGATATCCTTATAGAATAATTTTCAAGAAAATAATTTTTATACCCTCCACTCTGGTGATAGAGGGTATATATAAGTTTGTCATTCCGTATGTAACACATTAAAATATTGGTTTAGGACCCCACAAAGTATATTCATGATCCTTGATCGATTTTAAGTCGATCTAGCGATGTCCGTCTGTCTGTCTGTCCGTCTGTCTGTTGAAATCAGGTTTTTTGCAATAATCCGGAACCGATTTAAACGCTTGGGGTACCAAAAGTTGAGTATTTCTCCTAGGCAGAAACTGATGTATTTTTTTTTTGAATCGGTTAAGTATTTTAAATATGTTTTGTGTTAAAAATTGTTATAAGTTTTTTGTTTTCCATGTATAATATTATAAGAAATTTTTTGTATTAAAGAAATTTTTTGTATTTTGTAAAAATTAGTTTTTTTTATTTTTGGCTAAATTTGTATTTGAACGGTAAATGAGTGTTTGTATACAGTGTTTGTATGTCAATTTTGAGAAAATTTAATTTTGCATTGGTTAACATTGTGGAGGGTATTTAAAGATTCGGCACATCCGAATATAGCTTTCTTACTTGTTCTGTTTTAAATTTATTTATATTGTTAATTTTTTTCAAGACTTAATCGACACGTGTTTCGGGATTTGTCAGATCCCATTGACAAGATTATTTAGCAAAAATAATGAGAATATCATAGATTTAATTAGTAAAGGAAATAATGACCTCGAGCTAGAGTAAACCTACTCAAAATATAATATTTTAAAGGTCGAATATTGCAAAAAATTTTATAAAAAAATTGTCAGAAATAGAAAACAAAATCAAATTGTAGCATTAACTCGCTAAAAACGTAAACACCAAAATTTTAACGGATTTTAGTTCTTTTAATTTCATTTTGTTTAATATTAAATAAACTAGTCCCTGATGTAGCCGGATCTTTGAATTTTTGGTTTTATTAAAAAAATATACGACGTTAAACTCAAAAAATGCAAGAATATCTAAAAATTTCGTCTTCTTTTGGTTTTTAAAAAAAGTGTTAAATAAATATTTAAAAAAGCTCTACGTCTAGGACTAGAGTATTTAGTTCTCTTAAAACTGGAAAAAACAGATCCAAACGTTCAGTCGTGTTCGCTGTATCGTGGCAGTATTTTTTTGAAAATCCCTGATGATGGTTTACTATGATTTACCGAAATATCGGAAATAAAACAAAAATTTTAGTTAAAAATTGAAAAATTAAAACAGTGTTTTAATTTTTCAATAATTCACGACCTTTAGCCAAACTAAATCATCAACACACAATATCACAAGTCAACAATATCTTAATTTTTTTACAGAAAATTATTTTGAGAAAAAAATTTCCGCGGAAATTTTTTGTGAAAAAGATTCCGCGGGTTAAATACCTTTCGGTATTCAATTCTGTTCACATATTTTAAACAGCAACCGAATTAAAGCATTTTCTATTTTCAGGTTACGTGGAATGTCCCCTAGCGATGAATGTTCATAACACAGCCCACAAAGAATAAAGTTGTGACACAGAAACCAGATCAGCAAATCCTTATGAATTTCGACCCTCTGAACTCGAATCTGCCATCAGAAAAAAGTCTATCCCCCATGTGATGGAAATCGAACGATTTCAAGTCGATCATTTTTGAATTTACAAACTCGATTATTTTAAAATATTTATAATTAAAATGAGATAACATTGTATAAATTCATATATTTGATTCAACTCAAACCTTTCAAAACAATTTCAAGACATTTTGGCTTTTCTATTTACTTTTCAAATTTAAATTTTTAATGAAATCAATCAAAATTGAAATCGCTCGAATTCCCTCACATTCAAGTATCATTGGATTTTTCTGTAATCTTATAGGGAAAGTCTCCAAAGGGACCATTCCATTTTTCTTTTATATTTATACACAAGATAGATGTATGTTATGTAACATTTCTTCCCATTGATGTAACAATTCATCAATATGAAGAAACCCTTTTCTTTGAGTGCATACATAGTCCGTTGATTTTCATTCCAATGAAAAATGGTTACCAATAAATACCATTGAAGATTGCATGAATGGATGAATGAATAAAAGACATACAATTTTTTTGGTTAAATAATTTTGTGCGCATTTAAAAAATATACCCCTTTTTGTTAATAGAGAAAGAAAAATATGCAATTTTTCCTTGTTTAAACATCTGTCAATTCATTTGTTACGAATATTTATTTTTCTTGTATTAAAAGTTTTCTGTAAATATTTTTTTAACCTTTTTTTAAATTTTTTTTATCAGAACTTTTATTGCAATAATATGGTAAGGTAAGTAAAAAATGCATTGGAGATTTTTTTTTTTTTTAAATAAATATTTAACTTTATTGAAATTCAGGGGCCAGCAAACATATTGTTCGACAATAATAATAATAAAGTTAAAATTGATGATTAAATAACAAATAAATGGTCGGGTAAATATTTATATTAATATTTGCATTTTTATTAATAGTTTTTAAGAGTAAATAAATATTAAGCTAATTGACAACTTTTTGTTATAAATGCAGTTTTTTATTTAAAATATGGTTTTTTATAGTAATTGTTAATCAATATAATCGAATACTTTTTTATATGACAAAAATACTTACAATAAGGAATTTTTGTTACAAAATTTCATCAATTTCTAAAACTAAATATGTGTACTTTTGGTACTTTTATTTTTTTTTAATTTTTCCAGAAATAATGGCCTTAGGAACTTGAAATTTGGAATATAGAATCCTCCAGGGCAAAAAGATTCTGAAAAAGTACTTTTTGGAAACTCTGATTCGAAGGGAAAACATTTTATATTTCTGAAATAATAGCTCTAGAGACTTAAAATTTGGAATCCGATTTGAATTTGGAAATTCGGAATGTAAAAAAAAATGGAAAAGTTATTTTTTAAATACATATGGTGTCCGATTTGACATGGAATGCCATGTCAAATCGAACACTTTGAAAAATGTTTTTTTTTTAGATTTTCCCAATTTGTTTACAGTTTTTAGTACCCTTCGAAAACTCCTTCGTGGTAAAATTTCAGATTTTTTTGATGACCCGTTCAAAAGATATCGAATTTTTTAAAATTGGTAGTTTGTTCTTTTACTCAAATTTCTTTTACTCATAACTTCTACAATAATGGTCTAAATTTAAATTTTTTTTTCAAAAATTTTTGTTTTTTTACGTACTTTTTAAAAAAAAATCCCAAAAAATTCTTAAAAGCGCTCTAGTATGCGATTTTTAAGTTTTAAAATTTAAATCTCATTTTTGAAAATGTTTGTACTCTTCGATTTTTTTGAAATTTTTTTGTGTAAAACTTCTATCACAGTTTTATTGCCCAGGAGGATCGTGGGAAAACGATTATTACTATTTTTAAAATTTTTTGAAAAAATTTTATTGTAATTTTCCAATCTTAAAATCATTTCTACTGCTCCAATGGTGCGTCATAGAGGGGTTATTTATAAGACCGACCCACATTAATTTTTACATTTTAACATTTCCTTGGAACATACTAACACCCTACCTCCAATTTCTAAGGAGGCTCCCACACAAAACGAAATTTTTTAAAATTTGCTCCAACCGCTCTAACTGCCCTAATAGTGTCCTTAGTGCAACAAAATGTATGACCGACCCACAATATTTTTTTAGTCCAAACATTTTTTCTGAAAACACCTACCCTTTATCTCTAATTTTTAAGGCGGTCCCCATACAATTTTTTTTTTTATTTTTTGTAAATTTGTTTTATTTAATCAGCTTCTACCGGTCCAATGGTGCGTCCGAGAGGGGTCATTAGTGAGACCGACTCCTATTTATTTTTACCCTACAACATTTTTTCAAAACATACTTACGCCCTATCTCCACTCCCTGAGTAGGCTCCCATACAAAATTACATTTTTATAAAATTTGCTCCAACTGTTATTTGTATGGGAGCCTACTTAGGGAGTGGAGATAGGGCGTAGGTATGTTTTAAAAAAATGTTGTAGGGTAAAAATAAATGGGGGTCGGTCTCACTAATGACCCCTCTCGGACGCACCATTGGACCGGTAGAAGCTGATTAAATAAAACTAATTTACGAAAAATAAAAAAAATTGTATGGGGACCTCCTTAACAGTTAAAGATAGAGGGTAGGTGTTCTCAGAGAAAATATTTGGACTAAAAAAATATTGTGGGTCGGTCATATATTTTGTTGGTCTAAGGGCACTATTAGGGCAGTTAGAGCGGTTGGAGCAAATTTTAAAAAATGTCGTTTTGTGTGGGAGCACCCTTAGAAATTGGAGATAGGGTATTAGTTTGATCCAAAGAAATGTTAAGACGTAAAAATTAATGGGGGTCGGTCTTATAAATGACCCCTCTATGACACACCATTGGAGCAGTAGAACTGATTTTAAGATTGGAAAATTACAATAACATTTTTTCAAAAAATTTTAAAAAATAGTAATAATCGTAATCCCACGATCCTCCTGGGCAAAAAAATTTGTAGAATCGACAGAAGTTTAACACAAAAAAATTTCAAAAAAATCGTAGAGTACAAACATTTTCAAAAATGAGATTTAAATTTTAAAACTTAAAAATCGCATACTAGAGCGCTTTTAAGAATTTTTTGGGATTTTTTTTTTAAAGTACGTAAAAAAACAAAAATTTTGAAAAAAAAAAATTGAAATTTGGACCATTATTGAAGAAGTTATGAGTAAAAGAAGTTTGAGTAAAGGAACAAACTACCAATTTTTAAAAATTCTATATCTTTTGAATGGGTCATCAAAAAAGTCTGAAAATTTACCACGAAAGAGTTTTCAAAGGGTACTAAAAACTGTAAACAAATTGGGAAAATCTAAAAAAAAATTTTTTTCAAAGTATTCCGTTTCTCAGAGGGTAAATGGGGTAAAAGAGGTTACTTTTGGTACTTTTTATTTATTTTTTTTTTAAATAATGGTCGTAGAAAATTGTGACAAAACCAAGGCAAATGACTATATATTTTTTTAAAAGCATACCAGAAATTTTGATTCGGGATCCAAAATTCGGGGTCAAAATATACTTAAGGGCAAATCCACCTCAAACCACACAGCATTCGGATTTGTCACCTTCGATTTAAATAAAATTTGACAAATATATTGCAAATGGATAGTGTTCCTAAAATCATTACCTTTCTGGCTCCAAAACTTTTTGGTTTTTGAAATATGGCGTCTTGAAAATTGGCAAAAACGTCAAATTTTCAATAAGGTGCACATACAAAGTCACCCATAACTTTAAAACTATAAAACCCACAATTACCAAATAGGTATCATTTGATAGCTGAAAGGATTACCTTATAAGTGGCATACACAATTTTTTCTTGTAACGAAGGGTCAAAGGTCATATTTCAAGGTCTAATGTTCAAAGACCTATATCTCAAAATCCGATATTTTTAAAATTCTTAAAAAAATATATGATAACAATCAAGTCTTTCCCTACATTTGTATCAAAATTTCAGGGTGGACACTCATATGGTTCCAAAGTTACAGAGGAAAACGTGCTTGGAGTCAAGATTTTCTCTACGAGTTCATATGCAAAAGCTTACACACACGAAGCAGCATAACATGCTATCATGCTGATAGCAGTAAACAAACAATGGGACGGACCTAAAATCTGAACCCATTATTTATTCGACCTCCTGAATTTGATTTCACTATCAAAACGGAATTTTATCGTAGGGTTTTCTTGTTTTCTTACAAGGAAAATCTTCAAAGTGAACATACGTAATTTCTTTGAAATTTATGCCCATGAAAGACAACAAATATCTAACATCGACCTTTCTGAGCTTATTGGTCTTAATTTAGTTTTAAAGGGTTAAACGGGAGTCAAAAATGACAGATTTTTAGTAATTTTAACTTTTAGGTACATTGATGCCACTTATATCAGATCCGTTTCTTTTGAAAAAAAATTTGTCTGTTTGAGACATTTTATTTGTTGCATAATTGTTTTTGTTAAAAATGTATAGTTTTTGTTATAGTTTTTGTAAAACAAATTCATTATTGGTACTATTTTCTTTTTAAATTAAGCAATCACATGAATTTTTTATTGGCAGTTTTTCTTACAGGTCGGGTTTCATCCGAATTAAAAAAAAATCTTTATTAGTGTGTCCAAAATAAAATAAGGCAAAAATTCAAAGAAGTTCGAAACATTAGTGTTTTCATTTCTAAACCATTTTTATGCTTTATTATATTCATTTTTATGAGCTTTATTCCGCCTTGAACATACGGTTCCCCCACCCTATTCCTATTTCCCTACTATGGAAGAATATAGGTTTCGAATGAAACCGAACTGTTATATATGGCATCAATATAAAGTACCTAAACTTTAAAATAACTGAAAATGGGTAATTTTTAACCCCGTTTAACCTGAATTTAGGCCGACAAGCTCAGACTGGTTGATTTTAAACTTATTTCTTCTAGCTTGTGTATAAATTTTAAAGAAATCAGGTATGTTCACTTTCGAGGACTTTCCTTGTAAAAGAAGAAGAAACCCCCTACAATATAACTCAAAATACATAAAAAGTTTTAAGCCTTGTTCTAGGTCAGCACCTTTGTTTACGACTATGTATATTGTTTTGTTTGTGCAATATTTTTTATATGAACTCGTAGAAAAAACCTTGCCTTTGAGCACATTTTCTTCTGTAACTTTGGAACCATATGAGTGTCCACCCTAAAATTTTGATGCAAATGTAGGGAAAGACTTAATTGTTATCATATATTTTTTTGAGAATTTAAAAAATATCGGATTTTGAGATATAGGTCTTTGAACATTAGACATTGAAGTATGACCTTTGACCTTTCATTAAAAGAAAAAATTGTGAATGTCACTTTTAAGGTAATCCTTTCAGCTTTCAAATGGTACCTATTTGGTAATTGTGGGTTTTATAGTTTTAAAGTTATGGGTGACTTTGTATGTGCACCTTATTGAAAATTTGACGTATTTGCCAATTTTCAAGACGCCATATTTCGAAAACTAAATATTTTTGGAGCCTGTAAGGTAATCATTTTATGAAAACAACGCATGTGAAATATTTTTTGCGAATTTCATTAAAATCGGAGGTGACAAATCCGAAAATCACAGTTTTCTGTGCGGTTTGACATGGAATCACCCTTAAGAAGTATTTTTATAAAAATGTGAAGTTATATTCAAGTACAGCTAAAATGTTGATACACTTAAAAAATTATGTCATTAACTGTTTGTAGTTTATTTAAAAAGTTTTACGTTTTGTCGTTTTTAAAAGAAAAACCATTTGTTTGACGTTTAGTTTTTTTTTATATGACTATTTCCGTTGTTTGTTTCAAAAATAACAACATAAAAAATAAAGACTTTCATTAGCATTCAATTTTTAAAGTCATTTATTTTTGTTCTGTAAGTAAAAATAAGTAATTCTTCTTTAATTTTTAATGTTTTGTGTACGTTATTTTTTTTAATAGTTGGCATTTTCTAAGTAGCAATCATTAGTTTTTACCTACTTGTGTTGGTTATTTTTTTGTAAAAAAAAAAGTCAAAAAATTATATATAGAAATATAAAAACATGTTCGTATCAAGTGACTTTGTCACGATGGGTAGAGTGTCTGGCCAGAATGTAGTTGATTGCGGGATCGATTCCCCAAAAATTTTATTAAAAATTTTTAAAATAAAATTCAATAAAAAAATTGTACAAATAACCTACGAAATCATTAATTTTTAATGTTTTCGAAGGTAATTTTTTTGAATTTGTTGGTAAAAAAAAAAACAATCATTAATTTTTAATGTTTTTGTAGGGTATTTTTTCAAATTTGTTGGTAAAAAATTGAAAGTGACGTTATTTTTTAATGTTCAATATTATTTATTTCAGAAAATTTTATTAACAGTAAAAAATAAATGTAGATGTTTGTTACAACAAATGAATAAATACTGGGATGGTTTTCAAACGTTTTATCACTTGTTTTAAATGTGTTTTTCATTTGTTTTTGCCTACTCTCAAAATATTTCGTTGGCAAAAACAAATGAAAAACATATTTAAAAGAAGTGATAAAACATTTGAAAACCATCCCAGTAATTATTCATTTGTTTTAACAAACATCAAAATTTATTTTTTACTATTAATACAATTTTCTATAATAAATAACATTCAACATTAAAAAATAACGTAACTTTAATTTTTTTTTACCAACAAATTCGAAAAAATAACATACGAAAACATTAAAAATTAATGATAGTTCTGTTATTTTTACCAACAAATTCCAAAAAAATAACCAACAAAAACATTAAAAATTAATTATTTCGTAGGTTATTTGTACAATTTTTTTATTGAATTTTATTTTAAATAAAATTTTTGGGGAATCGATCCCGCAATCGACTACATTCTGGCCAGATACACTACCCATTGTGCCAAAGTCACTTGTTACAAACATGTTTTTATATTTCTATGAATAATTTTTTTGAATTTTTTGTCTACAAAAAAATAACCAACACAAGTAGGTAAAAACTAATGACTTCTCTTTAAAAAATGCCAACAATAAAAAAAAACAAGTAAAAAAGTTAAATTCGGCCGTGCCGAATTTTAAATACCCTCCATCTGTATCCCAGTATTTATAAATTAATACGATTTTCTAATGCACGTTCTTTAAAAATTTAATATCAATGCACTTTGGCCGAATTTTCAATTTTGGCGGCAAAAAGTCAATTTTTCAAGTATAGATTTTCAAAAATTTTTTGATTGTGTTCAATTCCCAATATATTGGTAAGAAAAAATTTAAAAAAGTTATGATAGTTGGCAACACTGTCGATGTGTAAACAGCTGCTAATGTAAACAGTTTTTATAACCCGTGTTGTAAGTTGTAAAGCAACCAAATTTTAATAAATCTATTTATTTTTTTTTAAATATATTTTGGCTAAAAAAAATGTTGTGAATATGAATTTTAATACTCGAGGGGAGTATTTTTACGAATTCTTAACATATTTGGGAAACAAATTTTATTTCGTAGTTATTTTTGATTTTTTTAGGGGTAATTTTTTATGAAATTGTGAATAGTTTTATCGTCTTTCGCGGAGTATAACTTAAAATGTTAACAATTGTTAAAACAGTTTTATACATGTAAATCTTCGTAGAAAGCTCAGGTTTTATTGTATATTAATATGGTATGCGAACGAGTGCGAAAGAAGGAGTTATTAGCAAAAACGTGAATTTTGGATGGTTTTTTTTCCCAAATTCACGTGTTGAAAATCCCACTAAAAACGCTTTAAAGCTTAGTGGAAAGCTACAAAAATATTTTATAGTGTTTCTTTTATTCAAAAAACTTTTTATTCTCAAACAAAAAAAAAATTACACTCAAAAAAAAATTATACACTCAAAAAATTGTACACTCAAAAAATGTTTTTTTTTATGTTATTAAAAAACGTAATTTCCTCAAAATAATAATATTTTTAATAAATTACTATCACTAAAAAAGTGTTTTTCTACTTGAATATGTTTTTCAACAATTGACTACATTTTTTTTTACAATTATTCGGTATTCGGCCATATTCGTCCAAAAATGTGACCGAAGCCGAATAATGGCCGAATAGTACTTTTTTGCCTACCGAATATTCGGTCAGACACTTCAAATTATTAAGGAAGATTTTAATTAAATACAGTTTTGTGAGCATTATTTTTTTCGAAAATCCCCCTTACGGGCGGGCCACTAGAAAAAGGGGGCGTGGACCGCCCATTTTTTCTCAAATCAAATATTTTGACAGAAGAACCTTGCATACGAAATTTGGTGAGGCTAGCTTGTCGGGAAATAGTTTTTGCCGCGATTTGGGGTTTTTCGGCCATAGTGCAATGGCACAGATTAATACAGACTCGACAATTATAACAAGTGTCAAAAAAGCAGTCTTTAACCATATGGTTATTTTTTTAAAATTATTCTACTAATTAGGTTAAAGAGAGAAAACCAATATAAGATAATAATCACAATTGGAGCGGGAAGCGTTTTTCCGCAACTGTTCACATACGTTTTATATGACAACAAAATTCCGCCGCGTTTTTCCGCCAAACTAGATTCAATTCTATTTTTATGAGGACAATTGCGTTTTTCCGCTTCCCGCTCCAATTGTGATTATTCTCTAACACGCCATACGAAAAAAAAGGTAGAACGGCTTTTATTGTTTTACTCACTTCTAACTAGTAGAAAGTGTTGCCATGCTTTAAACCAGCTAAAAACCGATCTGTATCTTCTAAAATCGCTAAGTTTTTACCCATTTTTGTTTTACAACTCTACTGTCTAGTCTGTATATAGTCTGTGTCTATGGTGTTTAGAAAATATTTTTTTTGCCCATTACCAGGGCTGGAAAATCTCTAAACACCGTTTCTGTTAAAATAGCGTGTTTTTTTTTTTAAATTTATATGAATATGTATATCAAAATTGCTACACTCAAAAAATTATAACGGTAGATTCCACTACAAAAGACAGTTAAAACAACTACATTTGTTGTTGTTTAGACGTCTACGTTGTTGTTTTTAACTATTAATTAAAACGTCTCCCTATTGTCACCCGCGGATCTTTATGGAATTGGTTTTATTTTGTAGATCAGAAAAAATAAAGGGACACATATTTTTTTTAGCGGCCCAAATTCATATTTAGGGGGTAAAAAGGAGGGGGAAGACAAGGCAATTTTTAAGTTTTTAATTCAATTCCATTTTTATGAGGACAATTGCGGAAAAACGCTTTCCGCTCCAATTTGTTAACATTCATCAAAACAAAAAACAAAAAAAAAAAACGAAACGAAATGTTAACTTCCATTAATTTCTCAATTTAATTTAGCATCGTTTGGAATAGTTTTGTAAAATATTACACATTTTCAATGAAATATTGATAAAATTAGCTTACTTATTAAGGTACCTACAGACGACGCAATATTATGCACAATATTTTTGACGTTTTCCCACAATTGGCATACATAAAAATACTGAAATCGATTTGATTTGTAAAAATAATATTTATAAAATTTATTATTAATGAATAAAATTTATTTAAAAAAAAAAAATTAATTAACTTATTTTATTTCAAATTTTTAAATTAAAAAAATCAAGTAACTCAAAATAAAAACTTATTAATGGTAAAATTAAAAAAAAGCCACAAATGAAAAAAAAAAAATTATACTCTCGTCCAAACCGGGAGACGAACCTGGTGCCCCCAAATTAATATCCGACGACACTACCATTAGACCACCGGCAGCATTAAAAATCCATGTCAAATTCGCAATTTTGTTTGATTATAACACAGCAATGCTTAAAATAACTTACCTAGTGGTAGGTATACCCAGTGGTAAGTATACCCAGTGGTAGGTATACCCAGTGGTAGGTTTAAAAATATATTCCTAGTTTTTTATAGGGATCATACTATACTATAAGCTAACAAAATTAACCGTTACTAACAGTGTTGCCAGAAATCGTCAATAGGCAAAAATCGTCTGTCCGTTTGTAAGAATTGGACGCAAAATATAAATATATTGAATGTGTTTGATATTGATATTATCCAAGAAATTATCAAAAAAAAAAAAAACAATCAAAACACAAATAAGGAGTGGATGGTATAAAAAAAATGTAGAAAATATATTTTTTTTCAAAAATTATTTCATTAGCAATTTAACGACTATCTTAAAAGAGATAAACAAAACCGGGCAAATTACAACAAACCCTCTACTGTTGTGTATAAAAGAAGTTTTGTTGAATATACCATATTTTTTCCACCAAAATTCAATTTCGCTTTTAAAGAAAAACAAAACGACATTTAATTAATAATTAATTACAGCACATTTATATATTTGCAAAAACTGAGAAAAATCAATGACTCGATAAATATAATGAAGGGTATAGATTTAGGTGATTTAAATAAAATTATAATAATAAACAATATTAACAAAAAAAAAAAAAAAGAATCTTGAGTCCTAACATGATTCGAACCCGGGACTCCATGTATGAAAAGCCAACACTCTAGCCATCATACCACAGACTGATTAAAAGTTTTACAATTTTGCGGGTATGTTAAAAGAACGAGAACCAAAACAGATAAATTAGTGTTGCCAGAAATCGTCAATGAAATCGTCTGTCCGTTTGTAAGAATTGGACGCAAAATATAAATATATTGAATGTGTTTGATATTGAACTTATCCAAGAAATTATAAACAAAAAGAACAATCAAAACACAAATAAAGAGTGGATGGTATAAAAAAAAATGTAGAAAATAAAATTTTTTTTGCAAAAATTATTTCATTTACCCAATGACAAAGAATACAAAAGATTGTTAGGCCGAATATAAATTATTAAGGGGATTTTAATAAATTGTAATTTTATAAACAATATTGAAGCTAAAAAATAAATAAAAAAAAAAACTTCATCCCGACCATGACTCAAACCTGCGACCATATGAATGATAAGCCAACAGTGCAGCCATCATACCACAGACTGTTTCTGAATGTCTTAGCAATGTAACGACTATCTTAAAAGAGATAAAAAAAAACCGAGCAAATTACAACAAACCCACTACTGCTGTGTATAAAATAAATTTTGTTGAATATACCATATTTTTTCCACCAAAATTCAATTTCGCTTTTAAAGAAAAACAAAACGACATTTAATTAATAATTAATTACAGCACATTTATATATTTGCAAAAACTGAGAAAAATCAATGACTCGATAAATATAATGAAGGGTATAGACTTAGGTGATTTAAATAAAATTGTAATAATAAACAATATTAATAAACAATATTAACAAACAAAAAAAAATAAATATATTTTGAGTCCTAACATGACTCGAACTCGGGAGTCCATGTAAAAAAAAGTATGGCTAGAGTAGCCATCATACCACAGACTGATTAAAAGTTTTACAATTTAGCGGGTATGTTAAAAGAACGAGAACCAAAACAGTAAATTAAAAAAAAGCATTTAAGTAAACTGGAGTTATAACCCTTAAAACATAAAATATTAACAACATTTTTCAAATGTATTTAAATATGTTTATTAAATGCCAAGATAAATCATCTTCTAAATGTGCCAATTTTGCTCCAAATTTGCTCATATTTTCTATATAGGCCACAAAGACCATATTTACACTCCATGTTAAAATTTGTTTATATACGTCAATCAGAATTTGAGTTATAGTATTTTACATGCTAGGTTTGTATGGGGGGTGTTACACCCCTTTTTTCTATTCCGCCCAAATTTTACATAGAGATCAGACATGCTAAAATATCATTCTATACCAAATTTCGTTCGAATCTGTTAAACAGAAGCCGAGTTATAGCATTTTGCATGCTAAGCTAATGTGGGAGGTGCCACTCCCCTTTGTCCAATTCTTCTAAAATTTTACACAGACATTGTACATGGTATAATATTATTCTGTACCAAATTTTATTTTAATCTGTAAAGTAGAAGCTGTGTAAACGCATTTTGTATTTTCAAAATTTAAGAGGTGTCGTTAAACTTTCACTCATAACTTTTGATCGGCTGGGCCGATTTCGCTCAAATGCAATACCAAACTTCTCGGGAGAACTTCCAACAAATATGTTAAGTTTCAGTCATCTCTGTGTAATATTTTGTCCGCGACAGCATTTTCAACAGACAGACGGACAGACGGACAGACGGACAGACGGACAGACGGACATCGCTAGAATGTCTTAAAATCGATCGGGCATCATGAATATATATACTTTATGGGGTCCCAGACCGATATTTCGATGAGTTACAAACGGAATGACAAACTTATATATACCCTCTATCACTAAGTGGAGGGTATAAAAATAGCGTACGCAAATCATTAAAAATTAAAGAACAGTCACTTATTTTTACTTACAGAACAAAAATGAATGACTTTAAAAATTGAATGTCAATGGAAGTCTTTATTTTTTATGTTGTTATTTTTTAAACAAAGAACAGAAATAATCATTTAAAAAAACTGAACATTTAACAAATGTTTTTTCTTTTAAAAACGACAAAACGTAATATGTACTTTTTAAATAAATTACAAACAGTTAATGATATAATTTTTTGAGAGTATGAAATTTAAATTTTGAATATGGGATTCTCGGTGAAATAACAATCTGGAAAAAGTAAATGATTTTTGAGATTTTTTCAGACTTTTTGAAGGTCGGAATGGACTCGCTAAAATCGATTTTATTCACAAAATTAGGTTATGAAACATCAAAATTAATTTTTTTCCTATATTATCGAAAATAATAATCTTAAAAGAAGTTTTTATTTTGATTGCAATTAGTGTTTCAAAACCGGAAAACCGGGTTTTTGACAAAAAACTGAAAAGTTTTTTTTGTAAAAAAATATTGTTATAATCATTTGCCATTTCATGCAAAACAAATTAAAATATCGTTAGAGGACCCTATTACGTTTGTATACTTATTATTGATCCGTTATGGTTTCTAAGACATTTTAGCTATATCCATCTGTCTGTGGAAAGCAATATGCAGTCTTAAGTTTTAACTTCCTTTAATTGCTTAAAAAAAATGCTTTAATTCCTTTTTTTAAGTA
This sequence comes from Pegoplata infirma, assembly GCA_963921195.1. Taxonomy (NCBI): domain Eukaryota; kingdom Metazoa; phylum Arthropoda; class Insecta; order Diptera; family Anthomyiidae; genus Pegoplata; species Pegoplata infirma. The sequence goes on from OY992539.1 coordinate 30,456,121, forward strand.
CCCATTTTTGACATTGACATTTTTGTTTTTCAAAAGCAAACGCAAAAACGTTTAAATGTAAAAATTTTTTATAATTTGTTTAGTCTTTCGCATATTTTTTTTTACCCAAACTGTTTTAACCATATTTACTTTACTTTTGTGACATGTTTATTCCGACCACCAAACCTTTTAGGCACAATTTCTGCATACTTGTACGCGACCTCCTCTATAAATATTCCAAAAAAAAAACAGAAAATAAAAACAAAGGGAACAATTTAGCAAAATGTTAAAATGCAAATTAACATTATAGCTGACCTCCGGTACCAAAGTAACGCATATAAAACTTAATGAGAAACTGCCAAAGCTCGTAAAGTCGGACACTGCATGCTATTGTGTTCCGTTTTGAAAGTTGAAAGGATTTTTCTACACAGCATATTACGAGTTAGAACAAGTGAGAATGTTAAATTCGGCTGCACCGAATCTTTTATACCCTTCAATACGTAACAAAATTGTCAGAAGGGTTTTTTTGGGGGGGGGGGGAGGGTAATTTGGGGATCGTTGAGTGCAGCTTCCCCATCGCGGTAAAAGTTGAAAAAGCCATTTTATTTGTTATTTTTTTGTACTACATTTGTTATTTTTTTACTACGCCCCCAAAAAAGGGGGCGGACCAAAAAATATAAATTTTTCGTACTCTTTGGACCCAACTTTTCTTGCACAAAAATGTTTCATTAATTGTTTTACAAGAATACAAAACCAAACATGTAAAAAATGTGGCGTTTTTTAGAGGTTGGTTTAGTTCTTCAAGGGGGAACTTTTCCCCCTTGGCCCGATTTTGCCCAAATACGAACTTACCCTGCCTATTACCTATGAAAAACTTTTAGAGTCTACCTGTTTTATTTTGGACTACATTGTGTTATCTACAGACAGACGGACATTCATAGAATGTCTTAGGATCGATCATGGATCAATAACATATATACTTTATGGGGTCCCCGACCGATATTTCGATGCGTTACAAATGGAATCACAAAGTGAGTATACCCCTAACTGTGGTTGGAGGGTAAAAAATTATAATCATAGTCGGTCAAGAATGACAAAAGAATTTCTTACACTATGGTTATTCCACACATAGGTTATCCTGAGTCTTTCGGTTTGATTATCAAACACAAAAGGGCCTTTTCAATATTCCGCCGAATGTTTTCACAACTTTCGAAGAACAATTGATCTTTTTCAAATAACAATTGATCATTTTGGAATTACAATTGATTTTTTTGAATTACAATTGATCTTTTACGAATTCCAATTCGAATCTTGAAATTATAATTGTTATTTTTCACTCAAAAAATTATGTTATTATAACTGTTTGTAGTTTATTTAAAAAGTTTTACGTTTTGTCGTTTTTAAAAGAAAAATCATTTGTTTAATGTTCAGTTTTTTTAAATGACTATTTCTGTTCTATGTTTCAAAAATAACAACATAAAAAATAAAGTCTTGCATTGACATTCAATTTTTAAAGTCATTTATTTTTGTTCGTAAGTAAAACTAAGTGATTGTTCTTTAATTTTTATAGATTTGTGTACGTTATTTTTTTAATTGTTGGCATTTTTCAAGGAGAGGTTATTAGTTTTTTCCTACTTGTGTGGGTTTATTTTTTTTGTAGAAAAAATTCAAAAAAATATTTATAGAAATATAATAACCAAAATTCGCCAAAACTTTATCAAAAGTTTTTTTAAAAAATATTTCAATAGGAAAATTGTAAAAAATAATTTGTTGGTAAGAATAACAGAAAAATCATTATTTTTTAATGTTTTCGTAGGTTATTTTTTTTTAATTTGTTGGTAAAAAAAATTAAAGTTTAATGTTATTGATTTTAGAAAATTTTATTAACAATTAATAAATAAATGTTGATGTTTGTTAAAACAAATGAATATTTACAGGGATGGTTTTCAAATATTTTATCACTTGTTTTAAATAAGTTTTTCATTTGTTTTTACCTACACAATATTTTAAGTGCATTAACTAATTATACAATGTATTTACCACAATGGAAGTGTAGGGTATAAAGACCAGACGTGTGCATGAATGCATTAACAAATCGTTTAGAGACATTCTAAAAGTTTAGAATAAAACAAATATCTATTCCATCCGTTTGAAACGAATGAAAAATGTATTCTACTCTCAACAAATTATGTTATTGACTGTTTGTAGTTTATTTAAAAAGTTTTACGTTTTGTCGTTTTTAAAAGAAAAACCATTTGTTTAACGTTCAGTTTTTATACCCTCCAACTACAGTGTGGGGGTATACTCACTTTGTCATCCGTGTGTAACGCATCGAAATATCGGTCGGGGACCCCATATAGTATACATATTATTGATCAGTGATCGATTCTAAGACATTCTAGCGATGTCCGTCCGTCTGTCCGTCCGTCCGTCTGTAGTTAACACGATGCAGTCCAAAATAAAAAAGCTATACCCCTCAAGTTTGGCATAAATATTTCTTATGCTCCTAGGCAGGTTAAGTTCGGAAATGGGCCAAATCGGACCAGGGGGAAAAAAGTTCCCCCTTGAAGAACTGAACCAACCTCTTAATTTTTTTGACGTTTTTTTGTATTTTTGTGAACCAAATGAGACATTTTTATATTCGTAGAAGTTAATAGTCCTACGCTTGAACCCAGGGGATTAAAAAATTACGCTTTTTTTGCCCCGCCCCTTTTTAAGGGCTTGGATAAAAAATAATTTAAATAATTATAAAACTATAATACCTTAGTGCACAAAGCAGACAAAAATGAACTTGTAAACATATACCGTGAGGGCCAAGGAGTCACCCCAGCTCACCGACCCCTCCCCCTTCCTTGCCCCCCTTAAAACAACGCCCCTGTCAACATTTTTTTTTTTTAATTTTTTTACATGTTGGAGGGTATAATAGATTCGGCACAGCCGAATTTAACACTCTCACTTGTTTTAAATGACTATTTTTGTTCTTTGTTTCAAAAATAACAACATAAAAATTATGATTTTCATTAGCATTAAATTTTTAAAGTAATTAATTTTTGTTCTGTAAGTAAAAATACGTGATTCTTCTTTAATTTTTAATGATTTGTGTAAGTAGTTTTTTTTTTTTAAATTGTTTGCATTTTTAGGGAGATATCATTAGGTTTTACCTACTTGTGTGGATTATTTTTTTTGTAGAAAAAAAAAATCAAAAAATTATTTTTAGAAATACAAAAACATGTTTGTTTCAAGTGACTTTGGCACAATGAGTACAGTGTCTGGACAGAATGTAGTTGATAGCGGGATCGAATCCCCAAAATTTTATTAAAAAAATTTAAAAAAAATAATTCAATAAAAAAATTGTAAAAATAACCTACGAAATCATTTTTTTTAATGTTTTCATGAAAAAATCTTAAAATAAAATATATTTTCAAAATCTGAAGCGAATAAATTTAATGATTTTTTTCGCGAAACATACACTTTTTCATTAACATTTTTATTTTTAACAAATTTTTTTTTTGTTCCAATAATTTTTATTTTGTTAGAAAAAAAATTTTTTTGTTAGAAAAAAAAATTTTTTTGTCAAAATTTTTTTTGACACAATTTTTTTAGCAATTTTTTTTGTTTGACAAAATACTTTTTTTGGATTATTTTTTTTAACAAAATTTTATATTGGCATTTTTTTTTTATTTTGACAATTTTTTAATGAGTTTGTGCTGATGTTTGTAACTACCCGAATTATTGGTCCTAGACCCACTTTTAAGTATACCGATCGACTTAGAATCACTTTTTGAGTCGATTTAGCGATGTACGTCCGTCCGTCTGTCCATGTAAACGGTGTGAACACGATACAGGTCGCTATTTTTAATCAATTGACTTGAAATTTGAAACTTAAGCTTTTTTTGGCCCAAGGATGTAGCCTATTGATTGGTCCATATTTAGACCTAGCCCCCATACAAAGGTCCTGTTTAGTTTTGGCTCAAATCACCATTCCGAATTTTAAAGAAATCGGACCAGTTCTTCTTGTATCCCCCATACAAACCACCTTCCCGATTTTCACATAAATCACTCAAATTTCATGAAAATTGAAAATATTTAATTAAACTTCTGTTTGTGTATGTTGAACGCGTACTTTAATAATCTTATCAAATCTGATTATCATCGGACCATTTTTGGACTTAGGTCCCATGTGAAAATTTCGCCCGATATTCAGTTGAAGCGGTTTATTGTCAACAAAAAGAAGCCTATTTCACTCAAATTTGATTTGTGAGTGCTTTTTACACTTATTAAAGATTTGACAAAATATAGATCTAATTAGTCCATGTTTGAACTTGGGACCCATTTTCCGGGAAACTCTGGTGTAGGGTATTAAAAGGTCGGTCTTGACCGACTATAATTTTCTTACTTCTTTTTATTTTGAATTGTTTTTTTTTTTGTATTTTGACAAAATTTGACTCAATAATTCCCACATTAATCATATGGCTCAAAATGAGTGAATATGAAAGTTTAAAAAAAAAAATTGTCAGAAAAAAATTTTTGTATAAAAAAACATTAGCTCCATTCGATTACTTTTTTTGTAGTAAAAGTAGTAAAAGGAAGACATTTTAAAATTTTACTCATTGCGAGAAAAAACCAAAAAAGTAAAAAAATGAAAAGTAGTAAAATAATAGTAAAAATATATTTGTCATTTTAATTTTTGTTTTTATATATTTTGTTATCTGAAATATGTATTAAATTTTAATAATCCTCAAAACTTTTCCCAAATAAGTTTCTTAAAAAAATTTGTGCTAACTTTGGGATCATGTTCTTTAGAGCAATCCTAAATTTTATATCGCGGGCCTTTATTGAGATTTGCAGAACTTTTTTCAATGGAAAAAAACGTCTGCATCCAAAGAATTGCTCCTTTACAAACCCTTTGGAAAAATTTAGAATAAAGATTGTTTTGAAATTCAAAATTTGAATATAAAATCAGCAAGAATCTTATGACCAGGGGCATATCCAGGACTTTTGTATATACACCTAGAAAAGTTTTACAGTAACTATTTACGGTTATTCAAAACAGTTTTTAGGTAAAGTTGTTTTAAACGTTTTATCGTTTGTTTTTCAAAAAAACTAAATTATTGAAAGATTTATACAGTTGTTAAAACAATAAACTACAAAAATTTACGGAAATTTTTTTTATCAGTTAAATTATTTGTAACTGATTATACCGTATAATTTTACAGAAGTACGGTTTTTGTAGTTTGTTATTCAAAAAATTTTATTTTTACTTCACAAAATAAAAAATTGTAAACAGTTAAAATAACTGAAATATCGTTTGTTTTTACGGAATGTCTTGTCATTTATTAACGTTTAAAAATAACTGAAAAAGTATGTTGTTTCAAGTGAAATATAAGTAGTCCGTTTTTTAAAAGGAAAAACGATTGTTTTAAATGTTTTTTCAGTTGAATTTACTTACAAAATATTTTGAGTGTATCTGCACATATTTTGGAATCTTTTCCTTGCCGTCTTTCCCTTGAACTAAAACGTCTCTTCTGTGACATTTTTAATATACAAAAAAATCTCAGATTCTTTCTCTTACAGTTACATTTTTCAAATAGAAAAAAGGTCTCAGATTCTGTTACATTTTTTAAATAGAAAAAGTCTCAGACTTTGAGACATTTTTCCTATACAAAAAATATGTACCCGAGTAAAAAAATTGATATGACACAATATATAAGTTAATATGGGTTCGTGTCTATTTTGATATAATCTTATACGAAAAATGGTTTCATAAGATTTGATCGAATAATATCTAATAATATCAGTTTATATAACTTTATATCGACTTTGATACGAGTTTTGGTCTAATCCAATGATATAAAATTATATCCAATTATATTAAAATTTATACAATTTTAGAAATCGGATGTTTTTTTTTTTAGTTTTTAATAAAAAGTTGAAAAATTAAAATAATAAAAATAAGTTGTTCTTTGAAAAAAACTTAGAAAAATTTCAAAAAATGGAGTCATGTTAAATTTTATATAAAACACTTAGAAAATATTTTCAAAAAAATTTGTCCTTGGAAAAAACTTAGAAAAATTTGAAAAAATGGAGTTATATAAAATTTTATATAAAACACTTAGAAAATATTTTCGATAAAAAAAAATGTTCCTTGAAAAAAACTTAGAAAAAATTTAAAATATGGAGTCATATAAAATTTTATATAAAACACTTATTGTTAGAAAATATTCGTGATAAAAAAGTGGTGCTTGGAAAAATCTTAGAAAAATAAAAAGATATGAAGTCATATGAAATTTTATATAAAACACTTTGAAAATATTTGCGATAAAAATATGTTCTTGGAAAACACTTAAAAAAATTAAAAAATAATGGAGGCATATAAAATTTTATATAAAACACTTAGAAATTTAAAATGATGCATGGGACCAAATGTTACAACATATACCCAGGTAGAAAAATACAACCGTTAAAACGCTTTAAAAGCGCTTTGTATGGTAGTACGAATGCTCTCAGACCATACTGAAAACCATCATCAGAGCGCTTTCAGACTGTCCTAATGATAACACCGTTAGACGGTTTATTTGAAGCGTTTTTAAAGACATATATAATAATGATTTTAGAACGCTTCGTTATAGCGCTTTTAAAGCATTGCAAAAACCAAAAATGTATCAATTTTAAAACGGTATGTAAAGCAATTTTAAAGTGCTTTATATGCAAAAAAAAAAGCAATTTACAAGCATTTCAGATACAAAACCTAAAGTAATTTTCCATCAATTTAAAAACCAAATGAAAGTTTATTTTTGTTTGATTTTTTTTTGTTTTAAGAAAAGATAAATATATTATTTTTTTTATAAAAAATAACTGTTTTTTTATACCAAAAACTAAATAGAATTTCGTTTAGTTATTCTTTCTTCTGCTGCCGCTAGCCATACTCATTAATATAATAGGTATAAATATAATATAATAAATGAGTTAAAACACCTCAATTCAACCGAAAAAAGCAGCATTTTTGACCTTACCCCTTTCGAATTTAATGAAATTTGGAATATTGTTGGGCCCTTACAATAAAATCATAGTGCCAAAATTTTGGACTTCCAGTACTTTTTCTTCCCGAGATATGGGGTCTTGAAAATTGGCAAAATCGTATATATTTGACAAAAGTGTTCTGAGATTAATAAAGATAACTCAAAAAGTAATTACAATACACGTCTCAGTCAGGTCGAAAATAATAGGTAATTAGACAGCCTTTAAAATGGCATTCCTCAAGATTTTTTTTGGAAAAGGTCAAAGGTCATTGGTTTTAGCCTTAATTTTTGGAGAGCTATATCTCAAAAAACAATATTTTTAAAATTTTGGAAAAAATATATGTGATTAAGAATCATCTATACTACTTAAGTTTAAATTTTCAGGATGGAGACTTCATTGGAACATTTTATATTAATAGAAACGTTGTGACAGGAAAGAAAAAGCGGTGTAATTTCCCTTAGAAAAAAAAAATTTTTTTTTGTCTTTGAAATTCTGGTACCAAAATTCATTTTTCTGAATGTTTTTGACGTGCTGAGTCCAAATATGTCCTTTGAACTGGCCTATCGCTATTAGTTTTCGAGATATCTGCACATAAATATATGAAAATTGCTAAAATGCTATTGCTGTGTTTTTTTGAAAATTTAGGTGCATATATCTTGAAAAGTAATAGCGATAGGCCAGTTCAAAGGTCATATTTGGACTCAGCACGTCAAAAACATTCAGAAAAATGGATTTTGGTACCAGAATTTCAAAGACAAAAAAAAAATATTTTTTTTCTAAGGGAAATTACACCGCTTTTTCTTTCCTGTCACAACGTTTCTATTAATATAAAATGTTCCAATGAAGTCTCCATCCTGAAAATTTAAACTTAAGTAGTATATGTAATTCTTAACCACATTTATTTTTTCCAAAATTTTAAAAATATCATTTTTTGAGATATAGCTCTCCAAAAATTAAGGTTAAAACCAATGACCTTTGACCTTTTTCAAAAAAAATCTTGGGGAATGCTATTTTAAAGGCTGTTTTATTACCAATTATTAGCAACCCGACTGAGACCTGTATTGGTATTACTTTTCGAGTTATCTTTATTTATCTCAGAACACTTTTGTCAAATATATACGATTTTGTTAATCTTCAAGACAGCATATCTCGAATACTGGAATGACCAGAAGCCTGAAAAATTGGCAAAATCTCTTTTTTGTTAAAGTAAACATCAGTACTTAATGTCTTTAAATTTGGAGAGGGTGCGGTCAACTCCTCGGTTGAATTGAGGTGTTTTAGCTCAAATATAATATTAATATAATAGGTATAAAGCATTTCTGATCTGACGAAAACTGCGATGTGTTTTTTTTTTAATCTTTTGAAAAGATCTAGAAATTTGCTTAATTTGATGCTCTCGCGGTAAGGCAAACTTCACAAATATCAAAAAAAAAAAAAAATTGAAAAGTTTCTATTAACATAAATTTTACTATAAAAATATAACGCGAAGGGACGAAATTAGGTTGATACCTAAAATTGTTTTGTGAAAAACACATACATGTTTTGGTCAAAGATGTATAGTTGTTGGCCAGCATAATATTACCTTTCAATTCATTAAAAACTTCAATGGTGCTAAACTTTTTTTTCGAAACTCCTTTAGTCGGTTTTCCAACGCCACTAAACATTTGCTGTAAACCTGGGGACATTATAACGGAAAGGATACTTCCAATGGCCTTATATCATACATGAGAATTTTTAATTGGCATTGAATTTTGCATTAAAATTTATTGCCAATGAAATTTTTTGGCATTGGCATTATTTGTACTTATGTCATTGAAACGGCAAAAATGCCTAAAAAATCTATTTACAATTGATAAAAAAAAGCATTTTTTTACAATAAATATATATTTTTTTTAAAAACCTAAAATGGCGATATATCGATAACTAAGCCAGATAGAGCAAAATGGAGGGCATTTTTGGTTCTTTAAATCTCCATACTTTCGCGGGTCCTCTTCACATATGTTTACCCCAATGGGTCCTAACTTTGAATCCAAAAAAATTGGGATTCCGTAAAATTTAAAAATGCTTATGTCTCTGTAAATATTGGTGACACAACAAAAAGTCCAAAAGCATTTTTGTAGCTCTTGGTTTCTAGAACTCGTCTGCCAATACTAGAAAACCCTCAGAGCAATAGTTTTTTAGTTATTCAGTTTCTAAAATTCTCAAGACCCTATTGGGCCCCTAAATTGAAGTACATACCTGGAAAAATAAGCAAGATAATGCAAAAGGTATGTGAATTTTTAAACTTTCGGGACTGCCAATTTTTTAGATTCTAAATTTTGACTTATTAGGGTCCACACATGTGAAGAGGACCGGCGAAACTATGGAGATTCTAAGAACCAAAAATGCCCTCCATTTTGCTCTATCTAACTTAGTTTTCGAGATATTATGCCTGTTCGTTTACCTAACTACAATCATCTCATTTTTACTACTTTTACATACACTCAAAAAATTTCATAGGTAAAATGAACGAAATACTTCGTACATTGTACGAAATATTTCGTGGTTTTGCCGGAACGAAATATTTCGTAATATTTACCTATGGCATTTCGTAAATATTACGACGTTTTTTTTAGTGATATTTACGAAATAAATACGAAAATATTTCGTAAATTTACGAAATATTTAGTATAACTACGAAATATTTCGTAAAAATACTAAATATTTTCGTACATATTACGAAGTTTTTTTTTTGTAAATACGAATTATGTTTATTTTTACGAAAATATTTCGTAAAGTTACGAAATATTTTGTATAACTACGAAATATTTTGTATAATTACGAAATATTTCGTAAAAATGCAAAATATTTTTGTACATATTACGAAGTTTTTTTTTTGTAAATACGAATTATGTTTAGTTTAACGAAATATTTTGTATAATTACGAAATTTGAGTACATTCATTGAGTACATTCCGTCCGGAAGTGGGATCGAATATTTTTTAAAAACGTAAAACAAAATATTTTTTCGGAATCAAAACACTTCCAAATATTCACTGTAATTTAAAGTGGTTTCTTTACGAAAAAAATTGTTTCCCGAGCAAACATTCAATTCCAACAATCGTCAACAAACTGCCAATTGTAATTATAAATACGAGCAGTTATCATAAAAGGAAGAAAATACTTAAAAATCATTACATAAATTCGCAATGAATAAAATAATAGTTTAATTTTTCATAGTTTATTTCCTGCAGACAAGCCATATGGCTTAGCGGGGTTAGAATTAGTTGGAATTATACTACAAAGTCTTAAATAAAGAATTTAATTTTAAATAAAAAAAAAAAAAAAAAAAAAAAAAAAAAAATTCTAAACGGAATTGACTCGGTGACATGCCCGTATAACTTTTCACTAATGTCGCAACACCTAACAGACTGCATTGAAAAATATATCTTGGGTGATTTGACTTTGTGTTGTGCTGAAAATAATTTAAAATTAGAAACCGTAAACAAAAATTAAAAAGAGAAGGAACAAATTTTTGTTATTCCATTTTTTAATTGTTAAATCTGTTAAATATAGTAATTCAGATAAATAAATCAAACCCCTTGATTTTGTGATTTTTTTTTTCCGAAAAATATTTTGTTAAATTACGAAATATTTCGTTAAGATACGAAGTATTTCGTATTTTTTTGGCTACGAAATGTACTTCGTAAAATAAACGAAATTTGTATTTTTACGAAATTCCAAGTTTTCGTAAAATTACTAAAATTTCGTAATATGTACAAAAATTTCGTAATATGTACGAAAAAAATTTTACGAAATAATACTTCGTATTTTTATGCAAGAAATTTTTTGAGTGTACCGTTTCAAAAGCTGCAAATTTGTAATACAAAAAGTAAACAAAACTTTCCAGTTGTAGTAAAAAAAGTAAGAAATTTGGGTAAACAAACAGACCTATAGCCATTTTAAGTTTTAACCAAATAAAAATTTTCACAACTGGTTGACGGAAATACGACTTTTAATATTGCTAATGCTTTGTTTTCATTAAGACATTTATTAATGCCAATGAAATTTTTCATAATTGGCATTACTAATGCTACTAATTCCTTAACGGGCATTGGCATTGATTGAAACAATGCTAATGCTAAAAAAAATTTCATTGGCATTAGTTTCAATATAATGCCAATGAAATCGTCAATTAATTAGTCCATTTATTTAAATAGTCCCATGTATGCCTCATATAATGAGTCGGCCTTACATTTTAACCGCATCAGGTCACGCTGAATAACAAAATAAAAATTAGTAATTTTGATTCAAATGTAAATATAGAAAAATACATACCAGTGAATTGCAAAATTGCTGATCAGTTTTAACCTTGTTGTCAAACTCCTCAAACTTAACTAAATCTGTTATGGGGTCGTCTAGAGTTAATTCGCTTTTAAAAAGTAGTGTAAAAAAATATTGTAAAAAAAATTGTATTCCTAAACCAACATAAATTTGGCGAAAAAGTAATCTCAAAAAGCTTTTTCAAAACGTTTATAAAGCGTTATGAAATAATGCTTTAAAAATGCTTTATTTTTGATAAGTCATGACTTTTTTTTTTACCGTCATGAATCTATACTTGGAAGTGTTTTAAAAATGCTATTTTTTTATTACCGTCATGAGTTTCTACTTTGTAATGCTTTAAAAACGCTTTTTTTTTATAACCGTCATGAATTTCTACTTGGGTAGTTATGTATGGCGATATCTTAAAAAAATCCCACATCAAAATTTATTATATAAATTTATCTTGCAATACATAGTGTCACACATGATCATATATCAAATAATATGACTATATAAAAGTATATAAGATCATATTAAATTATTTTTACTCGGGTATAGAAAAATATGTATTTTGAGACATTTTTCTATAAAAAAAGTCTCAGATTCTGAGACATTTTTCCTATAGAAAAAGTCTCAGATTCTGAGACATGTTTCCTATAGAAAAAGTCTCAGATTCTGAGACATTTTTCCTATAGAAAAAGTCTCAGATTCTGAGACATTTTTTCTATAAAAAAAGTCTCAGATTCTGAGACATTTTTTCTATAGAAAAAGTCTCAGATTCTGAGACATTTTTTCCAGAGACCAAATAAAACAGTTATATGTGTTATTTTGCTTTAAAAAAATCATTAAACGAATGTTGTCCAAAATATGCATTATATATATGGAAAGACTTCTAGAGATGTCCCGTGTTAAAATTTGCAATAACTTTTATTTTTTGATTTTTATCAATAAAAGTATAAAATAACAGTAATTAAAAACTTTTTGTTCAAAAAGTTTAAAATAACATTTATTTATTTTAAATAACTGTTATAACAGTTATTTGTATTCAAATCAATCAAAGTTTTAATGTTCAAATCAATAATTGAGGTATTAGCTATCAATAGGATTCTTTTGTATGCGTTTATTTTAGTTTTACTTAAATATATCAAATTTTATAAGGCTCAAAGAGTATTTGATAACAGTTAAAAAAATAAAAGTTTTTTATTTCTGTTATTTTGGACAGATATTTATATAAATTTTTTGAAACTGTTATTTTAAATTTCTATTTCAAAATAATATTTTTGAACAGTTAAATTTGAGTTTTTTCAATAAATCTCATAACGGTTATGGTCTCTGATTTTTTCTATAGAAAAAGTCTCAGATTCTGAGACATTTTTTCTATAGAAAAAGTCTCAGATTCTGAGAGATTTTTTCAACAGAAAAATTCACAGATTTTGAAAGAATAATCAGAACCTTTACAATGTTTCCTATAAGCAAATACTCTCAGAATCTGAGGATTTTTCTTATTTTTTCCATCTTTTATAAATAAGAAAAAACTTAACTAAGGTATATTCTCAATAGAGAAACCCTCAAAATTAATAATTTGGATATTTTTTAAAGAAAACATTCCACAGTTTCTTTAAAATCTTGATGATTTGAAAATTTTTTGAAAAATAGACCACAGCCGACGGACGGATCAAAAATATTTCTGGTCCTAAGAAAAATGTATCTATTCCTACGAAATTCCACGCTCTGGCGGTGTTTATTTTATTTTTATGTTTTTCCTAGAGATTTTCACTTATTTTAACTTTCTTTTGCCACTTGGTTTGGAAAACATGCATCCCAGTGCATTTAAATTCTTTTTTATGGAGTTTTTTATCTTTAACAACAAATTTGCACACAAAATTGCCATTTATTTTATTTATCAAATAATTTTGTTTTTTTGTAAATAAATAAAAACAATTTGTCAATAATTTTTTTTTGACATAAATTTTCTATTTACTTATTGAAATTTTCCCGGTAAATTGTAGTAAAATTTTAGTAAAAGAGAAATACATTTTCTCTTAAATTGCTTACGACATTTACTATTTTTATGTGTACTCGAACGGTTTTTGAGCAAAAATAGTAAATTGAGTTAATACTAGTAAATTGTAGTAGGTAATCGAATGGAGCTATTGTAAAAAAAATTGTTGTCCAAAAAATCGTATTGACAAAAACCATTTTTGTCTAAATTGTGTTCTAATTCGCAAACACTGAACTCCGAAAGTGGTTTACTTTGTTGAAAGCGAAGAAAAAAATACATCCGTGCACATGTCTGATAAACACCCACAAAAAAACAAAGACACTGTAAAAACTTCAAAAAGCTCTTAATGAGATGTTAATTTTTTGGTATTTACTAAAGCATTTACTGGTGGTATTTTGTTCTAACCAACACTTTTTTGAAAGGTTATACTATGGAAGTGCAACCGAAGCTTTTTAAAACATGCATTCGGTAGGATTTAAATAATTAGAAAATATTCGGTTAAAGCTTTAATGAAAAAAGACTATTAAAGCTTTTTCGTAGAGTTATTTTTTTAGGTTTGTGACACAATAAAATGGTTGTGATATCCACATGGCGGATGTCTTCTAAAAAGCTTTCGAAAACTTCAATAATGTGGTTGGAATATTTGCAGTTGAAGAAACTGCATTTATTATATGGATTGTATATTCTTTTGACCGAACCTGCTTAATCGGCTGGTTTGTCGGACTGTTGTTGGTGTTCTATTGTTTTGTGTAAAAGTTTCAAATGATCATGTTGTTGTTTTTGTAATGTGTAGGATTTTCACATGCAATAAAGCTCAGCTTCTGGTGCTTTTTGGTGTTATTCTTTTGGTTTGTAGTACGTATTTATTTTGCACAATTTTTTTTTTTTGCAATGAAATGTTGTATAGCGGTGATTGCTGTTTATTGTTTGGATGTTGCTTGTGTTGGATTTGTTGTGTCGTGTTGTGCTGAAAGTGCTAAAAGTGCTTAAATGTTGGCTACTTTGTGACCATTTTTCCCCAAATTGTTTTTACGCTTAAGCACTGTGTTGTTGTGTTTTGGGGGGTATAAGCCAACCATGAAATTTTAAACTGTGTTAAGTGCAAGAGTGGATAACTGTGTGTGTAGTAAGGATATACAATATAAATTTGTGTTACCCTCTACCTTGGTTTATCCTCGTTTGAATTTCCTTTTTTTTACGTTTCTTTTAAAACAAAATATAAAACAGTCTTTGTGTGAGATTTTGTTGTGTGGTGAAAAGAAGTATTAAAAGTGTAGGAAAATGTTTCGTGCATAAGCAGTTTAAATTAAATGCTAATTAAAAGTGTAAGTGTTGTGTAGGAGAGTAAAGTGTGTTTGTAAAAAGACAAAAAAATAGTTCCTTCTTAAAGCTGCAAGGGTTCACAATGGGTCAAAACTAGGGAGAGATTCACGTTTTGCGTTTGCGTGATATTTTTTTGAAATAAATAAAAAAATGTTTTAATATCAACGCAATGATTAGTAACGAATTGGAACCTCGAGCTAAATAAATTTTCATCAAAACAAAAATTTTTAGGTAAAATTAAAACTTATCCTTATTTTTAATTTAAAAACTAACATTTTTATTATTTTTTTTTAAATTTAATCTTAATATTCGATTAGAATTGTACTCTAGCTCGAGGCCCAAAAATATTTCTTGTTGTGATATTTTCATAATAAATTATTTCTTTTATTGCCTTAAAAAAATTACTTATCTATCTCATAGTACACAAAAAAAAAAAACCTTGTCAAATTACTAGAAAAAGTCTCGTAATCCCATTTTACTAATATTTGACAGTTTTCCTTGTTTTTTAACAAAAAATTTTTGATCGAAATTTAATTTTTTTTTTGTAATTTCACATTTTTTTTTTAATTTTAAAAACTTCAAAGTTTTTTTGCAACAAATCTAGTGAATTCACGAGAATTCCTTGTAAGTTTTATTGCTCTAAGAAAGTTTTAAATTTACAATTTTATTGCTAAAAAGCTTGTAAAATCAAAATTCCCTCCACACTTTCCTGTTGTGTTTACAATTTTGATTTTCTGAATTTTCAAATATTAAGAATTTGGAATTTGGACATTGCAGCTATATGGGGCTTCTTGGCAACAATTCATTTTTTAAAAAAGCGATTTTGCTAACATTGTTATTTTATATCGAAAGCCTATACTTTTCTACGCTTGACTGCTTTTTTACTTTTTTGATTTATCCACTTTCCATTTCTTGGCACTGTGTTAAATTTAGTAAAAGTTCAAAAAAACAAAAAAAAATATTTTAAATAGTCTTAAGTTGAAAACTCAAAATGAAAGGTAAACAAATAAAAAATGGTGGAACTATGCACACAAATTAAAAGGTAATTTTATCACAAATTATTTTCATTCATTCTGACCAAATTGCATTGAATATTAGAGAAGTTATAGCCGTTCTAAGAACATCCTTTTTATGACGATTTTTAAAACATAAGTTTAAAGGTAAAAAAGTCAAGACTTATCCTACATTATCCTTAGATATTTTTATACAGTGGTAAGTGGTATAATTCTTTACTAGAATTAGTCATAGAAACTTGCACGAAAAGCGCCCGCTTTGTGAAACTGCACTTTGAAAATATGACTTTTTTTTACTAATAAACCACATGCAGTCCAAACCAAAAATGCTAGACCCCTTAAATTTGGCACGAATATATCTATTGGTCATAGGCTGATTAAGTTCCAAAATGGGCAAAATCGGACCAGGTGAAAAAAGCTTCCCCTTAAAGAATTAAAAAAAATATTGGGAAACACGATTTTTAGAGGGTTTTCTTACATTTGTTCAACACATCAAAAAGTGGAGTAGCATATGCCATTTATATTATTCAGCCCACTTTTGGGGGCGTGGATATGAAAATAATATATAAATTTTAAAAAATTGTACAATTTTAGCATAGATATCATACTTAATCAATTTGTAAATACCTATTGCGAGGAAGAAGGTATCCCCAGACACCTCCATCAACGTCCCCATGACCGATTTTAATCCCAACTTCCAAAAATAAATTGATAATAGTTTTTTTTTCAAATTTTAAATTTATACGATATAACTTTTTTTAGTGGAACATTTGGTGTGGAATACTTCATATATATGTAATTCTAATACTTACTTGTTTTAGCGATAGCTTTGTCGATATATTAACATAAAAATTTACAAAATTTATACGTCAAACAAACTATTTTTTTTTTTTTCGTTTTTGCGCATTTTTTCGCAATTTTGCAAAGAAAGTCATACATGTTTTTACATAAATTTAATCGAAAAGCTGCGCTCTTTAAAACGGTGGGCATGTCGCTTACAAAAATCCAGCGGTTTAATTGATGCCATAAAACATACCATTTTGCCCCTATGTGCATTGTGAAAAGTATTCATAGATTCGGTCAAGCCGAGTTAAAATTTTTTCATTTTTTTTCAACAATTTTCCATTGCCAGGAGCCCCTAGTGCTGGCTCTTTTCGTTTTGTTTGTGCAAATCTTGTGTTTAGAACCTTAAGTAGTAGTTGTACCAGTAGTAGTAAAAGTTAGACTATTACTATAATGAATGTTAATTGCAAGTCCTTTTTTTTCTGAATGTTTTTTTTACTATAAAGCTACAAAAATTGTATGGGTTCCTTTTATTCTTCCTTCTATTAAAAATACACTGTTTCATGGCATTTTAAAGGTGTATGAGCGTGCATAATTAATTTCAATTGTACACTTATTACACTCAGTACTGTACGTGCAACGTAATTATTTTGGACAACTTTCATCGTTATACTCTAGGAATTTATAATTAGTCTCTCCCCTACCATTGCTTAATTATTATTTAATATTAGAAATAATAAAAAACAAATTTGAAAAATTAAACTTGGTTTGGACGACTCTATGAATACCCTCCACAATGTAAAAAAAAATGTTGCACAATAATTTATGTGAATATAAAATTTCGTGAATTTTTTTTTCGTGAAAAAAATTAAAAGTTTTAATATAGTTATTATTTAAAATAACAAAAACTATTGCCCAAAAATTTATTTTAACATTAAATTTGATAAAAAAAAGTTATTATACAACAAAAAAAAAAAGATGACAAATTTTAGTAACATAAAATTTTTGGCTAAAAAATTTTTTTTTGTAAAAAAAAATTTTTGATAAGAAATTTCGGCTAAAAAAGTTTTTTGTTGTAAAAAATTAAAAATTGACATATAGAAATTATAACACGTAAAAAATTTTTGGTAAAAAAAAATTTTAGTAAAAAAATTTTCGTTAAAAAAAAAATTTGTAAAAAATTTTCAAAAAGTAAGTTGTTACAAACGATATGACACTTATATAAACCCTCACCACCAAGTGGAGGGTACAAAAATAATATATATCCTCTACTTTGTTAGCTAGACATTTTTTTTGGTTATAAAGTTTAACAAAAAAAAAATTGTATTACATAATAAAATATTTACTACCGTTTGACCTTTGTTCACAAAGTTTGATCTGTGTTTTCTTTTCTTATTACGTATGTTTATGTCTAGCTGCTGTTAATGGAATTTATAAGTTGACATTGTCCACAAGAGAAAATAAATGAATTTATAATTTTTGTTAACCACACCGTTTCCTATTAAAAATCTGAAAAGCCTGTAAGTCTGAGGGTCGTGGTTTGGATTTCCATTAGAACCCTTGGTCGGTTTTGCTACAACGAGACCATGATCATTTTTAACAGTTATCGATAAAGTCGATGTATAAAATGATGAAAGGGTTAAAGTGATTTTTCGCGGTTGTATCTTTCTCACAATTTGAGAAAATCCAAAAAAAAAAAAATATCTTTAAATTTTAATGGTGTGATGTAAACACACCTTAAGACTTTAAATAAAAAAAAAATATTTTATTTTACAACACATACATACATAGTCGAATGATTTTCGTAATTTATATACATTTTTAAAAGGTCGAAAATCATACGAAACAAAATTTTTTTCTCTTGGCCGAAACGTATGCACTATTTTTATACAAAAAAACATTATAAAAAAAGTTTGTTTTTACAAAAAAATCTCAAAAATACTACGAAAAATTTTATCGTGACACTTGGCCTTTAAGACTTTTTTTAAACACATTCATAGTCGAATGATTTTCGTAATTTTTAAAAACATTTTTAAAATGTAGAAAATCATACGTAACATAATTTGTATTTTGCGCCTAAAAGTATGCACTCTTTTTGTACACAAAATACTATTAAAAAAGCCTTTGTTTTTACACATAAATAGGCAAACCAAAAATATGCATTTATTAATTAAATTTAAGCCCTTAAAGTATGCAACAACAAAATCGTAAAATAAGTCAGAAATCATATATATTTTTATTTAGGTTGTCTGACTTAATTTTCAAATATGTTGTTGCATACTTTTAGGGCTAAAATTTAATTAATAAATGCATATTTTTGGTTTGCCTACACATAAACTTCAAAATATTTCGAAAAATGTTATCGTAACGCTTGACCTTTAATATGGCACTTCGCTAATTATTTTCTCAGAAGATTTTGACTTTTTTTTTTTTTAAGATTTTATTAAATTTATATTCAAATATAGATATCACAAATTCCTTATATTCATAAACGTGACTTACCTTACTTTTAAAAAAACTCCAAATGTCATTTTTCATTTTCAATGTTTTTTTATTTTCGTTGAGGTCTTTAAAGGAGCAAATGCTGTTGATAGTTTAACACAGTACATGACTCTCTTCAAACTTGGACCTAAGCCAACAAAAATATTAAATTATTGCAAATTTAAACTACTTGATGATTATGGCATTATCAAATATGTATAAAGACGTTACAATAGAAAGTAAAACACAATTGATTTTTACAAAATGCTTAATGTCATATATTAAAAAAAAAAAAAAATTCAACGTGGCGCTCAAATTAGATAATTTTACAGCTAGACGTTCGGCACCCCATTTCCCTTCCGATAAATGTTGACAAACACATTAATTAATTAATACAATTTTAAAATTATTTTTAATTAATTTCGGACCGCCCGGACCCCGCATAAGGGCGGTCCGAAAAATATGAACTTTCCCGATTCCATGGGTGCAAGTTTAGCTCAATGAACTTCATATGGCCTAAAAATGTTTCCCTTATTCCTTTATGACCATAGGACATATTCGTGAGTAATTTCAGGGGTATATCTCCTTTATTTTCGACGGTATCGTGTCTTCCACAGACAGACGGACGGACAGACAAACATCGCTAGAATCTCTTACAAGGGAAGTATTACAACCCGTATGAACCAATTTTCCTCAAACTAAAAATATATACAGTCAAACTTAACAGTTATAACGAACTCGGTTATAACGAATTCTCGGTTATAACGAACTAATTCCAAAGTCCCAATGTTTTGGCATCAATTTTCACACAAAATACTTCTTTTATAACGAACTCGGTTATAACGAATCCTCGGTTAAAACGAACTGCTTATTATGGTCCCACGACTACAATTTCATGTGTATTTACCTTTTTTATAACGAACTCCCATAAATATTTTTAATGTGCGGCAATCATGCTTATCAAACTAAAATAAGGTTGGGAATTTTTGGTTTATATTGTAATTTTGATAAAATTTATTTATATTTTTAATGTTTTCTTCTCAACAAGTAGTTTATTTATGAAAAAAACATGAAATAAAACCAAATTGAATAATTTTTTTTGGGAAATAAAAATAGGTTGATAAAAAATATACCTCGTTTATAGCGAACTTCGCTTATAACGAACTTTTTTTACTGGTCTCGAAGTTCGTTATAACCGGTTTCGAAGTTCGTTATAACCGGTGTCTCGGATTATCGGCCATATCGGGGATTTATGGGTTCGAAAAATGGGTAAAAATGGCGACAAAATGGTTTTTGAAAATTTTTAGTCAAGGTTTTTTTTAATACCTAACCAAAGGCGGCATAACCTTGTAAAAACTCGGCTAAGTTAAATAAAGTATTTTTACATGAAAATGTGTTAATTTTGGGGGGTATTTATGTGAAGACATAGAACTACGATATCCATATGAATACGAAATAATCCTTTTTAAATTTAAGTCGACACATATTTTTGCTCTAGACGATATTCCGATTAGTTCGGGAGTAATCGAAATTTGCCGAAGGTCCACATTATTTCATATGGGGATTACGAAAATTTTAAGCTTTGATATGGCCGACCTTTTATATACATGTATTTTAAGTTTCCAGCAAATCGATTCGTAAGGGTTGAAGTACTTCCCTTTTAAAAATATGTATTTCATTATTTGTGGAATTAAATGAACATGGTGATGTCTTTTAAATATAAGTTTTTTTTAGATTTTTATATGGACTATAGATTAAAACAGGTAGAAAAGTTAAATTCGACTTTGCCGAATCTATGAATATCCTCCACAATGCCTATTTTAAGTGATAGCCAAATTTTCTAACGTGAAAAATCAGTTTTGATTAGAAATATTTTATTTTGTGTAAAAAAAATTTTTTTAGTAATTTTTGAAAAAAAAAAAAAAATAATTTACTAATTTTTTTTTGAGTGTAAAATTTTTTTTGAGTGTAAAATTTTTTTCGAGTGTTTTTTTTTGTTTTGGTATAAAAATATTTTTGAGTGACAAAAATACGTTGTAAAATATTTTTGTGACTTACCAATATTTTTAAAACAGGTTTAACGGGTTTTCAACACGTGAATTTAAGGTGAAGCTAATCTGAAATTCACGGTTTTGCTAATAAATTTTGAACCACTGGACCGATTTAGGTGAAATTCAATACAAACTAGGCTGGAGGAATGAAAAATATATATGTCAAGCTTCAGCATCCTAAGAATTGCTTTTCGAAAGTTATAGTGCTTTTTATCTCATAAATTCACGAAAAACCCTTGCCGAAATTCAGTCTTTTGCTCATAACTTTTGAACCACTGGACCGATTTCGCTGGATTGCAATACCAACCTGACCAGGTAAATGCCCAACATATATGCCAAACTTCAGGAGCCTCCGTAAAGTCTTTCAAAAGTTAGCGTGTTTTCAACAGACAGACAGACGGACGGACGGACATCGCTAGATCGTCTTAAAATCGATCGAGGATCACGAATATGTATACTTTATGGGGTCCTAGACCATTATTTCGAGGTGTTACAAACGGAATGACAAACTTATATATACCCTCTATCACTAGAGTGGAGGGTATAAAAATAAAAATTGGAAAATTTTCAGAAAAAGTTCTGAATTTTTCAAATTTAACATTAAACTTTATTTATCAAAAAACATACTGTTATTTTATTTATTTTTAAATTTTTTAGAAAAAGTTAAAGTGCATTTTTATCTGTTCTGAAATTTTCAGAAATGTGTTTTGCCTTGTTTTCGAGAAAATTTTTTTTAAAGATTGCACTATGCTAATTTTATAAAATAATTGGGTATATGATGTATGCGTAGGAGTAATAAAAATCTTAAACAATATTTTTAAAATAGATGGTATCGTGATTGTTTCTAGAAAAGAAAATGTGTGATAATGCACGATATTTCATTTTGCTCACGCCCATGCGCGTGACCGTGACTTAATTTATATAAAAATAAATTAAGTCACGGTCACGATGTTCACGTAAGTGTGAGTTAAACAGAATATCGTACGTGAATAAAGTTTTTCTTTCATTAGCGTGCGTGACGATAATAAAAGCTCACTCACGACCTCATCTTTATTTAAAAAAGTAAAAATGTTAAATTCGGCCTTTCCGAATGTGTTGTTACCCTCCAAAATGTAGAAAAGATTATTGCAAAAAAACTTTATTTAAAAAAAAAATACTTTTGATAAAAATTTCCGCAAAAAAATTTTTTGTTAAAAAAAAAATCCGCAATCGATAGCCCAAGTTTTGTATGGGCTATCGTTTAACATTTTTTTTTTGAAAATTTTCAGAACCCGTTCTGAAATTTTAAATTTTTTAAAAAAGTCAATTTATCAAAAATCCGGCCACTTTTTTTTTTCTTTTTTAATTTTTTTTTTTAAAGTTTAGATGTTTGTCCACCCACACAAAAAAATTCAGAAACACGTTCTTCGTTTTTTTCGAGAAAATCTAATTTGAACTTTAAATTTCATAACAATTTTGTAATTTGCTTCTTTTAATGTTGCGAATAAGTATTATTAATTGCTTAAATATTCCTCATACGATCTGATGAAACAAGAAAATACAAGCAAATTACTAAATTGTTATCAAATTTAAAATTCAAATGCGATTTTTCGAAAAAAACGAAAAATGTGTTTCTGATTTTTTGTGTGTGGATGGACAGACATCTAAACTTAAAAAAAAAAAAATAAAAAAGTGGCCGGATTTTTGATAAATTGACTTTTCTAAAAAATGGAAAATTTCAGAACGGGTTCTGAAAATTTTCCAAAAAAAAATTTTTATCGATAGCCCATACAAAACTGTATAAGAATGTAAATTTTTGAGATTTTGGTGCATTCCGTTTTAATGTGATAAATATTTAATCAAGGCAACTCGCCACAAATTTTACCATTTTTCCAATATTTGACCACGCCTCCTAAGCCCAGTTTTTGAAAAATTGAAAAACCAAAAACGCAATTTTCTTAGTTCCATATAGGGCTATCCATACAACCTATTCAGAAGTTTACGGTACACGTGTTTTTTTTCGCTGGACATTTGGTGTGGAATGCCTCATATATAAGTTTGCCATTCCGTTTGTAACTCATCGAAATATCGGTTTTAGACCCCATAAAGTATATATATTCATGATCACCGATCGATTTTAAGACATTCTAGCGATGTCCGTCTGTCCGTCTGTCTGTGGAAATGGTGATCACGGCCAAAATATTACGCGGAGGTGACTGAAACTTTACATATTTGTTGGAAGTTCTCCCAAGAAGTTTGGTATTGCATTTGAGCGATATCGGTTCAGTGGTTCAAAAGTTATGAACGAAAATATAAAGACACCTCCAAAGTTTTAGTACATTCAACATAACCTACAAAATGCTTTAATTCGGCTGATGGTTGACATATGTGAACGTAATTGAACACCAAATGGTATTTAAACAAGTATGAACATATTTTTTGACAAAAAAAGAAAAAAATCGGGGATTTTTTTTTTTACCAAATTTTTTTTTGCGGACATTTTTTTTTTTTTAAAGTAATTTCCTTTTAAATAAAGTTTTTTTCAACAATCTTTTTGAAATTGTGGAGGGTATCACTACATTCGGCAAGGCTGAATTTAACTTTTTTACTTTTTTTTTTTTTTTTTATAAAATTGTTGTATTAAATCAGCTTCTACCGGTTCAATAGTAAAATAGTAAAATTTTAATTGCATACATTTAAAAAATTTTTATTAAAAGTTTACTCAATATTATTGAATCGTTTACTGGTGCAAAATTGAGTAATTTTTTACTCAATGGCATTACAAATTTACTCAAATTTGTTCATTTCTGTGTGCTTTTTTGAGTATAAATAAAATTTTCCCGTACTCTTTTTTGACATTCCTGAAATTGGATGTCGAATGTATTTATTCAATTTTATAAACTATGCAATATTTTATTTTATTTCTTAACTCCTTAAGTTGGGCAATACTATTTTCTATATATTTTGTTAAATATTTAAAAATACTCCCAAAAGTAGGCCAACATTTTGTGCAAAGTCTTAAAATTAGTTTGATACTCAAATCTTTTGAGTAAAGTGTTTATAACATTCTAAATATACAGTTTTAGTTTATTTATATCTAAAACCCACTTTATCTTATCTCTTTCAACATTCTACTGCAAATATTTCTTTTGTATAGTCAACTTTTTTTTTTTGTTAGTGCATGATGTTTAAGTACCACTTTACAACTATAAACATGTTATATCCCAAATATAAGAAACTCAATTAACACAAAAATTTTATGTTTTCTTGTTACATCTTCCTTAACAACTTGAAAATTGCACACAATAAAAGGCATATATTTTCTAAAACAACAACAAAAAAAATAAAAACAGAAAACTTCAAACAATATAACGTGTACAACAAGACCAAACCAAAAATCTAAAGTTAAACAACTTACTCTCCTAAAAGTATGCAACAAGAAACAACATGTACTTAAACATGATGCCGCACACATAGCACGGTATAAAATACAAGTAAAACAAAAGAAAAAGGAACACAAACTTCAAGCATTTCACAGCAACATATAAGATTTACTTAAAAATGCCAGTTATTTAGTTGTTTTCACTACACTATGTAATACCAAGATAAACAAACAACAAAAAAAGAACTTACATTTTCTTGTAGAAAAACTTTATTGTATTTAGATGAAAAACTGAGTAAAAACCTAAAAGTATACTTTAGGTTTTTTTTTTGTTTTAACATAAACACACACGCATACACAAACTTATGCACACATACAAATTGCTACTTAAAAGTTAACATGGATATAAATAACCAACAGCTGTTGTTGCTATGTCAATATTCCTAAAAATGCAATATGGTTTATTTATTTTCCGTATACAAAACAAAACATGATTTTTTAGGGTTTTTTTAAAGATTTTTTTTTATTTTTTTTTATTTTTTTTATTTTTTTTAAAACAAAAGATGTTCAAGCTGACTTAATCCTTAAAGTATGCTATAGATTTTTTTTCAAATACTTAAGTTGAGAATTGTAGTATGTATAAAAGACCAATTGTCACGATAAGATTTTCTATATTATTTTTGAAATCATTTGTAAATAACTAATGGCTTCGACATTTTTAGAAGCATTTCGAAAAGCGTACAAGGAATTCTCGTAACTTTCCTAGATTTTTTTTTTGTAACATTACCTTGAATATTTGGATATTTACAAAAATAATTGTAAAATAAAAAAATAAAAAATTAAACAAATAGATTTTTTGAGCTCAAGGCCACTGTTTTTTTTTTTTAAATAAATCTTCATTTTTTATCTTCCAATTTTCGGCCTTCATTAAAGGTCATCATCAGGGATTAACTTTAAATTAAATATAAGAAAAATAAAAATCACCTGTAGTATACATTTTTATAAATTATCAATAATGCAACAGCAAAATATATGTCATAGTTTTAGAAAATAGAATTTCTTAAACTATAAAATATTAGGAAGTCTATATTGAAAGCCTATATTGAAAGCCTAAATTTAGGCTATATATTTGTATTTAAAGCAACTTGAAAGCAGGCTATTATATATATTGTTAAAATTTATATACTAAAGCTTAAATTTAGGCAATATATTTATTGTATAAAAATAATCCTAAATGTAGGCAACATTTTTTTTTAATTTTATGAATTATATTAGCAGGCTACATAATTTTTATGAAATTTTTAAATTATAGCTGACCTTGCAAGCATGCTTTTTATTATGAATATATTGCTTATTAAGCTTTCACAAAAATTTAAATTTCATATTCGTTGTTTTCATGTAAAATAACATTAAAAATTTCAAAATTTATTATCCCTTGAAATATGCAAGGAATTGGTGGATTTTGTTTACGTTATTTCTAGAAGATAAACATTGTCTGTCACAAAGTTACAAGGACAACATACATATGGGGCATTCCATGTCAAATCGGACACTTTGAAATTTTTTTTTTTTAGATTTCCCAATTTGTTAACAGTTTTTAGTACCCTTCGAAAACTCCTTCGTGGAAAATTTTCAGATTGTTTTGATGACCCGTTCAAAAAATATCGAATTTTTAAAAATTGGTAGTTTGTTCCTTTACTCAAACTTCTTTTACTCATAGCGTCTTCAATAATGGTCCAAATTTCAAATTTTTTTTTTTTAAATTTTTGTCTTTTACGTACTTTGAAAAAAAAAAAAATTTTGAAAGCGCTCTAGTATGCGATTTTTAAGTTTTAAAATTTAATCTCATTTTTGAAAATGTTCTACTCTTCGATTTTTTTGAAATTTTTTTGTGTAAAACATCTATCGATTCAACAAATTTTTTGCACAGGAGGATCGTGGGATAACGATTATTACTATTTTTAAAAATTTTTGAAAAAATTTAATTGTAATTTTCCAATCTTAAAATCATTTCTACTGCTTCAATGGTGCGTCATAGAGGGGTCCTTTATAAGACCGACCCCCATTAATTTTTACTGCTCTAACTGCCCTAAAAGTAAAAAAATTATTCGAATTCAAAATTTTTTTACATATTTTAGAGACAATTTAACATTCACATAAATGACCAAGCGGTGGTCACCAAATTTTTAACGATGTATGTATGTATTAGAAGTGAAAATCGGACAAAAAATGGTAAAGTTTAATTTTCAGTAAAATTGAATTGAAAAATATAAAAAACTAACATAAACATCTCGTTATATCGAGTCAGTGCACTGTGGGCCAGCATCCCTGAATTTTGGCCATAAATAGACCGCTTAACCTATATGTCAAAAAAGTATTGCATATGGGTGTTAAAGGATCGCTGATCACGATTCTGGGAAAAAAATTTCAAAATTCAAAATGGCGGATCCAAAATGGCGGACATGATTTTTTAATTCTTTGTTTATTGTGTTTAATATAATCATTATCGATGTATTTGGGGTCGTTAATAACGAATATGAGCTCAGACTTTTAAAATTCAAAATGGCGGATCCAATATGGCGACAAATTTAAATTTAAGATTTTTTATATGTTGTCTCTTTTGGCCAAAAACTTCGATTTTAATGGTTTTTCGGATGTTAAAACTGATTTTGGAATTAAAGATTTGAAGTTCAAAATGGCGGATCCAATATGGCGAATATGCTTTTGTAATTCTTAGCTAATTGTACTTAAATTAGTAATTTTTGATGTATTTAGGGTCAGTAATTACGAATATGAGCTCCGATTTTTTAAATTCAAAATGGCGGATCCAATATGGCGTCAAATAAAATATTAAGTTTTTTTTCTAGAACTTGTTTGAAACGTTTTATGAAGTTTTTCATAAAATGTATGAAAATATCCATTGATTAAATGTGGAATAGTAGTTGGTAATGAGCGTATGATAATTGCTTTAACCTAGTTGCTAACTTTATTAAGGTTTTGATATAGGAATTACGATAAATTCATGTTGGTTAAAGTTATCAAAATTTCCATAGAAAGCCCCTAATCAAGTTAGGAACAAGTTACCTAAAAACAGCACGTATCATACACCCATAAGTGAAAGTTTGCATTAATAACAATTTTGGTAAGTCACATGTAACCATCACTGTAACCGTCACTGAAATTTTATTTAGGGGCATGTCACAAACTCAATTCCGATCGGATTTGAAAAAAGTTGTTATTCGTAAAACGCAAAACAATTTTTTTTTTTCGGAATGAAATCACTTTCAAAAATCAAAGTGGAATTGAACTGCTAAAGCCCCTATGACACTACATTTTTTTTGTATTGATGAAATTTATGTGAACAGTGCAAATATATCACGATAGGAAATCTGAACATGTGTGAAGAGTAAAAGAATACTAATAAAAAATAGTAAACGTCAAATTTTATTCTTGTGTTATCGATAAATTTGGTTATCAAATGACTGAATGTCAAAAAAAATGTAAAAGTTTTACATATTTTTTTGACATTTATGTATTAATGATATTAAGTGTTGCCAACTTTTTGTTTGTTTTTGGCGGTTTTTTGAATTTATACAGCGGGTTTTTATTAAAAAGAAAGTAATCACCACTATTTGTTTGTTTATTTTATGTTTCTTTTTCATTTCTTCTTCTGCTGTTTCATTCTTTCAATTAATAAAAAATAAAATACAAAAAAAATCTAGTGTCATAGGACCTTAAAAGTGGTTTCATTCCGAAAAAAAAAGTATTTGCTTTGCGTTTTACGAGTGAACCACTTATTCCACTTCCCAACGGAATTGAGTCTATGACATGACCCTTAATTGCACACTTTTTATGGTTTTCACCTAGTTTTTACACACAACAAAATTTTAATCCAAACTTAAATTGGTCTGAATTGCCAAATAAGGTAAACTATAAAAGATAAAAACGCGATGACTTTAAAAACACGGGCTGCCAAAACGTAGCAATAACGTAGCAATGGAACAACACAAATTACCGTACATTTCATCACAAAATTTTAATGACTTAAAAAACTATTTTTCTGTTGCAAATTATATTATAATTTATAAGAAACAGTCAAAAGAAACACTTATACGGAACTTTTCACTTGTAATTTCAATTAGATATAACCAGCATAGCACACACACACAAGTTTCAATAACAAAGCAAAAAATTATAAAATTATTTTATTTTATTAGAAAAAAGTTAACACACATGTAAAAATTACAATTAGACTAAACCGGCGTGGTGTAATAAAACGTCGTATGTTTTTTTCTGTTTTCTTTCTCTTATTCGCAACGCAGAGTTGTATTTAGTTCTAAAAAATCTTATGATATTTTTTAATGAAATTATGAAATCTAATGAAACAAGTTTCATAAAATTTGTTCATAACATGCATGAAATTTCAATCAGCTTATGAATTCCTTCATTTAAGTAATGAAAACAAAATAATGAATCCGTTTCATTAATATCAGGAAGGTTATTTTTTTCAGTGTATGTTGTCTGATTTTGATGGTTTTTGAAATACCAAATCTGATTTTAGAATCAAATATTCAAAATAGCGGATCCAATATGCCGGACAAGATATTTAAATTATTGATTAATGTTTCAAAATATCACTAGGAAATGATTGCACAACACGAATACGAACTCAGATTTCAGTGGCTCATTTAAGAGAGAACTTTTTATTTCCAATAAGCATTTGCCATTCTAAATGTAGAAATAATGCTACAAGCTTACAATTTCGTAAAAAATATTAAAAATTCTATTGCCAGAATATGCCCGCTTAAATGCGTTACCAGCTTTAATTTTTAGCACTACAGATGGACGCTGGTCACGTGAATTACTCGTGATCGAAAGTGAGCGTGATTAAAATTGTTTGTTAGTGAGTGAGACCATTTTTTTGCGTGAGTGATTCGTAGTGAGTGCAATTTTTTTGAGTGATTCAAAACTATTTAATTGTATTGATTCAGTTCTTACAATTTTATTCGTGTTTTAAAGGTTTAGCGTGAGTTACGAGTGAGCGTGAGTCACACGTGAGTGGTGTTTTGTTTACTCACGTAAATAGTGAGTAAGTGTGAGAAAAAAAAACGATTGAGCAAATTATGTTTTTTTGCGTGAGTCAACGTGAGTCAAAATTCACTCACGTGCCCATCACCAGTTATCACGCCAATGTTGTCAAAGTGAGACATTTTTTATTAGAAATCAATAGAAACAAAAATATCAAAAAGTTTTGAAGTTCTATTTTAGTGCATTTCTAAACGTCATATTTTGGTTTATTGCCTCTAGATCAAAAGTTTATGAACGGTCGCACAGGGTCGCAAAAATGTGAATAGAATACATTGTCAGAGACAGATCGTAGTTCGAGGTTTGTCATAATCGTTTGGACTTTTTTGGACTTTGGTGTTGAAAAAAGGCGGATTTCAACAAAAGTATGAATTTCCATTATTTATTTAAAAAAAAAATATGCTTATAGCTTACTTTTTGGCAGTTTTTATCATGTGTTCAACAAACATGTATGTCTTTAGGAGAACTTCACCGAAAATTTGAAAAAATATTGTGTTGAAGTAAAAAAAAAAATTATTTGTTTCATAAATAAAAAATATAAAAAAAATCACAAACTTTGACTTTAACCTCATGCAAAAAAAAAACTTTATGGTATAATAAAAAGATATTAAAGATGGACAAAATTCAAGATGTCGACATTCCGAAAAAATATTTTTAAATACGTGTTGCCTTACAGACCTTATTGGCCAAAAAATGGAAATCCTGGCCCACAGTGCAGTGGTTAGATTTTTAAAATCTTTTAATGCAGAAAAAAATTATAGATTTTTTTTATTAATGAAGTTTACAAGTTTTGGAGCCTTTTTGACGCAGTTTAGCTCACGATAGATTATCGCTAGAACCCAAATATTTTGGGAATCATCGTAAAATTTGTCAAAAGTTAATTTTCAGTGGGGTAAAACTTTAATATATGTTGTAATACATGTCTATCAACAAGTTATACAACGATACTACAAGTCTATGCCCGCTTTTACGAAAAGAAAATTCAGTAGGAGTATGAACAGAACAAGCACGGCGCGACATTTTCCATACGATTTGCCAGTAACAACCGGTGACCGCCGCAAAATAAAATTTGTTTTAATTTATAAAAATAAAAAAATATCCCAGCAAAAACTTGGTAATGACACATCATTACCATTCGAATTACTTAGTAATGACAGAAAATTACCTTTAGCATTATTTTGAAATGTAAAATAAGGACTTATTAATAATGACTTACATAAGTCATTATAATAAAATAAAAAAATTTCAGAACTAGATTTTCACTTTTTGACTCACTGTACATTATTTTGAATAAAAATAAAATTAAATTAAATATTTTTTTATTTTTTAAAAATTTTTTTTAAATAATTTTTTCATTACCTATAAGTATATATGTAATTAGTTATTAATATTGCTTTGATAATCATTACATTTGGCACATTTGCTTGTAAATGTAATGGGAAAGGTAATTCGAATCAGAAGAAGTTTTAACTTTTGAATTTCCCATTACACATTTCATTACTTGGTAATGCAAGTTTTTGCTGGGATTGATCATGCTTTTAAAAATAAAGAGGACAGAATTTGAAAAAAGAGTACAGAAAGAGGACACAAATTTTATAGAGTACAACCAGTTAAAATAGAGTATTGTCCTCTAAAAAAGAGTACGTATGGTCACCTTACCTTAGAGCAACAAAACGTATGTGGGAGCCCCCTTAGAAATTGGAGATAGGGTATTATTTCGTTGCAAAGAAATGTTTAAACGTAAAAATTAATTGGGGTTGGTCTTATAAATGATCCCTCTATGACGTACCATTGGAGCAGTAGAAATGATTTTAAGATTGGAAAAATACAATAAATTTTTTTCAAAAAATTTAAAAAAATAGTAATAATTGTTATCCCATGATCCTCCGGGGCAAAAAATTTGTAAAATCAATAGAAGTTTTACACAAAAAAATTTAAAAAAAAATCGAAGAGTACAAACATTTTCAAAAATGAGATTTAAATTTTAAAACTTATAAATCGCATACTAGAGCGCTTTTAAGAATTTTTTGGGATTTTTTTTAAAAAGTACGTAAAAAAACCAAAAATTTTGAAAAAAAAAATTTGAAGTTTGGACCATTATTGAAGAAGTTATGAGTAAAGGAACGACTACCAATTTTTAAAAATTCGATATCTTTTGAACGGGTCATCAAAAAAATCTGAAAATTTACCACGAAGGAGTTTTTGAAGGGTACTAAAAACTGTAAACAAATTGGGAAAATCTAAAAAAAAAAAAAATTCAAAGTGTTGACATGGAATGCCCGATATATTCTGCTAAAACATTGTATTTATTTTTAGTTTTATAAATTTACACCAGTTCAAAATTTAATAAATTAATTTTCGCATACTGGGAACTTTGGGAACTTTAATTTCATTAAATCATTCATTAAATCCTAAAAGTATGCACTCCTTTTTAACTCAAAACACCAAAAATCGTTTTATTCAATCTTAGGGTGACAATTGGCCTTAAGAGGAGTTTATAAAAATAAATTAAAATGTTTTTCTCTCAAAATTTGGAAAATTCATAATTAAAAAATATTTCGAAAATACTGTTGAGACAGCTTTGTGACGGACAGTGTTAATTTGTCTATATAAAAACATGAATATAAGCAAAAGATAACTTTTTTTTTTTTTTCTTAATATAAAAATATTTTTTTTTTTTGTTTTAGTGTATACTAAGTATTTTATATGTTACTTTTATTTAAAATAAAAATGAATACAAGGACTTTTATTTTTGAAGACACTCCAATTATAATGTTTTTTGTCATTTGTCTTGCAGGATGATAAAATAAGCTCTCAACCGAAAAATGAAAGATATTTATGTTAACATTTCATGAGTTTTCGGTTTGTTGTTTTTTTATTTCTATATCATAATTTCTCACTTGAATAAAACAAAGAAGAATAAAAAAGCATGAGTCAAAAAACTTACTTTAGATAATAAAAGTAAGCAGGTTAAGTCTTAATTTAGTTTATGAGGCATTCCACACTAAATACCCCGCTAAAGAAGAACATGTGTACCATGAATTTCTGAACAGGTTGTATTGATAGCCCTATATGGAACTTAGAAAAGTGCGTTTTTGGTTTTTTAATTTTCCAATTCCTGGGCTTAGGAGGTGTGGCTTAATATTGAAAAAAAATGGTCAAAATTGTGTCGAGTTGCCTTGATAAAATATTTATCAAATTAAAACGGAATGCACCATAGGCTGTAGGCAAAATCGCCCAAAAAATATGAAAAATGAACCAAAAAGAAAAATATGAAACTTCGCCCAAAATTAACGAAAAAGA
The DNA here is from genome assembly GCA_963921195.1 of Pegoplata infirma. Classification (NCBI taxonomy): domain Eukaryota; kingdom Metazoa; phylum Arthropoda; class Insecta; order Diptera; family Anthomyiidae; genus Pegoplata; species Pegoplata infirma. Next base: position 30,488,823 of record OY992539.1, read on the forward strand.
ACCCAAAAAAGAAATGAAAAATGGCCCAAAATAAAATAAAAAAGATTTTTTTCAACACATTTTTCCAAAACACATACTACACAGAAAAGCTTTCTTTTGCGGAGAGGGTGGGTCTAAGGCATGGAGTCTGTAATCCATAAGCCCGGCCGAGGGCCGGCTACGCAGAAGAACTTTAAGACAAAAAATTTTAAGATAAGATCATAGTTTACGTGGTTATTATTTATTTTTATAGATCGTTGTTTCGAGAATACAGCCCGTAAAATGTAATTGATGTAAAAGTTTTAAGTGTGAAACTTTACCAACAAATTTTAACAAAAAATCGCGCGATTTTTTGTTAATATTTGTTGGTAAAACTTTTCGCCTCCGGAGCTTTCATCGGAGTTGCATGCTGTTTTTAAATTCATTATTTTTGATTTTCTACTGCGCTGCGATAGATTAATATATAGCGTGGTAATCTGCATGGAAGAGCAGGGGTTTTGGTTTCGATTCCACCAGAGACTTTGTATGTTAGCAACAACGGAACGGTTTTGCTTCAGCTTATTCTTGGTTAGTTAAATATACAATTTATAAAAAAAAACACGATATGCGTTTTATTGTGACATACATATTTCAGTTATGACATTTTAAGATTTTGACAAAAAATAAAACCAAAATAAAATTGGGCAATTTTTCATATATAATTTTTGGATAATTTTTCGTAATGAAAAATCACCCAATTTTTTATTTCGAAATTTTGCCCAAAGACTATGAAAATTTGCCCAAAAATGTTGGGTAACTTTTTATATGAAATATGACCCAAATTTGTATGAAAAATTTTTGGGCGAATTTTCGTTTTCTTTTTTGGGTCATTTTTCTTTGGGCAATTTTGCCTACAGCCTCCATAATCTCAAAAATTTGAATTCTTGTATATTTTTTATGGACTATCAATTAAAAATTTTTATTTTGAAAATTTTTGTGAGCCCGTTTTGAAATTTCCTATTTTTTAAAAAACTTAATTGACTATCAAAAACCCGGCCACTTTTGATTTTTTATTTTTTTAAATTTTGTTTTTAAAGTTTAGATGTTTGTCTATCCACACAAAAAAATTCAGACATGTGTTTTTCGTTTCTTTTTTCGAGAAATTCGCATTTGAATATTGAATTTCATAACAATTTTGTAATTTCCTTGTATTTTCTAGTTTCAACGTAGCGAATGAGTATTAAATATTTGCATAAATGTTACTCATACGCTATGTTGAAACAAGAAAATTTAAGCAAATTAATAAATGAAATTCAAAATACAATTTCGGAGTAGGTTGTATGGATAGTCTTATATGGAACTAAGAAAATTGCGGTTTTTAAAATTTTCAAAAACTGGGCTTTGGATACGAGGTCAAATATTTGAAAAATGGTAAAATTTGTGTCAAGTTGCCTTGTTTAAATATTTATCAAATTAAAACGGCATGCACCACAATCTCAAAGATGTACGTACGTTCTAGTATATTTATAAATTTTCTGAAACCGTTCTGAAATTTTCCATTTTTTGAAAAAGTCCATTTATCAAAAATCCGGCTACTTTTTTTTTTAGGTTAAATGTTTTTCTAACCACACAAAAAAATTCAGATGCGTGTTTTTCGTTTTTTTTTCGAGAAAATCGCTTTTGAATATTAAATTTCATAAGAATGTTGCATAGCGTATGCAATTGTTTGTTACTCATCCGCTATGTTGAAACAAGCAAATTACAAAATTCTTATGAAAATTCTTATATTTAAATGCGATTTTCTAGAAAAAAAAAAAAAAAACGAAGAACACGCGTCTGTTTTTTTTGTGTGGATAGAAAATCTAAAATTAAAAAAAAAATTAAAAAGGAAAAAAAATATGCCGGATTTTTGATGAATTGACTATTTTTAAAAAATTGAAAAATTTCAGAACGGATTCTGAACATTTTTCAAAATAAAAAATTAAAATCGATACCCCATAAAAAAAAGTATGCAAGAATGCAAATTTTTGAGACATTCCGTTTAAATTTAATAAATATTTAATCAAGGCAACTGGACAAAATTTTGATAATTTTTTTTAATATTTAGCCACGCCTCTTAAGTCATGGTTTTGAAAAATTGAAAAACCAAAAACGCAATTTTCTTAGTTCCGTACAGAGTTATGAATATAACATATTCAGAAATACATGGATCACATGTTTTTTTCACTGGACATTTGGTGTGGATTGATTTCTATACAATTTATACACAGATAAAAAGTCTCAGGGAGGTCTGTCAGATATGGCGATTTCTCGCCAAAAGTGGCGATTTTGAAATGTCTTTGGCGACGTGTTTTTCGATTTGGCGACGTGGTGATTTTTTGGCGATTTACAAAATGATTGGCGATTTCTTTGGCGATTTTGTCAAATTATTTCCTGAATATTTTTAAAAGATTAGTAGAGCCATTATTTCAAATGATAAAATTTTATTTACTACAGCTGCGCTTACAAGGGAAGTATCTCAACCTTTATGAACCGATTTGCCTGAAACTTGAAATATATATAAGAGAGACGATTTTCAGGTTGGGGTGTCTCGGCTTATCGGCCATATCTGTGTTTCAAAATTTCGTTGTCCCCTTATGAAACAACGTGGTCCTCCGGAAAAATTTCCATAACTCCCGAACTAACCGGAATATCCTCTAGAGCAAAAATACGTGTCGACTTAAATTTAATAAAGATTATTTCGTATTCATATGGACATCGTATGTCTATGTCTTCATATATTCCCCCCAAAATTTACATATTTTCATGAAAAAATTATTTAACGAAGCCAAACTTTTACAAGGTTAAGCCACCGTTAGATAGGCATTAAAAAAACCTTTCTTTTCATATGTAAACATCATATAGTTTCTTAGAAGAAATGGCTGAAAAATTCAAAAAACTATTTTTTCGCCATTTTTTTAACCATGTTTTGAACCCCTAAATCCCCGATATGGCCGATAAGCCGAGACACCCCAACCTTATAATTGTCTCCTTTATATACATATATTTTACGTTTCATGCAAATCGGTTCATAAGGGTTGAGATACTTCCCTTGTTAGACAGTTAAAACTTTTTTTTAACATTTTCGACAGGCTTTCTACAAGTCTGCTCGTCTAACAAGGGAAGTATCCCAACCCTTATGAACCGATTTGCCTGAAACTTAAAATATATATTAAAGAGACGATTTTAAGGTTGGGGTGTCTCGACTTATCGGCCATATCGGTGTTTAAAAATTTCGTTGTCCCCTTATGAAACCATGTGGACCTTCGGGAAAATTTTGATAACTTCCGAACTAACAGGAATATCATCTAGGGCAAAAATACTGGTCGACTTAAATTTAATAAAGATTATTTCTTATCCATATGGATATCGTAGGTCTACGTCTTCATATAAGTACCCCCCAAAATTTACACATTTTCCTGAAAAATTATTTAAAGAAACCAAATTTTTAAAAGGTTATACCACCATTGGATAGGCATTAAAAAAACCTTTCTTCTCATATGAAAACATCATATAGTTTCTTAAAAAGAAATGGCTGAAAATCCAAAAAACGATTTTTTCGCCATTTTTTGACCCATGTTTTGAACCCCTAAATCCCCGATATGGCCGATAAGCCGAGACACCCCAACCTTAGAATTGTCTCCTTGATATATATTTTAAGTTTCAGGCAAATCGGTTCATAAGGGTTGAGATACTTCCGTTGTAAGTGGCTCTTTATGAATTAAAACAAAATAAAAAACATTTGGGAAATTTGTCCAATGTCCAGGAGAGTCAAAAACTATAATACGCGAATCGCAAAAAAATTAATTACTTTTTTCCTCCAATTTTACACTGTTGTAAACTGTTGTTGAGTAAAAATAGCGATAAGAAAATTAAGAAATATTCAAGACCGATTATCATGGATCGATTGGGGTTTTTGCATTAGTGCAGAAAACAAGCATAAATGAATTTTGAGTGAAATTTATTGCCTATAGACAGATTTTAGAAGTAATTATTAAAATTTTTGAATGGCGTAATTTATAAATTACCGATTGAAGTAAAAAAATACAAAAACTAAAAAAATTTACTTTTGACGATTTTTATGTATTTTTCTAGGATTTTGGCGATTTTTGAGTATTATTATTTTCTAGCCATTATAAAGAAAATAAAATATATTTTTTTTAAATAAAAATAATTATTTAAAAAAAAAAACTGAAAAAATTTGAGTTTTGGCGATTTCTGGCGATTTTTGACATCCGATTTGGCGATGAGCGTAAAAAAAATCTGACAACCCTGGTCTCTGGTCCTACTAAAAAATCTATGAGGTCCTGGCAGAAAATCTTCCTTTTAATTTCAAACAGTTTATATAAAAAAGAAATATCTAAAGCATACTTTAGGGCGTCTTTATATTAGTTAAATTAAAACATAACTTCAAGCATGAGACTCCTCCATACAATTATAAATACATTTTACTAAATTATTTGAAATTTATTTACATTTAGTTTTATTTTTTTTTTGTTGAAATGAAGGTCGAACTTTTCTTTTTTTGTTAGCTTTTGTTTTTCAAACATATGTACGCTTTCATTAAAATTTCTATATAATTGACGTTTAACAAATGTCAAAGGATTTTTTTAGTTTTATATTTTTAATACACGCAAATCACATTATTCTAAATACTCATATGTGTGCTATTTTGTCATTAAAAAGATCAAAAGATTTTTTTGATATATTATTTTTATGTTAAAAAACAAAAGACTAATGGTGTGCCATACATAATACATTCTCTATAAAGAACTATCTGTGCCGTTTTTCTAAGTATTCCTCTTCTTTTTTTTTTTTTGTTTTTGCGTAATTATAGTTTTATGGAAATATTTGCTTTTGTAGGCATTTATTTATATTTTTTATAGTTTAATTAATTAGTTTAATAAAGAGCAATATTGTTGTTTTTTAATGATAATTTATCTTTGAAATAAATAAACACAAACAACAAGATTAAAATTTAATTAGTTTTAATTAGTTGTAATATTTATGTTATTATAAAAATTTACATAATTACTTTGGTAATTTTTTAAAATTGTCTGGGTTCGGGTATGTGGGTGTGTAAATATTTATAATTTTTTTTGAATTGTTTAGGTTTGTTGTTTTGATAAATAAAAGAATATTAATAATTGCCTAGCGACATGAAAAATAAACCGATTTTTAAAATTTTGTTTTTAACGCTTTAATGAGACCTAAAAGTATGCTGTAATATTTTATAATAATAAAACACCATAAGTATGTGTTAAAAAAACTTAATTTAAATTTTTAAATTTAACAAAACCCTAAAAATATATCACTTTATTTTCAACCCTTATACAACATTATGATTTCCTTTCCCAATTTTCGTTTGCAAGAAATTGCTTTTTTTAGCTACTATTATTTTGCATATATATTGGTTCTTTTGCATTTATTTAATTTTTTTTTTTTACAAAATTGAGTTTTTTGTTTTTGAATATTATACAGGCTGCTGTATATGTAGATGAAATATCAATATGTCCTTTAAATTTTTGCCACAGATATGAAAAACTACTGTATGTTTGCTTAAGTGAGCAATAATGCTTAAATTTGATATGCATTCACAATATTGTCGGCAAGCAGTAACTATATTAACCTTTTGCCGGCCAAATCAAATACCAGATAAAAAATCAAGATTTGAGTCTCTGTAGTGTATATGAGGCATTCCACACCAAATTTCCTGCGAAAAAACATGTGTTCCATGAATTTCTGAATAGGTTGTATTGATAGCCCTTATATGTAACTAAGAAAATTGCGTTTTTGGTTTTTAAATTTTTCAAAACCTGGACTTAAAACGCGTGGCTAAATATTGAAAAAATGGTAAAATTTGTGTCGAGTTGCCTTGATTAAATATTTATTAAATTACAACGAAATGCACCATATTCTCAAAAATTAGCATTCTTGTATACTTTTTTATGGGCTATCGATTAAATTTTTTTTTATTGAAATTTTTTTTTTTTTTTTAAATTTCTGAATTCGCTCTGAAATTTTCCGTTTTTTCAAAAAGTCAATTTATCAAAAATTCAGCCACTCCTTTTTTTCTTTTTTAATACTTTTTTTAAGTTAAGATTTTTTTCTCTCCACACAAAAAATTTTTTAAAAAAAAATCACATTAATAAGAAAACAAGTAAGAAAATTACAGTCGGTCAAGACCGACCATATATTACCCTACACCAGTGTTTCCCGGAAAATGGGTCCCAAGTTCAAACATGGACCGATTGGATCTATCTTTTGTCAAATCTTTAATACATATATATATAATAGTTTTGATCACAAGATCAATTATTTTTATTTATTCTTTCTATTTATTTACATCATTTTTAATAATTTCAACCTAACCAAGAACTGGTAACAATGACCGTCGTCACGTTGTAGCGAAAAAACCAAGGGTTCTGCTGGGAATCGAACCCACGACCCCCACGTTCAAATGCTAGCACGCTACCAACTAGCCTACGGGGGTCAAATCTTTAATAAGTGTAAAAAACAATCGAAAAACTCATTTGAGTGAAATAAGCTTCTATTTGTTGCCAATAAACCGCTTTAACTGAATATCGGGCGAAATTTTTTTATGGAGCCTAAGTCCAAAAATGGTCCGATTATAATTATTAGGTTATTAAAGCACAAGTTAAAAACATACAAACAAAATTTTAATAACATATTTTCTAATTTCATGAAATTTGAGAGATTTATGTGAATATCGGGAAGGTGGTTTGTATGGGGGCTACAAGAAGAACTGGTCCGATTCCTCTGAAATTCGGAATGGTAATTACTAAATACAAAACACGTTCACCTGCCCAATTTCGAAAGGATACCTATTATAATACGGACCTTTGTATGGGGGCTAGGTCTAAACATGGAGCGATTTATTCCAATTTCAATACACTCAAAAAAAAAACTGTAAAGTTAGCAAAAAATTTAGTTAAATTTAACTAAAAAAGCACCTGATTTTGGGTCTACTAAATTTTTAGTTAATTTAACTAAAAATATTTAGCTAACTTTTCGTAAAATGAATGTAGCAAAAAAAACCGTAACTTTAACTAAAAATTTAGCTGAAATTTCGTAACGTTTTTATGTACATATATTAACAAAAAAATTAGTTGAATTCAGCTAAACTTTTTGTTACTTTTCGTTAACTAAAATTTACAAAATATTTTGTAAAAAATTGTAAGTTTATTTTTTCTGTTTTTTCATCAGCTTAAGTAGAACGTATGAGATTCGCATAGGAGGCTACACAAGAAATTTCACTTAACAAATTTATTACGAAAAATCAGCAAATTAATTAGTAAAAAATCGTAAACTCAGTTTTGAAGTCAACAAAAAAAATTAATTCAAAATTTGTTCAAAACTAGTATTTTCGTAAATTGAACTTAACTAAAAAAAGTAGTTAAAACGCTGATTTTAACTAAAAATTTGCTAAAAAGCCAGTAAACTCGAGTTAACAAAAAAAAATTTGTTAACTTTACAGTTTTATTTTTTTGAGTGTGGTTTTAAGAAAATGAAAACAGTAATTCTCATTTTCTTTTTTGTTAATCGTTAGCTTGTATAGTCAAACTGAGGTGGCATCCTGCAACTTTTTTAAAATTAGACCCCAGCCTAAAAACATTATCATGCACACGGGGCCAGCATGATCCAATTCCGGCCAAAAGTCTTTATCGTTGTTGGATCTGTCTGAAAATGTGCTTCTAGAGGAATTCAAGGCGGCTGATTTCAAAATTTAGCTAAAAACCAAAAAAATCAAAATGGCGGATCCAATATGGCGGACAATTTTTTTTTAAAAATTGTCCGATTGAACTCAAATTTTGTTTTATGCGGGTCTTGGAGTTACTGAATAAGAATTGTTATTCCGAATTTTGAAAAACAAAATGGCGGACTAAATATGCTTCTTAAAGTTTAAAGAATGATCCAACTCCGGCCAAAAGTCTTTATCGTTGCTGGATCCGGCTGAAAATGTGCTTCTAGAGTATTTCGGGGTCGCTGATTTCAAAATTTAACTAAAAACTAAAAAAATCAAAATGGCGCATCCAATATGGCGGACAATTTTTTTTAACAATTGTCTGATTCACTCTAATTTTGTTTTAAGGGGGTGTTGGAGTTACTGAATCAGAATTACTGGCGTGAGTTTTGAAAAACAAAATGGCGGACTAAATATGCTTAGTAAAGTTTGTTACAAGTAATTAAAAAACAGTTATATTCCTTTTCTTTGTTAAAGCTAGCTGAAAGTGTGGCCTAGTAAATTTCCGGGTCTGTTATCTTAAAATCGAACTGATAAAATTCAATATGGCGGAAACAATATGACGGCTAAATTTTTTAACTTTGTCTGATCTAACTAAAAATTATTAAGGGTGTCTGAAGTTAAATCTACGCACAAAATTTTTATATTTTTATGTTTTTTTTTATTTTAGATATAAATATGGAAATGGTGTAAATGACTTACTTAGTTTCAGAAAAGCTTTTGGAAATGGTGACGACAAATTATTCACTTTTTTTTCTTTATTTTGGAAATTCAATAAAAAAAAATTTTTAATTCAATTGGAAATGGTGTAACTGATATTTTCCATAATTCTACAAAAAAAAAACAAGAAATGTAGATAATTTGCTACACTTAAGGCACTCTCTGACGGTAAAAAAACTAATCAAACCGTAAAACATTATTTTGGGTTAAATTATTTTTTTTTAAAACAAATCTCGGACTACTGCATATAGCTGTAATTTCGCCATTTATAATTTCGAGCAAGTTTGGGCAACTTTTTTCGAAAGATATGGATCCATTCTATATCAAAAAAAAATAGACCGATTGTATCGAACTGGGGATCGCTGATGATGTTTTCGGCGCGAGGTAAATAGCTAAAAATTATAACTTTTTTCACAAAAAACGCGAATTGCTGCCAGGCAAATGAGTTATATTTGTCCATGTTATTTTCGTTACAAAGGCTTATATATAAGGTTGAACCACGCAAACTAAAAGTTAAACCTTAGCAATAGAAGTTTGGAAAAAAATTAAAAAAGTATCTCAACTTTTAAAAATTTTTTATCAACTTTTTTAACTTTGAAGACCTGTCAAAGGAAAGGGTGTAATTGGATCATAATGATAAGTTCAGAAAACCTGCTTCTATACATGCCCAACAAACTGGTAAACATTTTTTTGAGAATTTACAAATAAGGACTTTTGGCCGGAAATCGATCTGTCTGGCCCTCTGTGTCATGTTAAAAAAGTGGCCAGATTTTTGATAAATTGACTTTTTTAAAAAATGGGAAAATTTCGGAACGGGTTCTCAAAATAAAAATTTTTAATCAATGCCCATAAAATATATACCTACAAGAATGCAAATTTCGAAGATTATGGTGCATTCCGTTTTAATTTGATAAATTTTTAATCAAGGCAACTTGACACAAATTTGACAATTTTTTCACGTCTCCTAAGCCCAGGTTTTAAAAAATTGACAAACCAAAAACGCAATTTCTTAGTTTCATATATGTTTCTATCAATGCAACCTATTCAGAAATTCATGGGACATATGTTTTTCTGTAGCGGGACATTTGGTGTGGAATGCCTCATATATGAGATATAGAGTCTATATCTTTAATTCTCCCCTACAAATAATTGCGGTATCCTTAAGTCAAATACTTGTCTGAGCAAAATAATTTTCTTAATTATTTTGCTTATTTTTTAATTATTTAAGTTAAAAAAAAATACAAAAATATTTTTTTTTTTTCAAAAAATGTAAAAATGCACAATTTTTTTAATTTTAAGTGCATATTTTTGTAGTTTTTAGTTCATATTTCAAGATTTTTAGTGCATATTTTAGGCGCCTAAAACATAGCTTCTGATCATAAGCAGGGACAGGTCCTGTCCCTTCTTATGATCAAAATTTAAATTTTTTCAAAAAGTTTCCTTTTTTGCTGAATATTTTTGAATTTTAATTTCAGGTTTTAAAAGGTATACCTGTGTTATAATGCCTTTTTTTACTGAAGGATTTTATATTTCAAATTTCAAGTTTCAATGACCATTATTTTAGGAGAAAGAAAAAAATATCAAAGTAAACTATTTGACCCCTTTTGCCTCTTTTCGAATTGACACTTCCTAAAGATACTTTTTTCAGAATGGAAAATTTTAAATTTCTATGACTATTATTTCAGAAAAAATAAAAAGTACCAAAAATACCTTCTCTTGGATGAGTAGAATTATCTAACAAATGTAGTGTAGGGTATCTTATTGTCGGTCTTGATCAATTATTTTAGGAGAGGAATGACCAACAAATTAATAAGAATTATAAAAAACTAAATCCAATTTAATATCTGCTTTTAAAACTAATAACTGCATTTTAAATGTATAAAGGCGTTTAAATTAAAATAAAGCATTGCCTACTTTTAGGCTATTTATAAACAAGATATGCCCGCTTATAAAAAATTTAAATAATCCCTTTATAAGCTTCATTTATGACATTTAAAGCACTTTTAATTTTGTAGACTTCAAAAATATGCCAACTTTAAAAAAAAGGGAAATAAATTCAATTGTTTGTAATATTTCAAAATCCTACAGTTGCTGTATTGTACTGTCAGCATAATAAACATATTAAAATAACAAAATAAAAAAATTATTTTATTTTACATAAATGTGTATAGTGTAGGAACATGTTTGTTTTTATATTTTTATGTTTTATTTATTTTTTTGTAATACAATACATATGTCATCTTATGTTGTGGTATGACACTTCTAATACAACATGGAGATACTGCAAGTTACTTGAATAAGAAAATGTTAATAAATTATCTATTAATACAATTTGGTCCAGTCATACATTTGACTGTTATATACCAACTCTAATTTAGTTGTTGAAACTTTTATAAAATTTTTTCAGTTTAATTAATTAATTAAATAAATATTTGAGCTCGTGGCCAGTGTATTGTTAAATAAATTTTCTTTATTATCTACCACTATTTCGATCCTCATCGAGAATCATCAGCAGGGACTAAAATTAGATTTTTAACGCAAAAACTTAAAACTATTAATCCTCCTTCTTCGTCCTTAAATATTGCACGGTGCAATATTTAACGAGGATCGAAATATTGGAAGATAATAAAGAAGATTTATTTAACAAAACACTGGCCTCGAGCTCAAATATTTATTTAATTAATTAAAATTTGAAAGTTCGAATAATTACAACTACATTTTTTTTTGGTTGTAATAAAAATTTTATATTCAAATAACTTGTAGTATACTTTTGTTGGTGTGAGTCATTTTTTCATATAAAAATACATTCATATGTTGTGATTTTGCAAAAGCCAGTCAAGACAGTACGATTTTTTTTTTCATCTGTCAAATGACTTATAAAAAATAACGTATTGTATTTTTTAAATAAAATTGATGAACAGTAAAAGAATGTAAGTGAAAAAAAAAAAAATGAATGGAAATACAAAAACCTTATGTTGGCAAATACATATGTAAGACATATTCTTTCTTGGTGGTGTATTTGTATTTTTAAATATTTAAAACGCGTTTAGACCGTAGACAGTTTTACAAAATGTTTAAATCAAAAATATTTAAAAAAGCAAAATTAAAAATTTAAAGAAGTTATATTAAAAATCGTTTAAAACAAAAAGCAAGATAAGAGCGATTTAAAAAATAAAATTAAAATAACCCCGTTTCAAGCAATAAGATTTTCATGCACTAAAAAATACATATGTGCTAAAAAAATTCAAAATATGCACTAAAAAACCTAAAAATATACACTAAAAAATAAAATGTGTGCAATAAAATAGGTGTTTTCACACGAAAAGCAAAAACGCCTGGTTATTTTTACTATTACAGTAACATTTTAAACTTTATGCAAGCTAGAATTTTTGTTAGAAATTAAGGCAACCTTTTAAAAAAAAATTAAAAAGAAAAAAAAAATCTTTTTCTCATTTTCAAAATAAATTTTTAAAAATCTAAAATAGTTTTTAAAACAAATAAATTTCAATTTGTGTTTTTGCTAATTTATGAACTTAAAAGTTTGAAATATGCACAAAATATGCATTTAAACCCAATATATGCAAAAATATGAATTTTTACCAATATATGCATTTTCACCAAAATATGAAAAAATATGCAAAAACAAATCGATCTTGATTCAGAAAGATAATTGGTCGATGTCGTTTTTAGACTGTCGACAAAAAACATGCATTTGCATGGAAATCACATCCCTAGTTATCACCAAGCAGAGGCCATTCCTGCAAATGCACGTTTTTATACCCTCCACTCTAGTGATAGAGGGTATATATAAGTTTGTCATTCCGTTTGTAACATATCGAAATATTGGTCTAGGACCCCATAAAGTATATATATTCATGACCCTCGATCGATTTTAAGTCGATCTAGCGATGTCTGTCCGTCCGACCGTCTGTCTGTCCGTCCGTAAAAAACACGCTAACTTTTAGAAGACTTCACAAAGGCTACTGAAGTTCGGCATATATGTTGGTCATTTACCTGGTCAGATTGGTATTGCAATCCAGCCAAATTGGTCCAGTGGTTCAAAAGTTATGAGCAAAAGAGTAAATTTCGGCAAGGGTTTTTGCAACTTTACGAGATAAAAAACACGATAACTGTCGAAAAACAATAATGAGACTGCTGAAACGTGGCATGTATCTTTGCCGTTCCTCAGGTCTTTTTGGTATTGCATTTCAGCTCAATCGGTAAAGTGGTTAAAAGTTATAAGCAAAACCCCGAATTTCAGATTTTGTTCATCTTAAATGCCACGTGGTAAACAAGTTTTAAAAGCTTTGGTGGTAACTAAGCAATGGTTTGTCAAACTAGTTTAGTTTTAAAGCAATGCTTTTTAAACTTGTTTAGTTTTAAAAGCATTGGTAACTTAAAAATTACACTCGAAAAAATTTTACACTGAAAAAAAAAAAATTTAGTTTTTTTTTACAGAAATGTCAATATTTTGTGTACATACGTACGTGCATTCACTTAGAAATATTTTTACATTAAAAAAACATTACACTAGAAAAAAAGTTTTACACTCAAAAAAAAAAAAAAAATAGTAATTTTTCTTTTAAATGACAAAAAAAGAGTTTTTTACTCAAAATAAAATATTTCTAATCAAAATTGTTAATTTGTTTTTACGTTAAAATGTACTATGCTTTAAAAAGGCATTGTGGAGGGGATATCGTTTTAAAAAAATCGTATTCCCGGGAATTCCCGGTAATTTTTTAATTAAAACAAATTTTGAGCTTTACCATATAAAAATTGTTATATTACAAATTATGGTCGTATTTTTCAATTTAAAACCATTTTATATGAATTATTTTGTAAAATAGTTTTACTAACCTCTAAAATAGACGTAGAAAGTTCATAAAATCCATTTTTTGTAGAAATATTGGACCTTATCATAGTTTTAGTATTTGCATTTACGTATTTCCACTTCATGCAAAATTGTTCACAACTCGGAAATACCCGATTTTGCTTCAAATGCGGTTTTAATAACTTTTTGGAAAATTTTTCTAATTTTGACTACGCCAACCGTAAGAAAATTATATCTTGAAGATATATTTAGTTAAACTTTCGAATTATTAAAATTAATTGTTTTAAGGCATTCGGGCCAAAATGTGAAAACCAATGTACTATATAGACATTGTAACGACGTATTTTCACTGGTTGCTGGGATAGAACTCGCGGCGGCCAAGGTTCGTTACAAAATATTTTTTTTCACGGCCGATATCAGGCTTTTACTTCATATATGAAATATTAAACTGAAAACCAGGTTTGTTATATATTTTTTTAAATATCGATATTTTTGTTTAAGCACTAAAAATATGAAATTCAAAATTTCGTAAAAAAGAAATCATTGGAATTTTAGATTAAGAAAACTTTTGCCGATTTGCAACCAACATTTAATGTGAAATTTAGTTTGATTCCGTATTTCGTCACGCAATCGATTAAAGAAAAATAATTATTAGGCCTAAATAATATGCAAGCTAAAGCATATCCTTACCAGTTTTGCTTTAAAAATTTTAATTCTTTCAAAGTTTTAATGTCATTTTTATTAAATCATTTAAAATTGTATTAAAAATGTGTAAATTAAATATATTTTTATTAAAAAATTAGCGACGAATTCCCGAAATTTCCCGAAGAAAAAATCCCGGGATTTTAAGAAAAATATTTCCCGGGAATTCCCGGGAAATTATTCCCGAATAGAAACCCTAGTATTCATAGATTCGGCAAAGTCGAATTTAATTTTTCTACTTGTTTCCCTCTAGTCTTAGAAAATCAAAAACCAAATATCTTTGCGAATCAAAGAATTTGCTATATTTCCACCATAAGCGTAGCTAGACCATTATTCTGGGGTGGGCAAAAGCCCCCCCCCTTCCCAAAAAAAAACTAAAATTAAAAAAAATATATCGTCGAACTATATTGAATAAATGCCAACTCGAAAAAGCTTACTGTTCAGGAGAGCTAAAAAACTAGTTATTTCGCATATTATTGCAAAAATAAACAATGTACCTTCCACAAGATGGTTTAAATATTCTAAACAATTTTTACCTATGCAAAAATTTTCATATTTTGCACTTGTTTGCGTATTTTCCAGAGATGGCATTTATTACTATATCAAAAAACAAATATTTTTTTAGAGTTGGCATATTTTGTCGGAAAATAAAAATACATTTTTTTTGGAAAAATTTAAAAAAATTTTTTTTTTTTGGTTTTTGTTATCCTTAGTACGGTAATTGCAAAAACTGAACAAAAAATTAAAAATCTTTGCATATTTTTAAAAGTTACTAGCTCCGAAAGGCTTTTAATCTCAGGGTGGTCAACTTTGGCACTCTGTAACTCACGCTGTATTGCAATAGGGTCACTCCAAACTAGCTATTTTGAAAGCTTATATCATTGATTTTATTTGCCCCATTCATAATGTTTCAATCTGATAAATAGTTTGAAAGTTACATAAATATAAGCAATTTTTTTTTTGCAAACACTATTTACCGATATTTTCAAAATGGCAATATCTCGAGAACCAGTCATTAGATATCAGAATCTTTACAAGATTCGTATTTAGCATGACAAATGCAATAAGATATGTGGTCTAATTTTTTTTTAAAAAAATTTTGAAAAATTTTTGGAAATTTACAATGGGAGTTGGCATTTATTTCCACCAAAAAAATATGTACTTTGAGTTAGCAGAATAACAAAAATGGATGTAAAACGACAACAAATTATTTTTTTGCTCTGAAATTTTTATGGCAGATAGGTATTATATTGGGGAGCTATTTGCCATCGGAAACTCATTTCCGTCAAATTTGAGTTGGCATATTTTGAATATAGGTTCACGATATATTAAAACTAAAAAACATATAACAAGAAATCACAAAAAAAGTATTTAAAAAAATTAAAGTTAACTACTATTTTCGTTAAAAAAAAATATAAACAATTACACTGCTCTACACGGTTTTTGCACAGACATATTAAATACATTTTCTAAAGTATTTTGGCCTCTTAAACACGAATCTGTCATCAGAAAAGTTGTATCAAATCGCCTTCTCGAGATTTAGGCATTTTCATTTTTTGTGAAATTTTTTTTACACTCAGAAAATTATGTAAGTTACTACATGTTAGTTGTTTGTATATTTTACAGTAGTTAGTTGTTTTCAACTAAAAAGTCAGTTGTTTTTGTATGCAAAATATCAAACAACTATTTCTGTAAGTTATTTTAAGTCGTTTTTTTGAACTACTAACAAAAACGTACTGTAATGTAGTAACAGTTATTTAAAGTAGTTAATTTTATTTTCTTATCTCTGAAAAATTTTCAAAGTTTTTTTTCCACAAAATTAAAATAAATTTTCTTTTTTTTATTTTTCACAACTTTAAAAAAAAAAAAAAAAAAATTGGTCTACAATTTTTTTTCTGAAAAATTTTTTGAAAAAAAAAATTATATATTGATTATTTTATTTTTACTACATTTTAGTTGTTTTGACTACAAATGTAAGTAGTTTTTACTACATAAGTCAGTTGTTTTTTGTCAGTTAAAATAACTAACATTGTTAGTTGAATTAACTGAAAAAGTAGTTGACCCCAAAACAACTAACAAAGTAGTTATTTTAACTGACATTTTCAGTTGATTTTACTAACGTAATTTTTTGAGTGTAATATTGAAAAAGTGTGTGTTAAAGTTAATATTAATATTTTTTTTTATTTGAACTTGGTCCACAAAAATTTTAAATGGCTATATCTGTGTTTTAATCTTTTTTTTTTTAATTTTACCAAAAAAAAACATAAAAATTGGTACGAAAAAATTTATGAAAAAATATGCATATTTGGTTCAAACCTTTGATTTCTTTTGCAAAAATTTCTGGATATACTTAAGGGATTTTGGATTTTAACCCCATGTTCTTTTTATTGGAGTGTTAACTTTACGTATCTGCTTTGAACAGGATATTTATTGCTAAATTCGCATACTAATAAGGATGTAACCATTAAAAGGACATCTTGAATTTACTTATAATTTCCTGATGATATTCTTGATCGCACCGAATCCGGATTTCTTGCAAAAGTTAGGTAATTTTATAGGGAATTTGAATAAAAAAAATTATGAATATTTTAAACATAAAATTTTCAAATATTAAAAACTTTGTCGGTTTTGAGGGCTTGTTCCATAAAAAATGAAAATGCCTACATCTTGAGAAGGCGTGTTTAGGAGGCCAAAATAATTAAGAAAATGTACCATAGAACTCTGTGCAAAAAATTTGGATTTTTGTAGTGTAATTAGTATATTAAAATCAATTTATAATGGAAACAGTTAATAAAACGTTACATTTCCCTTTTTCATTTTTTTCATCTTTAATATTTAAAACTTCTAAATTTGAAAATCGTTCCTGAAGCATTGCACTTCGTAACCATGTTTTTATTCAACGCATAGCTTAGAAACCTCTTTCACATCTATCAGAACTAATAGGAAGGCTTATTGCTACTTGTAAAAGTTTGAATAAATATTCCTGACAATTTTGGATTTAAGCATATCAAAGTTTAAATAATTAAAAAAAAGGGAAATTGTCTGGGGTGGGCTAAATGCAAAAATGTCTGGGGTGGGCTAAATCGAGTCTAGGGTGGGCTTTGCCCACCCCAGCCCCCCCGTTTCTACGCCTATGATTTGCACATTTTTGCATATTTTGATGAAAATGCATATTTTTGGGTCATATTTTGTACAAATTTTATTTCAGCTTATTTTTTCCATTTTTGTAGACATTTTTGAAAAACATCTTAAGTCGAGGACCCCATTAAAACCCAAAAGAGCTGTACATTTCGTAAGTGAGTGCAAAAATAAGTGCAAAAAAGTGTTTTTACATTTTGGAGATTATAAAAGATTCTGCACCAAAGAATATAACACTCTCACTTGTTGTATGTACATTTGATAAACAAATGGAAAATTTTTATTCGAAAAGCTTAGACTTGGTGAAAAAGTAGTTTTGGTAAAAAAAAAATAATATATAAAAATAAAAAAAAATTTATGAACCCAAATTTTTGGTGAAAACAAATTTTGATGAAAAAAAGTTTTTGATGAATTTATTTGATGAAAAGAAAAATATTTTGATGTAAAAAAAATGATAAAAAAACAAATATGAAAAAAAATTTTTTGGTGAGAAAAAAATTGATAATAAAAAATTTGATAAAAAAATTTGATGAAAAAAAATTTATAAAAAAAATATGATAAAAAAAAATTTTTGAAAAAAAAAATTTTGATAAAAAAAAAAATTTGATGAAAAAAAAAATAATAAAAAAAAAAATTTGATGAAAAAGCAAAAAAATTTTGATACAAAAAAAAAAAAATTTGATGAAAAAAAAAATTTGATGAAAAAAAAAAAAATTATGAACAAAAAATTTGATGAAAAAAAAATTGATGAAAAAAAATTGATTAAAAAAAAATTTGATAAAAGAAATTATGAAAAAAAAGTTTGATGCAAAAAAAAAAAATGTAATGAAAAAAAAAATTTGATGTAATAAAAAATTGATGAAAAAAAATTTATGAAAAAAAAAAAAATTTGATGAAAAAAAAAAAAAAATATGAAATTTTTTTTTTTTTTTGTTGAAAAATTATTATGTTACTTTTTATTCAACAGCTTGTGAAAACGGTTTTATTCACCACGAGGTGAATTATTTAATTATTATTATCTTAACAAAAAATTCCGAAAAAAAAAATTTGATGAAAAAAAAAAATTTGATGGGAAAAAAATTTGATGTAATAAAAAATTGATGAAAAAAAATTTATGAAAAAAAAAAAAATTTGATGAAAAAAAAAAAAAATATGAAAATTTTTTCTTTTTGTTGAAAAATTATTATGTTACTTTTTATTCAACAGCTTGTGAAAACGGTTTTATTCACCACGAGGTGAATTATTTAATTATTATTATCTTAACAAAAAATTCCGAAATCAGTGTAAACACCCTATTATCAATAACAAAGATGTAATACTTATTTCAATGTGTTTTCAGAATATTTTTACACAGAATGTTTTCAAAAAATTGATAAGAAGATTTAGAAATAAGGAGAAAAACACTTATTTTATCTTGTTTTTTTTTGGTCCTTTGTATGCAAAAGAATAAAAATTGTGGTTGTAACTGCGGTTACAATAAGTAAAAGCTGAAAAAAAAAAAAAATAAGAAAAGCAGAAATAATATTTGTTTTGAAAAAAAAAAAAAATGAAAAGTTGAAATGAAAATGTATTCAACGTTAACGGAAATTACTAAGAAATTTTCAAAAAATTTCAATTGTTTTTTTTTCTGTGTTTTTAAGGGAATATGGTAGCTAAGGATGGGGAGATATAGGAAATTGTTTAAATGAAAAAATAACACTGTGCAACAAGAAAAATGAGCCTCAATGGCTTCAACGCCACATGAAAGTAGACCATCAAGTGAACAAAATCACCAAAGGGTTTTGCAAAGTCAGTTCGGATTTCTTTTTTATAGCCCACTGAAGTTTTTATATTTTTATCAAAGGCGTTTGGAAAACGTCAAAAATACTATAATAAGAACACATCTGAGTTTCAAAATATGTTTCGACGTCTTCAGTGAAATTTTATGGCGGTTCTTTTCTTAGAACATTTTAACCCTCTAACTGCCATCTTAAGGGGTCATTTTAGTCCTTTTTCAAAAACTAAACACAGAAGTCTAATAAAACGTCCATTTAGAGGGTTAAAATGTTCTACAAATATTTTCCTCATAAAATTTCACTAGGGGTTGTCAAATGGTAAAAGTTTGTGCGATATGCGCAAAGTGCTTAAAAAGGGTCAAGTATAAATAATCAATGTTTGTTATTTTTTTTACCAATGCAGTGTTAAAAAATATCGACAAAAAACAGTGCAAATATACTTTTGAGCTAAAAATGATGTTCTGATGTGTTTTAAAAAACTTTATGATGATTCTTTTCTTTGACCAAATTAACCCTCTAGCTCCCGTTTTAAAGGGTCATTTTTGTCCTTTTTTAAAAGAAATACAAAAAAGTCTGTAAAAAAAATTCAGTTAGAAGGTTAAAATGTTTTACAAATATTTTCTGCATCAAATTTTACTAGGGCACGTCTAAGACAGAAAGTTCGTCCAGCATATAGAAAATGCTTAAAAATTTTAAAGTATTCAAATTTTTTTTTATTTTTTTTTTTTGGGCCGAAATAAAAAAAAACAATTAAAAAAGTTAAATTCGACTTTGTCGAATGTATTGATATCCTCCACAATGTAAAAAAGTTTACTTGCTAAAAAACAAAACAAACATTAAAAAAAAAAATCGACAAAAAAATTTTTTGGTAAAAAAAAAATTCGACGAAAATATTTTTTTTTTGTAAAAAAATATGTTTGTACTTGTTTAAATACCATTCGGTGATCAATTCTGTTCACATGTGTTAAGCAGCAGCCGAATGAAAGCCGAATACAAAAAAGTCCATTAAAAAGGCAGTTAGAGGCTTAAAATGTTTTACAAGTGTTTTCTGCATCAAATTTTACTAGGGCACGTCTAAGACAGAAAGTTCGCCCAGCATATAGAAAATGCTTAAAAATTTTAAAGTATTCAAATTTTTTTTTTATATTTTTTTTGGGCCGAAATATAAAAAAAAAAAAAAACAAGTAACAAAGTTAAATTCTACTTTGTCGAATGGATTAATACCCTCCACGATGTAAAAAGTTTATTTGCAAAAAAAAACAAAAAAAAAAAAATTTAAAAAAACTGCGAAAAAATTTTTTGATAAAAAAAAAATTCGACGAAAATGTTTTTTTTTTTTTAAATATGTTTGTACTTGTTTAAATACCATTCGGTGATCAAATCTGTTCACATGTGTCAACCAGCAGCCGAATTTAAGCATTTTATGTTTTTAGGTTATGTTGAATGTACCACAATTTTCGAGGTATTTTTATATTTTCGTTCATAACTTTTGAACCGCTGAACCGATTTCGCTCAAATGCAATACCAAGCTACTTTTTTTTTATTTCGGCCCAAAAAATAAAAAATTTGAATACTTTAAAATTTTTAAGCATTTTCTATATGCTGGACGAACTTTCTGTCTTAGACGTGCCCTAGTAAAATTTGATGCAGAAAATATTTGTAAAACATTTTAACCCTCTAACTGTTTTTTTTATAGACTTTTTTGTATTTCTTTTAAAAAAAGACAAAAATGACCCTTTAAAACGGGAGCTAGAGGGTTAATTTGGTCAAAGAAAAGAATCATCATAAAATTTTCTAAAACACATCAGATCATCATTTTTAGCTCAAAAGTATATTTGCACTGTTTTTTGTCGATATTTTTTATCACTGCTTTGGTAAAAAAAAATAACAAACATTGATTATTTATACTTGACCCTTTTTAAGCACTTTGCGCATGTCGCACAAACTTTTACCATTTGACAACCCCTAGTGAAATTTTATGAGGAAAATATTTGTAGAACATTTTAACCCTCTAAATGGACGTTTTATTAGACTTCTGTGTTTAGTTTTTGAAAAAGGACTTAAATGACCCCTTAATATGGCAGTTAGAGGGTTAAAATATTCTAAGAAAAGAACCGCCATAAAATTTCACTGCAGACACCAAATCATATTTTGAAGCTCAGATGTGTTCTTATTACAGTATTTTTGACGTTTTCCAAACGCCTTTGATAAAAAAAAAGAAAACTTCAGTGGGCTATAAAAAAGAAATCAGAACTGACTTTTCAAAACCCTTTGGTGATTTTGTCCACTTGATGGTCTACTTTTATATGGCGTTGAAGGCATTGAGGCTCAATGCGATGACCCAAAATTTGTTGCACAGTGTAATAAGACTGAGGATGGATTATACACTTTAACGTTTAAAATATTGCGCCATGTTTAAATTATCGTTTTCATATCAAAATTGAATAAAGTGTGTTTTTATATGTATCAGCTAACTGGAGTTTGGGTAATCAGTCCTAAGTATTAAAAAACACGTGTGGAGAAATTGTAATACTTATTTTCGATTGAACATGCATAAATGTAATGAATTTTGTATTGTTTTCAAATACAACAAAGACGTAAATTTATTTTAGATTAATAAAGTACAAACAAATGTGTATTATTGTTTGCATACTTTTAGGATTATAAAGAAAATTTAAAATTAAAGTATACTTTGAGGTATTTTAAATATTTAAAGTGATGATTTCTTTAAAAACGACTACTTTTATAAATATTTTAAATATAAAAAAACAATTTTTTTAAATTGAATTCAAATATTTTTGTGAACGGATTTCGAGATGTCAAACAAATAGTAGCAAATAATCGCCATTTTAAGCAGTTGACAAACAGTTTGACCCATTTTATCGTTTTTAAGATTATCGTGGTCTACGGGCCAAAAATTAAAAAAAAAATATGTATCGCTAGATATAAATGGGGCATTCCATGCCAAATCGGACACTTTGAATATTTTTTATAATTTTTCCCTTTTTATACCCTCCAACTACAGTATGGGGGGTATACTCACTTTGTCATTCCGTATCAAAATATCGGTCTAGGACCCCATAAATTATATATATTTATGATCAGTGATCGATTCTAAGACATTTTAGCTCCGTCCGTCCGTCTGTCCGTCTGTGGTTAACACGATGGAGTCCAAAATAAAAGTGCTAGATTCCCGACATTTGGCACGAATATGTCTTACTAGCTTACCATTCCGGTACTTCGTTACTGGTTATATTGAATATCGGATAATAGAAGGATCAGGATTACTCTATCGATTTCAAAAAAATTCCCCTACGTAGTCTTTATTTTATTTACTTGAGGACATTTAAGACTTTCATAAAATAATATTTCAATTAACAATTTAAACAATAAAATTTGAATAACTTCGCTAGTACGTCATCATATTTGTTCCGGTGACAATTTCGGGTTTTTGGATTATGAGTAAATAAATATTTCAGTGAAAAAAGAAATTGGAATAAAAATAAGTTTGAATAAAAAACAGATATAGAGAAAAAATATGGAGTAAAAAAAGTTAAATATGAAAAATTTGAATAAAAGGTAGCATTCCATATTGTTCTCTGCTTTATTCCATTTCGTTCCCCGTTTTACTCTATTTCATATCCAATTCTATCTCCTTCTTCTAAGGTAATTTTTATAGGAACAAAAAAAGTACCAAAAGTTCACTTTATTTCCCCATCAGAAACGGAATTTCCAAAAAGTACCTCTTCCAGTATGGTTTTTCTTCACCGAAGGATCCTATAATCCATATTTCAATTATCTAGGATATTTGTTTCAGCAAATATTAAAAGTACAAAAAGTATACTTTTTATCCCCGTTAAGAAACGGAATTTCCAAAAAGTACTTTTCCCAATCTTTTTTTCACCGAAGGATTTTACATTCCAAATTTCAAGTTTCTGTGACCATTATATCAGGAAATAAATAAGTACACCTTTTCACCCCTTTTAACACCTTTATTTTCCGAACCCTTTTAAATTTGAAGTTTCAATGATTATTATTTCAGGAAATAAAAAAGTACCGAAAAGTATACTTTCGGTACTTTTAACAATAGGTACTTTTATAGAAGGTACTCTTTATAAAATGTACTTTTTATAAAAGGCATTTTTTATAAAAGGTACATTTTACAAAAGGTGTTTTTTATAAAAGGTACTTTTTATAAAATGTACTTTTTATAAAAGGTACTTTTTATAAAAGGTACTTTCTATAAATGTACTTTTTATAAAAGGTATTTTTTATAAAAGGTACTTTTTATAAAAGGTACTTTTTATAAAAGGTACTTTTTATTACCATTATTTCAGTAAATAAAAAAAGTACCAAAAGTACTCTTTTTTACCCACTTTACCCCCGTAGAATCAACATTGGCAAAAAACCAGCCTTAGTGAATCTTTTTTCCGGGAGGTTAACCTACATTGCAAATTTTAAGTTTCTGGGACCATTATTTTAAGAAATATAAAAGGTACCAAAAGTACAGTTTTTTACCCTTTTTACCCCCCTTAGAATCAACATTGGCAAAAATCCAGCCTTAGTGGATTTATATTCCGGGAACTAAACCTACATTCCAAATTTCAAGTGTCTGGGACCATTATTTAAGGAAATATAAAAGGTACCAAAGGTACAGTTTTTTACCCCCTTAGAATCAACATTGGCAAAAATCCAGCCTTAGTAATTCTATAATCCTGAAGGTTTAGCAATTTTTTTTAAATAATGATAGACTTGTATTACTTTAGTGCAAAAAGCATATGAATGAATTTTTAAACACATATTTGAGAGGAAATTACCACTTCCGACCTCCCCCCAAAAAAAGGAAAACGCCCCTACAACTTTTTTTTTGCATGTTGGAGGGTATAAAAGAAACTTTAAAACACTTTAAAACACACATCTATCGATGTCCGTCCGTCCGTCTGTCTGTCTGTTGAAAACACTCTAACTTTTTAAAGACTTTACGGAGGCTCCTAAACTTTGGCATATATTTTGGGCATATAACTGGTCAGGTTGGTATTACAATACAGCAAAATCGGTCCAGTGGTTCAAAAGTTATGAGCAAAAGAGTTAATTTCGGTGTTTTTCGCGAATTTACGAGATAAAAAACACGATAACTTTTTAAAGGCAATTCTGAGGATGCTGAAACTTAGCATATATATATGTCGTTCCCCTGGCCTAGTTTGTATTGAATTTCATCCAAATCCGTCTAGTGGTTCAAAAATTATTCGCAAAACCGTAAATTTCAGATTCGCTTCACCTTAAATTCATGTGCTGAAAAAAACGGAGCCTTAAAAAAACAAGCTTTAAAACTATTGGAAAGCCACAATACTACTTTAAAAAGTTTTTTTGTCAGTTAAAAATATTTTCACACTAAAAAAAAAATTACACTCGAAAAAAAATTTTACACTCAAAAAAAATTGTAATGTTTCTTTTTTTACAAAAAATGACAACAAAAAAGTTTATTATCCAAAATAAAATATTTCTAATCAAAATTGTTTATTTTTTTCACTTTAGAAAATTTACCATTCTTTAAAAAGGGCATTGTGGAGGGTATTCATAGATTCGGCCAAGTCGAAGTTAACTTTTCTACTAGTTTTTTTTTAATGAAAATTTTTTTCTTACCACTAACAATAAGTCAAATGATTTTCGTAATTTTAGGAAATATTTCTAAAAATGTCGAAAATCATAAGTAGGGCAACAGAAAACTTGCATTTATGAATATATTTCGGTGCCTAAAACTATGCTATACAAAATAAGTGTATCGTTAAATTAAATAAATGAAACCAAACGTTTTTAGTTGAAGTAACACAACCTGGAACCTTCAAAAGGAGGAAATCAGGATAATCATTCATAATTCTTTATTGATTAAAATAAAATTTCAACAAAAATATGCTTGATTTCTGACTACTGCTTCAAATATGTTGTTATATAGTTTTAGGCCTCAAAATAAATTCATAACTGCTAGATTTCTAATGCCTTAATCAAAAGTAATATAATTTTTCCATTAATCCTAAGAGTATGCACTCCTTTATTACACAAAACAACACAAATTGTTATATTCAGTCTTATCGAGACAATTTAAAGCTCAATTCTCACAATGAGATTTTCTACATATTTTGTATTAATTATTTGTAAGAAAACTATGCATATATTTAGGCAAATTTTAGGCAAAAAACATTTTTAAAAATTTCGAAATTTTTCTATTAATCCAGAGTGTAGGCATTTCTTTGTTACACAAAATATCAAAAATAATTTTATTCAGTCTTATTGTGACAATTGACCTTAATTAAGGTCTTCTCTCAAATTTTAAGCCCAAAAGTATGCCATAATTTAAGTTAGAAACTAAAATTCTTAAAATAGGCCATATATAGGTATTTAAAAACCCCCCTAAAAGTATGCTTTATTATTACAGCTCAATAATTTCTGTTGAATTTCGTTAATTTTTTATTTGTTTTGTTTGTATTAACTCTTCAGTACTGACTTAAAAATTTAAACTTTAGCTACAAGTTTTATGAGTGAGTATGTGTTTAAGGAAATTGAAACTGTTTACATGTTAAAAGAAAAACTTTTCTTTTCAATGCTTTATTTTGTCATAGAGAATGAAGCAAAATATAAAAAAAAAAAATAAAAACCGAAATTGCTAAAGAACTTGAACGAAAGTTCAAGTTAAGAAAGGATTTTATTTTTTTTTTCATTCTATTGAAAACTATGTCAGAATTTTAAAAGACAAAAATTGTCAACACTTTGGGCCAACAAGAGAAAGTTTTCTTGGTTCTATACTTTTTTTGGGGGTTTTTAACGAAATTCACTTACACACACACTCAAAGAGAAGTAAAAAATAAAGTTTTTTATTGTTTTTATTAAGAGATGGGAATATTTCTTTATTTTTTAAAAGCACTGTTTTGGGAGTAAACAATTTGTAGGCATTTTTTCATGTAATTTATCATAACTTTGGAGTTAGCCCATAGATTTTCAACAAACTGACTGTGATGTCTTTGTGAAGATTATCTTATTAGATAATCCAAATAAAAAATTCCTTTTTAATGATTTAAATTTTTGTCGTTCATCCAAATTTTGATTTTCTTACTCAAAATACACATTTTTGAAATATGTATGCTAATTTTACGGAAACTAATAAAATTTGTACAATTTGTTGCAAATATGATTTTCTTCAATTTTGATTTATTGCGATTATATCGGATGTAGACAACGTGAGACGTCCCTTAGAACTCCAATTTATTAGCGTATTCCATCAGGATCACAAGCGGTTTACACAGGATCCCCATCTCTGCCTGGCTGAAGAAATATATCAAAGTTGTTCTTCAAATTAATAAGTCCCAACTTAGTGCGTTTTTTTTTTTTGTTAATATACACAAAACAAGATTAAGTAGATTTTTTATTGTGCGGTTTTAAAAGAAGCAACAAAATTTCGTTATTTGCAACTTGTGGCAAGAAAGAAGTAAGAAAATAAACAAGTTTATTATATCAGGAAAATAAAATTAAAAAGAAATTTAAACTCAAGATCAAAAATTTTTAAATGCAATAATTTTTTTATGTATAAACTGCAATACAAATTCGTTGTTGCTTTTAAAATAATAACTTTATTATAAATTTAAATACTTTTTTTTATCAAATTTTATTTCAGTAATTTTTCATTCAGAAAAACAAAGTTATAAAAATTTACCTTAAAAACTTTTCCTACATTAATCTACTAATTTATTTTCAACAGTTGTTTCATGCATAAAACTTCATTTTTTATATTAACCAAATTTATAGCATACTTTTAGTCAAACATATTTTCTTAATTTCATTGCATATTTTTTGGGTTGAAAAAAAATTTTTTTTTACTCTAAAATTTAACTACGTACTGCAAAGTTTTATGTATTCCATAAACTACTATTTTTGTTCTTTTTTTGTTTCCACAAAAAGTTTAAAAAATCCCCTAAAACTGTTACAAATGTTATATGACATTCTAGTAACAAATAAACAAATAAAAATTTTTCAAAAACTTTCTTCATGCATGTGTGAAACATTAGACTGGCATTTTTTTGTCATCTTTCGATTTACCTAAGTATCCGGGCAAATTTTAATTGTCCTAGGTCTAAAACTTATGTGGTACAAATTTGAGGTCAATCGGATTAAATTAACCCATGGCGCCCGCCGGTCAAAGTTTTGAATTTTTGAAAAAATTTTAAAAATAAAATTTCAAAAAATTTTATTTTTCGACACATCATATTTGTTAATTTCTATTAGATTTAATGTTTTTATTGAAGTGAGGAAAAGTACAAATAAAAATACAATTGACAAAATTGATATATAAACCAAACAAATTTGTTCTAAAAACAATTTTACAATTAAAACAAGTATTATTTCAAAACACTATTTTAACACTTTCCCCCGTTTTAAATAATATTCAAACGATTACATAGTAATTGCAAACGAGGTTTAGGTAACGGTTTAGTCATCATGTCAGCCGCTTGATTTTCTGTTGAAACTTGATTTACCAATAGGTGACCCTCCGTAACCTTTTCTCGTATGAAAAAATGTTTTAATGCGATATGTTTGGTTCTCTTATGAAACTCTGGGTTTTGTGCTAAACGAATTGCAGCAGTGTTATCGATATTGATTACTGGGATTTCATTATAGTTGATAATATCTTTGTATATTCGTTTAAGCCAAATTACTTCTTTTGCTGCTTCATTTGCAGCCACAATTTCTGCTTCTGTTGTTGATGTGGACACCATTGCTTGTCTTTGACTAAGCCAAGATATAGCACCACCTGCATATAATGCAACAACACCAGATGTAGAACGTCCTGTTGTAATACAACCGCCAAAGTCAGCATCACTGAAGCACTCTAGTGTCTTTGGCCCCTCTTTGTTATATGTTAAGCCAACATTTAGAGTACCGGCTATATATCTTAAGACACGCTTCACCCTTTGGACATCTTCTGTGGTTGGATTTTCTAGAGCTCTTGATAAAAACCCAACACTATATGCCAAATCTGGCCGCGTTCCCAACATGAGATACATTAACGCTCCTACGGCTTGCCTATATGGAAATTCTGTATCTAATTCACCTTGCTTCGTTGTACTAGAACCTTTTTCCATTGGAGTTGACACAGGTCGACATTCAGAAAAATTGAATCTGTCGAGAACCTTCTTCGCATACGACTTCTGACATATCTTTATATGTTTATCATTTTCTTCAATTTCCATTCCAAGAAAATAATATGCATTTTTACTCACGATTTTAAATTCTGTTCTCAATTCGTCTATAAATTCATTTAAATCTGTAATATCATCAGCTGAGCTTGTTTTGAAACCAAGTTTATGTAGATAATTACCCACACGTGTGTTCCAACATCTAGGGGCTTGTTTTAGACCATACAAGCTTTTCTTTAAACAGCAAACCTTATTCGAGCCATCACTGAAGCCTTCTGGTTGCTTCATATATATGGTTTCTTGCAACTCACCATATAAAAATGCTGTTGAGACATCAAACTGTGCCAAATGTAACCCTTCAGTAGCTGCTATACTTAGGAGTGACCGGATGGTAGACATTTTTGCCACTGGACTAAAAGTTTGATCATAGTCTACGCCTTTCTTCTGTTTAAAACCTTTAATGACAAGTCTTGCCTTGAACTTATCAATGCTACCATCGGCATTCATCTTTAAACGATAAACCCACTTGCCTGGAAGAGCTTTGCAACCTTTCGGTAAGTCGGAAAGAACCCATGTTTGGTTTTCTATTAGAGAATTCATTTCGGACTTCATTGCAGTTAACCATTCTTCTTTTTGATCACATCCGACAGCTTCTTTATAAGTATTAGGTATTGAAATTTGATTTATAAATTCTTGTGACATCATAACTAAATTATCATGTGTAGCATTGGATATAATTATAGTACGATTTCGTAGGCGTTTCACATTGTGTCCTTCTTCAGTCATATCATCAAAATCTTGCCTTATTCTTTTACGACTTCGAGGTTCGGCATCTTGCACCGCCTCTTCTTCATTTTGAGATGTTTCTTCTTCTATATAACTATCATCTTGCGTTTCGGCATCTTGCAACGCATCTTCTTCTTGACTTAAATCATCTTGCGTTTCGGCATCTTGCAACGCATCTTCTTCTTCTTCTTGACTTTCGGCATCTTCAAACCCTTCAAAATCTTCAATGTCGCTTTCTTCAAAAATTTCGGATTCAAAATTGGGTCTTACTTTTATTGTTATACGATCTATACTTCTTTTTCTTGTTTCAATTTTACTTTTTGTATTTTCAAATTGAATAAGATTACGATCAGTACAATCAATGACATTTTCAAGAAATTTAACGTCCCTTGAAACTTCTACTTTGTTCTTCTCCTGGATAAAAATACGGTACCTCTCGTCACCATCATAACCAACAAGGTAGCCTTTTACAGCTTTCTTGTCCATCTTTTTACGTCTTTGACTAGGTATATGCACGTAACACGTAGAACCAATAATTCTTAGATGACTTATTCGGGGCTTCTTACCACACCACATTTCGAATGGACTAACATCTTTTACTGAAGATTTACCGGTTCTGTTGAGTATATATATTGCTGATTTTACAAATTCAGCCCACAACGATTCAGGGAATACGACATCTTGGTTTGAGTATTTGAAAGTTCTTGCCATCTCTACGATTGTTCTGTTCTCCCTTTCAGCACC
Organism: Pegoplata infirma; assembly: GCA_963921195.1. Classification (NCBI taxonomy): domain Eukaryota; kingdom Metazoa; phylum Arthropoda; class Insecta; order Diptera; family Anthomyiidae; genus Pegoplata; species Pegoplata infirma. Next base: position 30,518,466 of record OY992539.1, read on the forward strand.
ACCATTTTGTTGAGGTGTATATGGAGCAGTAAACTTTTGTTCTATACCATTCTTTGCAAGTATCTTCTTTACATCTGCATTATTAAACTCACCACCATTGTCACTGAGTAACGTTTTGATAACATGGCCTTGATTTTTAGCATTTGCCAGCATCTCTAGTAAGGTATCCTTTACATCAGATTTATGATTAACGATATAACCATAACGGTATTTGGTGTAATCATCTTTATAAACGACTAGGTATCTGAACCCTCTAAAAGATGGAGGGAAAGGACCACAAACATCGGTTGAAATTAACTCACCTGGAGCCTTAGCAGTTTGACGCCTTCCAAATGGTAGCTTACTTGCTTTTCCAAAAACGCATGGTTCACAGACATCATTATTATATTTTACCTTTATGTTCATTTCCTTTTGGAGTTTATCTTTGACATGATGTTTGTCTTGATGTCCCCACCTTTCATGGTATAGCTGCAGCATTGAACTTCTATCAACTGTTGCATTTACTTCTTGACTTGGAGAAATAGGATGAAAATTGACTTTGTATAGTGACTAGGGATGCCAAACGGGATTGACATTTACAAATCCCGGGATTCGGGATTTCGAAATCGTAATCCCGGGATCCCGGGATTTTTCGGGATTTCGGGATTTTTCGGGATCCCGGGATTTTTCGGGATTTCGGGATTTTTCGGGATTTCGGGATTTATTAAAATATCAAAAAAAATATAATTAAATGTTCAATAAATTCATAATCATTGAATAATTATCGATTTAACATATTTAACATATTTAGCACAGAAAACTCGAAAATTAAGGAACAACTTAACTGGCACTGCTCAACGTTTTTTTATATCCTACAAACAAAGTATGGTTGTAGGAAGACACGATGCAGTCCAAACCAAAAGTGCTAGACCCCAGCAGTTTGACATGAATATTTCTTATGGGCATAAGTTTATTAAATGCAATATCGGCCAATGGGAAAAAATTTTCCCCTTATGGATTTTAATCAACCTCTGAAAACATAAAAATTTTTTAAACATTTTTTTTAATGTCAGACAAAGTTTTAAGTTACAGGGTATTAGAAAATGATATTTTGAAGGCGCGGATTTAAAATATTTATTTAAATTAAAATATAAAATTATATTAATAAATGTGTAAGCATTTCCTTCGCCGAAACCGCCGCAAAAACGCCCCTGTTCAATTTGTTTTGCTGTTTCTAACAAAAGTTGGATCGGAGTAATATATATTTCGTGAGATATTCGTATGATATATTGATTTTTGATAAGATCTTCGGTATTTGTTAGATTTATACAAAATTTGTATACATTGCCCTACAGCCGATTCGAATTTTAAAAGTTGCATCCCCTCTCCCGATAAATGTTTAAAAATGCATTTATTACGCTAAAGTAACTGAGTTTTATCATCATTTTTTATTTTTTATAACCACAAAAGGGGCGGGACGAGAAAATGCAATTTCATGAAAATGTCCCTATTGCTTAACAAAAATACAAACTGGTAAAAAAGTTGGGGTTTTCAGAGGTTGTTTTAGTTGTTTAAGGGAGAAAAAACTGTTCCGATTTGGACATTAAGAACTACACAGTAAAAAGTTTTGGGTTAATTTTAATTCCTAGCTGGTGTGTATATATAACAATGCCAAAAATAATTTAATTTATTCCGTAAAAAGTTTACTTTTAAAGAGATAAAAAGAGAGTGAGAGAATGGATTTTGAATTTATTTTTGGGTGTTATAATAAAACCAAAATATGGAAATAATTTTACACCTAAACAGGTCTTTATTTGAACAAGGCAGGACTTAAATTTCTCCAAAAATAAATAAAACAAATGTAAGGTTATGTTTTTTAATATTTTTGTGTATTGAATACAAATACTGACCAAATACATGAATAAAGTTAAAATGCAGAGGACTGTTGATTTGTCACCCAAACTCAGCACAACTCCTCATAAAATAAACTGCTACTGCTTCTATATTAAGACATTATTCCTGGGGGTAGGCACCATCGTGATATAAAAATTCCATCTCTCTGCCTTCTGCTTCAAGATTCAGCTGGCCTAAAAGTAAAGTTAACCAAAAATCAATTAAAATGATTGATAAACGTTTGTAGTCAATACTTACTTGATATTTATATTTCGGTCGGAGTAAAATCTTCACTTTCTGGATCACAAATTTTGATAATACAAAGATTTTACTTTTGTGTACATTGCTAACCTCTTTTCTCACTTTCATTGAATGAAAAAGCATTTTCAATATGACAGCTGTTTTCAATTCCTTGTTAAGTGTTTATATTAAACTTGATGAAATACAATTTTTTGATGACGTTTGACGTTTATTTTTTATAAGTTTTTCAAGAGAGAAATTTAATTATTTTTTGGCATCAAAATAAAACTAAAAAAAATGACATGAAGATAATCAAATTTTTAATCCCTATGTGGTTTAGCATATAACCCATTTCATATTTAACTTTGAGTTTAATTCCAAAGTAGTTTAAAATGTGCTCCGCTGGTTTTAAATATAACCCAAAACTTTTTACTGTGTAAGACTGTTGAATAGAAACTTTACAGATAAAATACTAAATGCTCCGTTATAGAATAACTCTCGGAAAAATTTAACAAAATTTACATAAAAACTGTATATTGAGTAATCCACTCTAAAAATGCGATTTGCCTCCCAAAGAGTAAGAGAATTTAAGTCCAACAAGCCTCATTTGATAGGTATTTCAAAGACCTTTCAAACGATATCAGTTTTGCCTAAATCGTGAAACAAGTACTGAAGAAAAAGTCAATTTTAATTACAAATTTTGTAAAAAAAATCCCGAAATCCCGGGATTTTTCAGGATTTGTCAATCCCGGAAAATCCCGAAAAATCCCGGGATTGAAAAAAATAAATCCCGGGATTCGGGATTTGTCAATCCCGAAAAATCCCGGGATTTCGGGATTCGGGATTTCCCGTTTGGCATCCCTAATAGTGACCCATTCTTTTGACGATTGCCACTAAAAACGATTTTACCATCCAGCTTTAAGGAACATTTGGTTACTGTAGACTGAAATTCACTCAAAGGATTTCTATCATGTGCAGCCAGAACAGAAAACAGGTTTCTTGATATTCCCGGAACGTACCAGACATCTTTTAATTCTATTATTTCTTCACTATTGTTGACTTTCGTTAGAACTTCTATTGTACCTCTACCTAGGGCCTTTAATGATTCTTTTCCAGCAGCTTGTATAGAATGTGGTTCTTTAAAAGTTTCATACTGAACGAAAAATTCGGATGAATTTGTGACATGTGTGGTGGCACCATTGTCAACCCACCAATCAATACTAGAATCCATTACGTTGACTTCATTTGAAACTGAATGAAGTGCGACATTTGAATGACTTATAGAAACAGGCTTTGACTTACTTGGTTTCCCGTCAGCAATCCATTTCCTACATTCATTTAACCAGTGCCCTTTCTTCTTACAATAGTGGCAGATGTCATCTCTCTTATTTGATTTTGTATTTTGTTTACCTTTACTCTTTTTCTGATTTATTACTAAAGCTTCTTGATTCCCATCTTCACTGTACTCGGCCTTCTTGAAATTATGTTCATATAAGCACAATTGCATTACCAATTCATCCAATGATTTATCTCCATCACGGGTTAACATCATCCAACTTGACTTGAACATTTCATATGAGTTGGGCAAAACATGTAGAATCTTACAAATAAGCAACATTTCTGGTAACTTATGTTCTCCTTTTGTTTGCAGACCATTATTGATTTCAACCCAAAGACTCTTAAGTTTTGATATATGGGTAGAAACGTCACAATCGCCAGACCATTCAAACGAGAACAAGTCAGTGCACATCTTGTACAACTGATCTTTTGATGTTGCTTCGAATTGCTGATTTAATGCTTCCCACATTTCTAAAGCTGATTCCTTGTCCATTACCTTCAAATAAATTTCATCGGAAATTGTGCTCGTGATCAGACTCTTGGCATAACTGTTGGCCTTTTTATAAAAATCGCTACGTTGTTTGTTGTTTCTTACTTCAGCATCTGTAGCTCCATCTCTTACGGGTTCTGGTTTTGTAATTTTTCTTTCAATTACCTCCAGCGCTCCCTCGTAAAATTCTAGAAGATCTTTGACCTTACGTTTCCATATTGGCCAATCTGACTCACCACTTAAACGCTTTAATGATTTGCTGAATTCCATTGCTTTTCTCTAGCTTGATGATGTTGAACGAAAATATTGAATCTTGAAATTCTTGATGTCTTGAGCACACTATTTCACGATTACGTTTTTCTTTACGCGAACTCAATAAGTTTTAAAGGTTAATTATTTCAAATATTACCGATTTTCACAAATTTTCTATATTTGTTTATTTTAACTTCAAAAATTTTCTTTTAATTTTTGATTAATTTTCCGGAGCATAGGCCCATAACCTATTAGATTTAATGTTTTTATTGAAGTGAGGAAAAGTACAAATAAAAATACAATTGACAAAATTGATATATAAACCAAACAAATTTGTTCTAAAAACAATTTTACAATTAAAACAAGTATTATTTCAAAACACTATTTTAACAATTTCGAGCACAAATATCAAAAAAAAAAATAAAATCGCTCAATCGGTTTTCGAGATATCGCCATTTCAAATTTGTAAAAAATTGCGGTTTTTTCCTACTTTCAAGAAATTTTTTAATAAAGTCTCAAAATTTCATTCCGCTGACAATTTTGTAGAGCTTGAGACAATCTTTCATTTATAATTAATTTGAGCCAAATCCGTTCATTTTAAGCCGTGGCGCCCATCGATCAAAGTTTTGACTTTTTAGAAACTTTTTAACAAAACACCTAAACTTTGATAGAAGGGTACCACGGGTTATAATCATCGGAGTTGGCTGAAATTTAGCTTAAATGAAAGATTGTATCAAGCTCTATGAAAGGGTTGAAGTAAAGAAATTTTTAGAGTTTAAAAAAAAAAAAAATCTTAAAACGTAGGAAAAAACCGCCCATATTGCAATTTTTTGACAAATTTTAAATGGCGATATCTCGAAAACCGTTCGACTGATTTTATAAATTTTTTAATATTCGTATTCAGCATGCTAAAATTAATAAAAATAATGTATCGCAAGATATATTTTTTTTTTATTTTTCCATTTTCAAAAACCCAAAATTTTGGTGGAAATTTTCCAAAAGTCCAAAACTTTGATCGAAGGGCGCCACGGGTTAAAATGATCGAATTTGGCTCAAATTAGTTTTAGATGAAAGATTGTTTCAAGCTCTGCAAAAGGGTTGGCGGAATGAAATTTTGAGACTTTTTTTAAAAAATTTCTTGAACGTAGGAAAAAACCGTAATATTTTGCAAATTTCAAATAGCGATGTCTCGAAAACTGTTCGACCGATTTTATTTTTTTTTTTATATTCGTGCTCAGCACATCAAAATTAACAAATATAATGTGTCGGAAGATATACGTATTTTTTATTTTTTTAATTTTTCAAAAATCCAAAACTTTTAACGCCGGGCGCCACGGGTTAATTTAATCCGATTGGCCTCAAATTGGTAACACATGAGGTTTAGGCCTAGTAGAATAAAAAAATGTCCGAACTTTGAAAATCGAAGAAGAAAAAATTTTGCTATACATAAAAATGCCAGTCTAGTGTAGCATATGCAATCAAAATTAAACCAAAATGTTAACGCACTGCAAAACACTACGCATTTGAGAAGTGTGAAAGCAACCATAAAACTACTAGAGCGACTACGAGAACTCTGTACAAAAACTGACAATTGTGGTAAATCCTTAAAGTTTTACATGACATGCACTTCATAGAACATTTAAAATTCAAATATTTTTTTTTATAGTTTTCTTTATTGAAGTAATCGTACGACATATTTTGAGTGTAAAAAACTTTAAAAATGAAAAAAAAAAACAAAAATTATGAATGATGATGGCAAATAATTTGGTTTATTTATATGAAATATGTTGCACATTATTTGTTAAGTTTCTTCAACATGATTTTATATTGCAGGAATTGCAGATAATAAGAAACCTTAAGTGGCTAAAAATATCGTAGCTGACGCTTTACCTCGTAAAGGCCAATTGTCATGATAAGATTTTTCATTCATTTATTTCAAAATCAATTATTTTACTTAAAAAATATTAAGAAATTTTCAAGTTTTTGCCAACCAAAAGATAATTGTTTTTTTTATTGATTTTCAACATTTTTTGAAAAATTTCTAAAAATTTCGAAAATCACAAATAGGGCAACATAAAACTAGCAGTTATGAAATTATTTTGAGGCCTAAAACTATGCTATACAAAAAAGGGTATCGTCAAATTAAATAAATAAAAGAAAATGTTTTTAGTTGAAGTAAGAAATCAGGATAATCCTTTATAATGATTTTTAGTTTTTAATCAAATTTTAATAAAAATATAATACATAAAAATAAAAACTATGCAACAATATATTTGAAACAGTAGTCAGTGTTTCAAATACATTGTTGCATAGTTTTAGGCCTTAAAATAAATTTATAAATGCTAGTTTTCTGTTGCCTTAATCATAAATATAAAAATATTTATTTAAGCCTAATACTATACCCTTCTTTTTTTACACAAAACATCAAAAACCGTTTGACTCTCAATCATTGGTATAATCACAATTAACCTTATAGAGTTTATAACATCAATAAATATTTCGTAATTCCCCATACAATTGATTTAAAAAAAAAAAGTTTTTACATTAAACAAATATTAAATTGTTTACATTTATTTATCGATAAATAACTATTGATATACATTTGTGATACTCACGCACACACAAACAAATTATTTAGACCGTAATTCTAAAAATATCTATTGTTTATATACAAAACAATAACAATAATATAATTATAGATGATAAAATTTAACCCCAAAGTAATTTAATTTATAACATTTTACAGTTATGTAGTAACCCTGAATAATATCATCGATACAATGTTATTATAAAATGTAATCAATAGACAAAACATGTTTGAAGGCCCACAGAGAGAGAGATTTACTGTCATAATTTAACGAACACTTTAAAAAATAAAAGTCAAAAGTCAAATTTGACCATAAATACCCTCCCAGACGGCAAAAATATCACCGCGGACATACTGTTGACCCACCCTTTATTAATTCGCTGACATCTTCCCAAATGTTCCCAAATTAAGTCAGCAGTTGGTCAACAGTACTCACAATCATGGGTGGTCTCAATGCTTTTAGGCAACCGCTTACCAACTGCTGACTTGTCCTTGTGAACATTTGAAAAATGTCTGATGTCTAAGACATTTATGCTATACATTTATGCTCAGACTTTAAGACATTTTTCCAATAGAAAAATTCTCAGATTCGAAAACATTTTTTCTATAGAAAAAGTCTCAGATTCTGAATCATCTTTCTATAGAAAAAGTCTCATATTCTGACCCCTTTCTCCGTAGAAAAAGTTTCAGATTCGAAGACATTTTTGCTGTAGAACCCAGAAACATTTTTTGGAACAAATTCCTGGTTCAATTGATTCTTGAATATATTCTACGGTTATCACCAGGGAAACCAAAAATATGCAGTATCATGTTTTTTCCTGTGCATTTTATTGATAAATGGGTAAGGTATTTATCCGTTTCAGAAGTTTTTAAGAAATCTGGCATCGATTTGTTAGAGCATATTTTTGCATATTTTAGCCTTAAGAGCATATTTTTGCATATTTTAGGTTTAAGAGCATATTTTAGCATAAGAGCATATTTTTAGAGCATATTTTAAATTTTTAGAGCATTTTTCCGCTTTTTAGAGCATTTTTTTACATTTTTGGAGCATTTTTTTACATTTTTAGAGCATTTTTTTTTCAATTTTCAAAGCATTCTTTTACATTTTTTTTATGACACCATTTTTTTTTAATTTTTTATCCAACAAGGATGTTTTTTTTAACAATTACGGAATTTTGACGATTGATTCCCCTTTGGCCTGTTCTTGCTTCATATCGGTATATGAAACCATGTTGTCTTTAGATTCAGCAACTTGGTAGAAAATATTAAATATAAACGGTATTTTGAGGGTCTATTCTCTAACAAATTGTAAAAAACACCGCAAAAAAAGGACATATTTTTTTTTAAGAGCATATTTTTATTGTTTTTAGAGCATATTTTCCGTTTTTAAGGGCATTTTTTAAGCGCATAAAACGTGTTTTTTAGAGCATATTTTTGATTTCCCTGGTTATCACAATAAAATTTTCTATGTAAAATTATTTTTCAAAAAAACTACTTGCTTTAAAAAACGATTGCTTTCGGGACAATTTCAATCAAAAATCATTGATTCTGGAATGTTAAGTAAAACCGGTTGCAGGGTAGTTTGATGCGTTCTGGAACCGATTATTTGGAACAGAAAATTTTGCTGGGAAAGAGTCTCAGATTCTGAAACATTTTTCCAATAGAAAAGGTTTTAGATTCTGACACATTTTTTTTATAAAAAAGTCTCAAATTTTGAGATATGTTTTCCCATATAAAAGGTTTTTGATTTTCAGTCAATTTCCTATTGAAAAAGTCTCAGATTCAAAGACATTTTTCGAAAAAATGTCTCAGATTTTAAGACATTTTTCCTATAGAAAATGTCCTAGACATTGAAATATTTTCTCTACAGAAAAAGTCTCAGATTCGGAGGCATTTTATCTTCACAAAATGTCTCGGATTCGGGAAAAAATGTCTGAAACATTTTTCCTACAGAAAAAGTCTCAGATTCTAAGATATTTTTTCTTAAAGAAAAATTTTCAAATTTTGAGTTTCAAATTCTGTCTCAGATTCCGAGACATTTTTGAATAAAAAAATTCTCAAATTCTGAGAAATTTTTCCTATATAAAATGTCTTACAAGGGAAGTATCTCAACCCTTATGAACCGATTTGCTTGAAACTTAAAATATATATAAAAGAGACGATTTTAAGGTTGGGGTGTCTCGGCTTTTCGGCCATATCAGTGTTTCAAAATTTCGTTGTCCCCTTATGAAACAATGTGGACCTCCGGAAAAATTTCGATAACTTCCGAACTAACAGGAATATCCTCTAGAGAAAAAATACGTGTCGACTTAAATTTAATAGAGATTATTTCGTATTCATATGGACATCGTAGGTCTATGTATTCATATAAATACCCCCCAAAATTTACACATTTTCATAAAAAAAGTATTTTCCAAAGCCAAACTTTTACAAGGTTATGCCAGTGGCATAATGCCACCGTTGGATAGGCATTAAAAAAACCTTTCTTCTCGGATGTAAATATCATATAGTTTCTAAGAAAGAAATGGCTGAAAAATCCAAACAACGATTTTTTCGCCATTTTTTGACCCATGTTTTGAACCCCTAAATCCCCGATATGGCCGATAAGCCGAGACACCCCAACCTTAGAATTGTCTCTTTTATCTATATTTTACGTTTCATGCAAATCGGTTCATAAGGGTTGAGATACTTCCCTTGTTAGATTCTGAAACATTTTTAACATGATAATGTTTTTAGGCTGGTGTTTAATTTTTAAAAAGGTGGAAGGCCGCCACCTCAGTTTGACTATAAAGCTAACAACTAACGAAAAAGAAAACAAGAATTACTATTTTCATTTTCTTAAATCCAAAAATTTTAATAACTTGGGTTTGTAACTTGGATAATAATTCACCTCGTGGCGAATACAACCGTTTTTCACCAGATGGTGAATAAAAAGTAACATAATTATCTTTCAACAAAAACAAAAATTTTTTTCATAAAATTTTTTTTTTCATCAACTTTTTTTCCATCAATTTTTTTTTTTCATAATTTTTTTTTTTTCATTAAACTTTTTTTTTTCATCATTTTTTTTTTTTAACAAATTTTTTTTTTTATCAAATTTTTTTTTTATCAATTTTTTTTTCATAAATTTTTTTTTCATAAAATTTTTTTATCAATTTTTTTTTTTCATAAATTTTTTGTTTTCATCAATTTTTGTTTTTTCTTTCATCAAAAATTTTTTTTTTTCATCAATTTTTTTTTTTTCATCAAAATTTTTTTTTGTTTTTTATCAATTTTTTTTTATCACATTTTTTTCATTAATTTTTTTTTTCATAAATTTTTTTTTTTTTCATCAAATTTTTTTTTTCATAAACTTTTTTTTATCATATTTTTTTCATCAAATTTTTTTATCAAATTTTTTATTATTAATTTTTTTCTCACCAAAAATTTTTTTTTCAATTTTTTTGTACATCAAAAAATTTTTCTTTTCATCAAAAAAATTCATCAAAAACTTTTTTTCATCAAAATTTTTTTCACCAAAAATTTTTTGTTCATTAAATTTTTTTTAACATTATTTTGTTTTTCGTGAAAAAAATCTTTTTTTTTTTACCAAAACTACTTTTCACCAAGTCTAAGCTTTTCGCAAAAAAATGTTCCATTTGTTTATCAAATGTACATTAAACAAGTGAGAGTGTTATATTCTTTCATTTGTTTTTTTGTCATATGTACATAAAACAAGTGAGAGTGTTATATTCTTTGGTACCGAATCATTTATACTCTCCAAAATGTAAATACACTTTTTTGCACTTATTTTTGCACTCACTTACGAAATGAACAGCTCTTTTGGTTTTTTAATGGGATCCTCGACTAATATTTCAATTCGTTTCGCATGGAATAGCAAAGTAATATAACATTATTTTTTCTAAAAAAACTTTGCTTTGGCAAGTACACCCAAATCTTCCGCAAAACATTATCATGATTTAATGTTTTGGGCAGGAGTACAAAATTCGCAGGCATTTTCCTGTAGAAAATGTCTCAGACTCTGACAAATTTTTTCTATGGAAAAAGTCTCAGACTCTGATATATTTTTCATAAAGAAAAAGTTTCTGATTCTAGACAAAAGACTCAGCTTTTAAGACATTTTTTCTACAGAAAAAGCTCAGATACTAAGAAAATTTCCGTAGAAAACGTCTCATTTTCTGAGAAATTTTTAACGATTTACGCCCCTTTAGTCAAAATTAATATATGCATATTTAGTATCAGATTAAAGGTATTTAAAATACCAATCTCGTAATGCTAACAACGTGCCAAAAAAGGAATTTTTTTTTCGACTTATTAACAAAAATTTACTAAATTTTTTGTATTTTACTCAATATGACGAACATTTTTCCATGCTTGACCACGTTCTTTGCACACGAAGATAGGGTTTTTAAAGACCTTTCATTTGGTATATAACAAGGCTAGGTTTCTTTGCATAATATAGGAGATAAACGAAAAAAAAACTGAAAAATTACCGTTTCTTCCAAGCCTCAATATCAACCCCTGAATTTGGGCCGCTAAAAAAATAAGTGTCCCTTTATTTGTCTTGCTCTACAAAATAAAACCAATTCCATAAAGATCGGCGGGTGACACCAGGGAGACTTCCCTTGTTTGTTGTATCGTCACAATTACCTTTCAATAGAAATAATTTAAATGAAATCAAGCAAAAGTGTATGTTTAACTATAACAGTAACTGTATGTTTAGTACATATGCTTGTATGTTTCAAATATGCAGCACATTGATATGCAAATCTCTAGTTTATCATTAAATGCAAACTAATTACAAAATGCAGTTCAAATATTTATATCGTTGTGTGAATTTATGTATTAATATATCGATACACGTATACCTCGTGAACTAAAAGAAATAAAAAAATTTCTTAGAAAGATATTTTTTGCAATAGGTTAACTAAGCTTTTAAAATTTAATAAATCCGTTGTCAAAAAGTAGCTCACTTAATTTAATTTTTACTTTAAAGTTTCTTCATTTTATATTTTGCTTTTAACAGATAGACGAAAAATCCCAAAATCTTTTAACAGGTAGACGAAAAAACGAAAAATCGTCTTAGAATCGGTCAAGGATCACAAATATACAGTGACTCACACCAAATTTTGTGCATTAAATAGTTAATAGCAATTCGTTGCGGACAAAATAATCAATTCACTGTGTAACTTGAACTTGTATACTGAATGAGACCAAAGGGTTTTGAAAACTTAGCTTTAGTTATTTTTTATAGCCCACTGTAGTTATTATGGCGTTTGAAAAACGCCAAGAAAACTATAATAAATGTAGCTAGTACTTCTGAGCTAAAAAATGTGTTAAAAATATTGAAAAAAAATTAAAACTTCAGGGAGTCATAAAAAACACTTGAGCCAAGTTTTCAAAACCCTTTTGGCGATTAGTCTACTTTATTTTTTTTCGCATCTCATTCAGTATACACTCGACGACCTCAAAATTAATTACCAGGGTAATAATGTGTTTTTTTATACCCTCCACTCTAGTGATAGACGGTATATATAAGTTTGTCATTCCGTTTGCAACACATTGAAATATTGGTCTAGGACCCCATAAAGTATATATATTCATGATCCTCGATCGATTTTAAGTCGATCTAGCAATGTCCGTCCGTCCGTATGTCTGTCCGTTGAAAACACGCTAACATTTGAAAGACTTTACAGAGGCTGCTGGAGTTTGACATATATGTTGGTCATTTACCGGGTCAGGTTGGCATTGCAATCCAGCCAAGTCGGTCCAGTGGTTCAATAGTTATGAGTAAAAGAGTAAATTTCGGCAAGGGTTTTTCTCGAATTTACGAGATAAAAAGCACGCTAATTTTCGAAAGATGAGACTGCTGAAGCTTGGCATATATTTTTGGCGTTCCCCAGCTCTAGTTGGTTTTAAATTTCAGCTCAATCGGTCCATTGGTTCAAAAGTTATAAGCAAAACCCTGAATTTCAGATTTGTTTCATCTTAAATGCACGTGTTAAACAAGTTTTAAAAGCATTGGTGGTAACTTTACAATGCTTTTCAAACTTGTTTAGTTTTAAACCAATGATTTTTAAACTTGTTCAGTTTTAAAAGCATTAATAGCTTAAAAATTACACTCGAAAAAAATTTTACACTTAAAAAAAATTGTACACTCAAAAAAAAATTTTACACTCAAAAAAAATTTTTTTTTTTACAAAAATGACGCTATTTTGTGTACATACGTACATAAGTACGCATTCACTCAGAAATGTTTTAACACTAATAAAACATTACACTCGAAAAAAATTTTACACTCAAAAAAAAAATTTTTAATTTTTCTTCTTTTTTTAATTGACAAAAAAATGAGTTTCTTACCCAAAATCAAAATTGTTAATTTTTTTCAAGTTAAAAAATGTGCTATCCTTTAAAAATGGCATTGTGGAGGGTATTTTAGATTCGGCAAAGTCGGATTTAACTTTTCCACTTGTTAACTTTGTCTTTTATGAAATAAGATGTGAGTACTTGATGGGGTCCCTAGATCGATATTTCGATATTGCTTCAATCCCTGTAAAATGAGGCCTGAATATTTTTTAGTTATTATAAATTTTACACTTCATGAAACTGTTAAGTACATATGATTATATAGTATTTTGTTAATACTTTTTATATCAGATGATTTCCATTATTATTTTATGTTGAAATTTATTTACAAAAAATGTTGAAATATTGAAAACAAATACTAATATAAATATTTGTGAGAATGCAATATTAAAAGTGTAGAAATGAGGATTAATACCGCACTTTTGAATAGTTACCCAGCAAAAACTAGACTACACTCAAAAAAAAAAGTTTGTAAAATGACATAAAATGACATAAATATGATTGTAGACTTACAAAAAAAGTTGTAAATTTACGAAATAATGTAGAAAATCAAAAAATAAAATTGTAGATTTACAAATTGTTTGGTTTAACTACAGTTTTTTATGGCAAAAAACTTGTATATTTACAGTAAAAAGTGGTAAATTTACAATTTTTATTGTAAATATACCATTTTTTCTTATTTTTTTGCGTAAAAACAGTAGTTTAACCAAATAATTTGTAAATTTACAATATTGTTTTTGTATTTTCTACTTCATTTTTGTAAAATTACAACTTTTTCTGTAAGTATACAATTTTGTTTTCTAAACTTTCATATTTGTTTTGTAAATTTACAAAAAATTTGGTATATTTACAAATTTTATTTTGTAAATTTAAAGGTTTTTTCCATTGGTGCATCTTATTTTTCCTTCTTCGGCAGCTGGAGTAGCACTTTAACAACCTGAAATGATTTTTTTTTTTCACTTGAACACTTTTAACAAACTTTTTAGAGTACTTTTTTATTTTTTTTTTTCGGAATTTCGTTTTTCTTAAGTAGAACATATGAGAATTGCGAAGGAGGCTACACAAGAAATTTCTTATATTTTCAAGAAAAACTAGTCAAAAAAATTACCTTTTTTTCGAATTTTTAATTATTTTAGCAAGTATTTTTAAAAAATTATAAAAAAAACTTTGGATATTGTAGATTGGACGTTTAAGTACCTGATAAAATAAGAAAAAACTTAATTTTTCATAATTGACAGCTTTTGATTGACATTTTAGTGCCAGATTTTAAAAAAAGTACCAAAAAAATATGGTAAAATTACCAAAAAAAATGGTAAAAATACAAACAAAAAAACATATAAAAATTGTGGTATTTTACTTAAAGCAAGTTACCAAAAAATTGTCTTGATATTCAATTTTTTTGATAAAACTTACAACTAATTGAAAAATGTTTGTATCCGGAACTTAAAAAATTTTCAAAATTTTTTTATGAAATTTTTTATTTATAAAAAATAATTTTTAACAAAATATGGACTTAGAAAATTTTTGCGTCTCCTATTGTTGCATAATTATTTTTCAATACAAATTTTTGTTTAATTACATTTTTTTGTGTCAAAATACTGAAAACCTTGTAAACTAAAAAATCTTGAAAAAAAATTGTTTGTAATAAAACATTTTTTGGTAGAAAGACTAAGTACTATCAAATAAAATGTTGTTGTACAATTACAATTTTCTTGTGTAAAACAACTAAACACCTTGTAATTTTTTTTTAATTTGTAAAATAATTATTTGTTAATTTACCTAAAAAAATTGTTAAATAAATTTACCAACATATTATAGTAAAATTACAAAGCGCACGGTAGTTTTTGTTTTATTAAAAATACAAGAATTTTTGTAAATAGACAAAAATATTAGTAAAATAGAATTACAAGACCTTTTGCTTGTAATTTTACAAACTTTTTTTTTTGAGTGTACCTACAACCTCTAAAAACAGAAGCAGCAGTGAGAATCAGGTACTTATCGGTTTACTGCTGATACATAACAAGGAAATTTATTTACCAGATATCGGTCTTGACGAAAGGATTTTATATACAATTAAAGTGTTATTGGGTGGGACATCTTGAGCCAAGGTCCTTCTAAATAATGTAGAGGGTAAGGAGTGGCTGGTAATCCTAATTACATTCCGTAATTTTTTTTTTTTTTACAAGATTTTTATTGGCCATATAGACCGATAAATACACAAATCGGGGTTTTCTAAAAATACTGTAAAATTTCCAAAATCGTTATTTAAAATCCGTTAGTTCCTTATTCACTAGATGGATTCATTTGTCTAATTTTATTTTTTTTTTTCGCTTCATAAATTAATATTCCTATTAATTATAAATATTTTCTTTTCATAAAAAATCATTTATACAATTTTTTTTTTAAATTATATTGCATTTATTAATAGTAATTAAATAAAAACATATTTTTTTTTAATTTCTAGGGTTATTTTTTCATATTTATAAACTTAAATATTTTTAATTGCATTCATATTTAAATATTTTTTTTGAAACTGTTAAGTTTAATTTATACATATGGCCAAGTCCAGAAGAAGTTTGATTGGTGGATTACCATATGATCTAATAAAAATAAATCAAAGTGAAACAGTAGCTTTGCACTGCTACTTTTGTTGCCTTCCGTATTGAGTAACGAACCCTTCAGTTACATGGTATAATGATTTTCTGCTCATGTTTGTAACTACTTGAATTATTGGTGGAACACCAACTTCAAGTCAACTGCTCAGATCTGAATCACTTTTACGGTGATCCGCCTTGGACTTACCCATATTTATAATACACAATATGTAGAGTGGGTAAAAAAAATAAAAAAAATTTTTGGCGTTCTCCCCACATCATTTAATGTTATGTGGTGCAAAAAGATTTGCTTGATTTTTTTTAGATTAAAAACAAAAGTTAGAGCTGTTTAAAGCATCACATTGCATCCGTAGTGGCATTTATCTGTATGGCAAAATTTTTTTCTCTGATTTTCAAATATCGGGCATTTTTTATTCTACTGGGTCTAAAACATATGTGGTACCAACTTGAGACCATTCGGATTAAATTAACTCGTGGCGCCCGGCGATAAAAGTTTTGGATTTTTTAAAATTTCTAAAAAAAAATTATATTTGTTACACATCATTTTTGGTTATTTCGATGTGCTTAACAAGAATATCAAAAAAACTAAAATCAGTTTAACGGTTTTCGAGATATCGCTATTTGAAATTTAAAAAAATGGCGGTTTCTTCCTACGTTCAAGAAATTAAAAAAAATCTTAAATTTCTTTTCCCTGACCCATTGAAGAGCTTTACATAATCCTTCATTAAAATGCCAAATCCCATACTTCTATCATGTGTTTTATCAAAGTTTTGGAATTTTGGAAAAGTTCCACCCAAATTTTGGGGCTTTTCGAAAATAAAAACATAAAAATATTTATTTTTATCCCGGTGGGCAAAGTTTTGGATTTTTGGAAAATTAAAATGAAATTAAATAAAAAATAAATGTATCTTTTGACACATCATATTTGTTGATTTTGATGTGGTTAGCATGAATATCAAAAAGTTTTAAAATCGGTCGAACGGGTTTCGAGTTTTCGCTATTTGAAATTTGCAAAATATTGTGGTTTTTTCTTACGTTCAGGAAATTAAAAAAAAAAATCACAAAATTTCATTCCATTGACCGTTTTATAGACCTTGATCATTTTAACCCACTTGAATCAAAGTTTTGGACTTTTGGAAAATTTCCAAAAATTTACCAAAAATTTTGGATTTTTGAAAATGTAAAAAAAAATAAATATCTAGCGATGCATTAACTTTGGCATGCTGAATACGAATATCAAAAAATTTCTGAAATCGGTCGAGCCTTTTTCAAGATATCGCCATCCAAAATTTTTTAAAAGATTGCAAAAATGGCGGTTTTTCCTACGTTCAAGAATTAAAAAAAAAAAAATCAAAAGAAATTTTAGAATCAGTCGAACGGTTTTCGAGATGTCGCCATTTGAAATTTGTAAAATATGGCAGTTTTTTCCTAAGTTAAAGAATTTTTTTAAAAAAGTCTCAAAAAGTCCCCTTCATAGAGCTTAAGACAGTCTTTCGTTTAAGTCTAATTTGAGCCAAATCCGATCATTTTAATACCGTGGCGCCCTCCGATCAAAATTTAGAGTTTTTGGGGAAAAGTTTTTTATAAAGCCAAAACTTTGATCGATGGACGTCACGGGTTAAAATGTTCGGATTTGACTCAAATTATGTTTAAATTAAAGACTGTCTAAAGCGCTATGAAAGGTCCAAGGTAATGGAACTTTGAGACTTTTTTTTAATAAATTTCTTTGACGTCCCGAGTAAAAATGTGAAGGAGTAGTACTGATCAGAAAAATGGA
Source organism: Pegoplata infirma (assembly GCA_963921195.1). NCBI lineage: Eukaryota > Metazoa > Arthropoda > Insecta > Diptera > Anthomyiidae > Pegoplata > Pegoplata infirma. Next base: position 30,536,003 of record OY992539.1, read on the forward strand.
TCGCTAAGATTAGATCAGTTTTAATCGGAAGGATACAATTTCATCCCCACATATGCACTACGAATGAAAAAGATGCTTGTAACAGTTCTAAACATTTTTTTTTATAAGTCAAAAGAAAAACAGAGAAAGCTTTTTGCACAAAATAACTCAAAATGAGGGGGTGAGAACATAAAAAAAAATTTTGAACCACTCTAATACACATAACAAATTACTATAACAAATTAATTTTATGTACGGTTATTTAAATTATGCAGAATATTAAAAAAAATGCAATATGCCTAAAGGTATGCAACAAAAGCATAATTAAACAAAAATTTAATTTGGTTTAATTAAATTTACGATTACGAAAATGCGTTTACAGGGAATTTAATATGGCTTTCAATTTTATCAACTGTCAGTATGTAGTTTGATTTAAAAAAATGACTGCAAATTTTGCCCAAAACATTAAATCATGATAATATTTTGCGGAAGATTTGGGTGTACTTGCCAAAGCAAAGTTTTTTTAGAAAAAATAATGTTATATTACTTTGCTATTACATGCAAAACGAATTGAAATATCAGTCGAGGACCCCATTAAAAAACCAAAAGAGCTGTACATTTCATAGTGAGTGCAAAAATAAGTGCAAAAAAGTGTTTTTACATTTTTTTTTTGTTTTTCTGTAAAGACAGTTGAACTCAGGCTCAAATTATAATTATGTATTATAATTTTTTAATTATGTTATATATGGTTTGAATTGAGAAAGGTGTGAAAGAAAAATTTATTTTTCTAAAAATTTAAGACATCCTGGTTCGTTTTTTACTAGTTTCATATAATCCAGTTATTATAATCATCAGAAAAACTTTTAATGTCAAATTTATTCAGTTAATAGTCAATTTTATTCTATACTAGCAGGCCCGCCCGGAACTTCGCTACCGGTAATATCAAATACTGGATTAAAGAAGGATCAGGATTAGAGTCTCCATTTCTAAAATTCTCCCCTACAGAATTTTTATTTTATTTAATTTTTATCGTTGAAGTCTTTCATAAAAACTATTTAGAATAAACAATAAAATTAAAAAAGCCCCGTTTAGCTTGGAATCATGTTCGTTTATTCTTGAAAATTTTTGAACCCTTATATCGTAATTATTGAAAAATATTTCATTTCATTCCGTTCCCCGTTCTTTCTATTTATTGGTTCCCCATTTTATTCCATTTTGTTCTGAATTCCATGTAGGCTTCATTCTTTAAAAAAAAAAGTGCCACAGTACAATAATTTACCCTTGTAACCTTATTAAAATCTAAAATTCCAGAAGGTACTTTTTCAGAATGATTTTTTGGGCTGGAGGATCCCACATTTACTATGACCAACTTTTCAGGAGATAGAAAAAGTTACTAAGTTCATTACTTTGCGATTTGCTCCAGTAAAATAGGAATTTTCAAAAAGGACATTTTTCAGAATGTTTTGAAATTGGATGAGTAGTTTCGGATATTTTAAAGTTTTACGTCTTTTGACCCAAAGTAATCTTTAAAATGGGTTTAGTCAATGAAGCCTACCCTAACTCACCCTGGAAGAAAATTCTCAATATTGGTGAAATCATTTTTGAAATCTTATAATAAATTTCGTATATTTACAAATTTTACGCAAATGAACCAAAGCCTATGTCTAACCTGAAGGACCATTCTTAATATTGGAGAAAACATTTTTTAAATGAGTAGTTTTGGATATTTCGAAATTTTACTTTTTTGGCCAAAAGTGGGCGTAGAAGTGGGTGTGGTCGATGAGTGCTAACCCATGTCCACCCTGATTGACCATTCTTTATATATATTGGTGATAACATTTTTTAAATCGGATGAGTGGTTTGATCATATTTAAATTTTATGTTTTTCTTGCAAAAGGTGGGCGTAGAAATGGGTGTGTTCAATAAAATCTAGAATATTTCCACTCTGAAGGACCAAGTATTGGTGAAAAATTTTGGAAATCGGATGAAAAATTTTGGAGATTTTTAAATTTAAGCTTTTTTGCCAAAAAGTGGGCGTATAAGTGGGCGTGGTCGATAAACTCTAGCCTAAGTCCTCCCTGGAGGAACTCTCTAAATATTGGTGAAAACATTTTTGAAATCGGATGAGTTGTTTAATAGATATTTAAATTTTAAGTTTTTTTTGCCAAAAGTGGGCGTAGAAATGGGCGTGGTAGATGAAATTCAGCATATGTCGACCATGAAGGACCATTCCAAGCATGTATTGGCGAAAAAAAATTAAATCGGTTTAGTTGTTGTGGAGATTTTTAAATTTTACGCTTTTTGGCTAAAAGTGGGCGTGGTTGATGAAACATAGCCTATGTCGACCCTCGAGAAACACTCTAAATATTACTGAAAACTTTTTTGAAATCGGATAAGTAGTTCCATAGATATTTAAATTTTAAGTTTTTTACCAAAAGTGGGCGTATGTCCACCATGAAGGACCATTCCAAGTATGTATTTGTGAAAAAAATTTTGAAATCGGTTCAGTAGTTTTGGAGATTTTTCAATTTTACGTTTTTTGGCCAAAAGTGGGCGTAGAAGTGGGCGTGGTCGATGAAACCTAGCCTATGTCCATCCTGGAGGAACACTTTAAATATTGCTGAAAACATTTTTGAAATCGGATAAGTAGTTCCGGAGATTACCCTCTACAAACAAACAAACAAACAAACAAACAAACAAACAAAAAAACAAACATACAAACATTACCTCTTTATAATATTAGTATAGATATAGAAGTAGTATAGATGTGAAAATTATTAACAGACCGCAGCCGCCAGGGATTGAACCCATGATCTGTAATGTTTTTGCTATTAACTGCCTCTTAGGTACGATCACTCTAGACCGATACGCTAAGTTGGCTGTTAAGCAAGTATCAACTAAATCATGGTTTTTCAATTCTTGTGTGGTTGTTGCTATTGTTTTTTCGTACAGAAGAAGGTGAAATTGCATTATGGTGAATAAATTCAATTTTTTAGTAATCATCATTCATCCTTCTCTCCTTCATCAACTCTGATCTAACAAGGGAAGTATCTCAACCCTTATGAACCGATTTGCCTGAAACTTGAAATATATATCAAAGAGACAATTCTAAGGTTGGGGTGTCTCGGCTTATCGGCCATATCGGGGATTTAGGGGTTCAAAACATGGGTCAAAAAATGGCGAAAAAATCGTTTTTTGGATTTTTCAGCCATTTCTTTTAAGAAACTATATGATGTTTTCCTATGAGAATAAATGTTTTTTTAATGCCTATCCAATGGTGGCATAACCTTGTAAAAATTCGGCTTCTTAAAATATTTTTTTCAGGAAAATGTGTAAATTTTGGGGGGTACTTATGTGAAGACATAGACCTACGATATCCATATGGATAAGAAATAATCTTTATTAAATTTAAGTCGACCCGTATTTTTGCCCTTGATGATATTCCTGTTAGTTCGGAAGTTATCAAAATTTTCCCGAAGGTCCAAATGGTTTCATAAGGGGACAACGAAATTTTTAAACACCGATATGGCCGATAAGCCGAGACACCCCAACCTTAAAATCGTCTCTTTAGTATATATTTTAAGTTTCAGGCAAATCGGTTCATAAGGGTTGAGATACTTCCCTTGTAAGTACTTATTTTTACATTTAGGAGAGTATAAAAGATTCGGCACCAAATAATATAACACTCTCACTTGTTTCATGTACATTTGATAAACAAATGGAAAATTTGTATGTGAAAGGTAAAAAAAAATGTTTTTTTTTTTCACGAAAATCAAAATTATGTTAAAAAAAATCAAGGTTGGCAATCGATACCCACCCAGAATAACGGTATTTGGCTATTGTATTGCAACCAATAAAGATCTGGAGAATTTTAAAAGCGATTATAAAAGTCGATGAAATTTCTAGTATTTTTGATGTGTTACTTCAATGTAACGGTATTATAAAGGCCAATGCCTTTATAATACCGTTTGAAACGGTATTTTAAAGGTATTGGCCTATATAACGAAAATGAACCGGTACAAACACGAAGTAACGCGTCAAAAATACTAGAAATTTCATCGACTTTTATAATCGCTTTTAAAAATCGACTTTCATAATCGGTTTTAAAAATGTCCATATCTTTATTAGTTGCGGTACAATAGCCAAATACCGTTTTTCTGGGTGGGTATCGATTGCCAACCTTGCAAAAAATTAAATGAACCCAAAATTTTTGGTGAAAAAAAATTTTGATAAAAAAAGTTTTTGATGAATTTTTTTAATGAAAAGAAAATTTTTTAAAAAATTGATGAAAAAAATAAGAAAACTTTTTTTTTGGTGAGAAAAAAATTGATAATAAAAAATTTGATAAAAAAATTTGATGAAAAAAAAAAATTGATGAAAAAAATATGATAAAAAAAATTTATGAAAAAAAAAATTTTGATGAAAAAAAAAAATTAACGAAAAAAAAAAATTGTGAAAAAACAAAACAATTGATGAAAAAAAAATTTGATAAAAAAAAATTAATAAAAAAAAATTTGATGAAAAAAAAATTGATAAAAAAAAATTTGATGAAAAAAAAATTTGATAAAAAAAAAAAAAATGAGAAAAAAAAAGCTTGATAAAAAAAAAATTTTGTAAAAAAAAATTTGATGAAAAAAAAAGTTTGATGAAAAAAAATTATGAAAAAAAAAATTGATCGAAAAAAAAAATTTTATGGAAAAAAAAAATTTGATGAAAAAAAAATTTTTTTTTTTTTAAAAAGAATTATGTTACTTTTTATTCACCAGCTGGTGAAAAATTGTTTTATTCACCACGAGGTGAATTATTATCCAAGTTACAAACCCAAGTTATTAAATTTTTTGGTTTTAAGAAAATGAAAATAGTAATTCTTGTTTTCCTTTTCGTTAATTGTTAGCTTATATAGTCAAACTGAGACACCATCCTAAGAACATTATCATGTTAAAAAAAAACATGACTGTAACTGGAGGAACATTCACTGGTAAAGGGTTCGTTATTCATATGGTTAATTAAGGTAAATTGCAAAAACTAATCAGCTGCTTCAGTATCGGTTCAGAAGTTATGACAAAACCCCTTGAATTTAATTAGGGTTTATCTCGAGCTCACATGTTAAAAAACACACCGTGAGAGATACCCATCAAAATTTTCTGTTTCAAATAATCGGTTCCAGAACGCACCAAACTCCCTGCAACCGTTTCTACTTAACATTCCAGAATCAATGATTTTTGTTCGAAATGGTCCCGAAAGCAATCGTTTTTTAGAGCAAGTAGTTTTTGGAAAAATAATTTAACATAGAAAGTGTATTCTAAAATGTTTTCGGCAATATGGAAGGTACTCATGGATTCGTCCAAGACGAATTTTGACGTTCTTACTTGTTGGATATTTTTTTTTTGTAGTTTCCCGAGTAAAAATTTTGATATTGCACCATATCTATTTAGATCTGGAAAAATATATAATCAGATCTTGTAAGATCTGGAAATTGACCCGATCTAATTATATCAGTTCTGATATAAACTGATCAATTTAGATCTCTTTGGATCCGACATTTGTCCCATATATATTCTGATCTGACTTGATCAGAATTTATATTGTAGTATATGGTAATAATATTGGTTTTTACAAAATTTCTATTGTTACAAAGAAATAATAATAATTTTTCTTTAAAATGTTAATAATTAAATTTTATTCAGTATTATTAATGATAAAAGTTTTAACAAATAATTATATTTACATATATGTAATAAAAAAGGTATAAGTAGCAAAAAAAACGGTATTGAAAATTTAAACTACAAAATTCTGTAACAAAGAGATAACTGCTAAAAGATAAACAAATCTTAAGGCTTATTTAGTCTTAAGCTAAATTAAGGTTTTATTGTGAGGTAAAAAGTGATCATTGCCTGATTAAAGTGGACATAATACCTGTTTTTGGGACTTTTAAAGTAACTTTTCCAAAGGTTTTCTATTTTAATTTCGGTAATTTGAAAATTATTGTTAACGAAATTGTAATAGGAAACCCTGATAAAGTTGCTTGAAAAGATAAAAAAAATGGTGCCAACAGTGAGTATTTTTCGAGCTTTCACGCCGCATTTTCTTCCGCGCAATAAAGTCTTGCAACTTTTTTTGTGGACAAACGGGGGAAAGAAGCAGAACACGTCAAAACCAGAATTTTTTTTCTATCCTGTTCGCTTTTTACCCTTGTTTCTTCACATAAAAAAGTTGCAATATTTTTCCGATCAAAAAACAGCAGCTTGAAAATATTCGTATTGACAATGATGTTAAAAATACCCAAAATCTTGAATTATACCAAGACTAAATGAGCCTTTAAATTTGTTTGAACACACATTAAATACCCCAAAAACCGTATCCATAAATAAAATAAAGACACTTTTAATATAAACAATTTGAAGTAAATGGATCCTTTTGCAATATTTTGATTTTTGGGAAAAAATTATAGGGTCATTTGTTTCAATCTTCAATTTTCAATCTTCACAAACATTTAGCTGATGTTTATCCAATTAAACCGCATTTCAGTATTTCAAAAAAACCTGCAAATTGGGGAAAAATGTAATATTCTCATTTCTAAGTTTTCATGCTAATTGCCAAACTACTTACATCAACGTTAAAATCACCAGGATGCTGAATTACAATGGATTTTCTCATGTTTAAAAAAAATATATGGGCTGTTTCACGTCAACGGGAGACCCCCCCGCCCCCAAAATTCTATTGGTCGTAGAGAGTTGTATTATGGCTTAAAATTTAGCCAATGATCTTTACTTTTGAAAGCTGAGTGGCGGAAGTTGAACCCAATGGTAAGTGAGCCAATATGGCGGCGCGAATCGGGATACCCCGATCGGGATATGCTGGAAACTAATGAAGGAGTTATCGGATTTTTCTGAAATTTGTTATCAGGGGGTATATTGGGACGCTAATTTCGAATTTTCATTCAGATTTCAAAAATTCAAAATGGCGGATCCAATATGGCGGATGATTTTTTCGAGGTTTTCGCATTCAAATAAAACTCGGTTCCCGGGTGTATTATGGGTCACTAAACACGATTCTGAATTTAGATTTCCAAAATTCAAAATGGCGGATCCAATATGGCGTTTATTTTTTTTTTTATTGTTTCGATTTCCTTGAAACTTGTTATCTGGGGGCTATTTGGGACGCTGATTTCGAATTTTTATTCAGATTTCAAAAATTCAAAATGGCGGACTCAATATGGCGGATGGTTTTTTTAAGTTGTCGCACTCAAATAAAACTCGGTTCTCGGATGTATTATGGGTCACTAAGCTCTATTCTGAATTAAGATTTCCAAAATTCAAAATGGCGGATCCAATATGACATTATTTTTTTTTTTTTTTTTAATTTCGATTTCCTTGAAACTTGTTATTCCGGGGTTATTTGGGACGCTGATTCCGAATTTTTATTCAGAGTTCAATAATTCAAAATGGCGGATCCAATATGGCAGATGATTTTTTTTTTTAATTGTCGCATTTAAGTTAAACTCGATACCCGGGAGTTTTATGAGTCACTTAGTACGAATCTGACATCAGATTTTCAAAATTCAAAATGGCGGATCCAACATGGCTCTTATATTTTTTTAATAACGATTTTTAAATCTGATGTCAGATTCGTACTAAGTGACTCATAAAACTCCCGGGTATCGAGTTTAACTTAAATGCGACAATTTAAAAAAAAAATCATCTGCCATATTGGATCCGCCATTTTGAATTATTGAACTCTGAATAAAAATTCGGAATCAGCGTCCCAAATAACCCCGGAATAACAAGTTTCAAGGAAATCGAAATTAAAAAAAAAAAAAATAACGTCATATTGGATCCGCCATTTGGAATTTTGGAAATCTTAATTCAGAATAGTGCTTAGTGACCCATAATACATCCGAGAACCGAGTTTTATTTGAGTGCGACAACTTAAAAAAACCATCCGCCATATTGAGTCCGCCATTTTGAATTTTTGAAATCTGAATAAAAATTCGAAATCAGCGTCCCAAATAGCCCCCAGATAACAAGTTTCAAGGAAATCGAAACAATAAAAAAAAAATAAACGCCATATTGGATCCGCCATTTTGAATTTTGGAAATCTAAATTCAGAATCGTGTTTAGTGACCCATAATACACCCGGGAACCGAGTTTTTTTGAATGCGAAAACCTCGAAAAAATCATCCGCCATATTGGATCCGCCATTTTGAATTTTTGAAATCTGAATGAAAATTCGAAATTAGCGTCCCAATATACCCCCTGATAACAAATTTCAGAAAAATCCGATAACTCCTTCATTAGTTTCCAGCATATCCCGATCGGGGTATCCCGATTCGCGCCGCCATATTGGCTCACTTACCATTGGGTTCAACTTCCGCCACTCAGCTTTCAAAAGTAGAGATCATTGGCTAAATTTTAAGCCATAATACAACTCTCTACGACCAATAGAATTTTGGGGGCAGGGGGTCTCCCGTTGACGTGAAACAGCCCATATATATATATTTATTCCTTTTATTCCTAGGAGGAACATAGGGCCATAACAAAGTTATTCCAAACTATTCTATCTAAAGCTATATATTTTATTTCATTCCAACTTCGACCAGCACTAGCTGCTTCTGTTTCAACAAGTCTTCTCCACGTATTTGATGGTCTTCCTCTTCTACGGCTTCCTTGTGGATTCCAATCCAGTGCTTGTCTGGCTATGTCATCATGTGGCTTCCTTAAGGTGTGTCCTATCCACCTCCATTTACGCAAGCATATCTCCTTCTGAATTGGTTGCTGCCTTGTCAACTGCCATAGTGTATTATTGGAAATTACCGCTGGCCAGAAAACTCGTAAGATTTTTCGAAGGCATCGATTGATGAATACCTGTAGAGCCTTTAATTCTGCTGTGGCAGCGTTCCACGTCTCGCAACCGTAAAGAAGGACAGATTTCACATTGGAGTTAAAAATTTTAACTTTGGTCTTCCGTGAAATTAGCGGAGAACTCCATACATTTTGCAATGCTCCATATGCTGCGCGTCCTTTCTTTATACGAGAGTTAATATCTTCTCTTGTTCCGCCGTTGTTATTAATAATGCTGCCTAAATAACAAAATGAGTTTACTATTTCGATTTCTGCGCCAGAAATAGTAAAGTTCTGGGGTGGGTTGGCGTTAATGCATAAAATCTTAGTTTTTGCTATATTGATCTTTAGACCTGATTTTGCAGCATGATCTTTAACAGCTTGCAACTTCAAAGATAGATCAGTGTGCTTATGAGATAAAAGACAAATGTCGTCAGCGTAGTCTAAATCACCCAGACTGCCTTGCATACCCCATTGAATACCGCCAGACTCCTTCATTACGTTCTTCATCGTCACGTCTGTGACGTACGGAGGACTCAAATGGTTTTGTTAGGCCAAAAGGGGTTAAATGTTGTTGAAAATTATTTGTTGTTTTGAAAAGGAAAAGATACCTTTGAAAATTATTTAATTTGAAAATTTATTTGTCCAAAAATTTTCATTATTCTGGAAAATTTTAAAAAAGATCACGTACCGGAGATATAATATTTGAAACATACGGGAATAAAAGGAGAAAAGATTGATTATTAACCGTGAATTAATAGTATTCTCTTGTGTTACGGGGCTTTATTTTGTAACAGGAAAATTAATTCCTGTGGGTCATCTTGTGTCACAATTGGTGTACAGAAGGGTGTGTGTATAGATAAAGGTAAGGTTTCGAATGCTGTGGGTTGGAAATCGAACAACTGATCATTATGCAACTATCATTATCATTATTATGTTTTGTCTATAGGTGTGCAGAGGTGGTGAAAGGCTAATTCACAGAAGGATTAGTTTGTTGGTTTTTAAAAAAAACTGTTACTACCGTAAATAAGAATTTGCTGGCGTCGTAAGATCAGCTAATTTTTACAGTCAAAGTGCGTCGATTTATATACAAGAGTTATCTGATTGATTTGAAGATTTATTGGTTTCAAAAGTGATACGGATTCAACGTGATTGAAATAACCTGATTGGAATATATACTTACCTTACCTGATTTGACGTTATTTACCGGAGTTAACTTACCTGATCTGAAGATTTTTTGTTTCTCTTATTTAAGAGATTTACTTACCTGATTTGAACATTTGCATTGATTTAATATTGGCTACGCGTGTTTCAAAGATTTATATTACTGTTTTGGATGTAGTTGTCTTAAAACTACATACGGGTTTTAAGTCGTTTTATCATAATATTTAATTTTGCATCTAGTATATCTAATTTTCTACTCGGTATTTTTTTATACCCTCCACTCTAGTGATAGAGGGTATATATAAGTTTGTCATTCCGTATGTAACACATTGAAATATTGGTTTAGGACCCCATAAAGTATATATATTAATGATCCTTGATCGATTCTAAGTCGATCTAGCGATGTCCGTCTGTCTGTCTGTCTGTCTGTCCGTCCGTCTGTCTGTCTGTCTGTCTGTTGAAATCATGTTTTTGGCTATAATCCAGAACCGATTTAAACGCCTGGGGTACCAAAAGTTGCGTAATTCTCCTAGGCAGAATCTAATGGTTTTTTTTTTTAAATCGGTTAAGTAGTTTAAAAGTTATGAGTGAAAATGTAAATTTTGATGAGTGAAAATGTGAATTTTACACAAAATAAATGCTATAACTTGACACCTGTTGAATGAATGTAAACGAAACTTTGAATTTAATGTAATTTTATCATTCCTAACACTCACCAAAAATTTGGGCCGAATCGCAAAATGGGGCGTGGCACCAGCCATTTAACCCAAAATTTTAAAATGATTTATCTTGGCTCATGGTTGATATATTCAAATAAAATTTTAAATAGGTTCTTATTTTATTGTTCTCAACGTTCTTCTGGTTATTTTGGTACCAATTATGGCAAAATCGGTTCAGGGGTTAAGAAGCTATGAGCAATTGAGATGAGTTTCAATATAAACCTCTATGATATGGCGTGGCAGCGCGTTTTTGTAGTTGTTGATGGTTGTTTGGCTTGTTGTTATTTGTATCAAAAGAAGTTAAAAATACATAGTATGTGTCATACACGTGCCACGTGGTTGCTTTTATATAATTTTTATATAATTTTCATACATACATATTTATAAAATATTTTTTTTGTTTTTTAAATATTTGCATTGCACTATAGTTCCGATTATCACTTTTCTTGGCCAAAATTACAAAAATGGAAAAAATTTTGGTTTTAAATAGGTTTTGTGGTAAAAATTGTTATAATTTTTTTGTTTTCCATGTATAATATTATAAAAAATTTTTTGTATTTAAACTCAAAAAATTAATTGAAAAAATTTAAAAAAATACTTTTTTTTTATTTTTAGCTAAATTTGTTTTTGAACAATAAATGAGTTTGTACAAAAATAAAATATGTTTTCTGTTGTTTGTAAGTGTTTACGACTTTCTATAAAATCCATTTTGAGAAAATTGAATTTTGGCCAACAAAGGTCGTCCGCGAAACCATAGTGCATTGGTTAACATTGTGGAGGGTATTTAAAGATTCGGCACAGCCGAATATAGCTTTCTTACTTGTTTTTATCTAATTTAGTTCCTTAACTTTCTTTTATAAATCGATTCGGTTGATTATCATCTTCTTTAACTACATCAATTAAATTTAACTAATTTAATTCGCTAATTTGTAACATTCTTTAATTCGGTATTAAATTTTTTTTATTTTAAGTCAGTGTTTTTTTTTTTTTGCGATTTAACTTTTCGATAATTTTTCTTTTTCATCTAATTTAAATTTTTTCTAACTGTTATCTAATTTAACTATTTTAACTTTAATTCTAAACGTATAAACTTTATCTAATAATTTTTAGTAGCATCCGAACAATTTGAAATCAGATCTACGTTCAAATCCAATGCAGTGATATCACTTCGTTGCTGAAATTTAATTATATGTAAGTACTGAAACTATTATTTTGTTTTTTTGCATTTTGAAAAGATAATTAAAATCTTTAAATTATTAGATACAGATTTTATTTACAAATAATTTTTAACTTGCATTTTTTTTATTTTTTTTTTATCGTTAAAATTTTTTTTATTTTAAAAACTGTCATATAATGTCCTTGTCTTTACGTTTTAAATAAATTTGTTAATTGGTTAAATATGAAATTCTAAACGCGCATTATTTGATGAAACGAACAGGATGGCGGGTAAACAAACAAAGTGATCTTCTCAAACTACTGCAACTTTATTTCTTCTTTTTCTCTTCTCTTTATTATTGTGTAACGGTAGGACCAAGTACCCTCCCATTAGCCCTGAGCACGGTCGAGCATGTTTCAGGTCTTCGGAAAGTTTCGTTACACGTCCAGTACTATATTGAAAAGCAGCGGAGACAATACGCAGCCTTGTCGCACTCCAGTCAGAATCATCACTCTTTCTCCAACTTGGTCTTCATGCAAAATTCGGCAACTGGCGTCGTTATATAACCCCTTGACCATATTAATAATTTTTTGGGGAACACCTTTGCAAACCAATGCCTTCCAAATAGCCTCATGTTGTAGGGTATCAAACGCTCTTTCAAAATCTATAAACCCAAGGTATAATGGAGTTCTGAATTCAACAGATTGTTCCACAATGATACGAAGGCTATTTAAGTGATCAATGCCTGATCTGCGAGGACGAAATCCAGCCTGTTCTCTACGTAACAGAGGTTCTAAAGAATCTGAGAGTCGCTTGCTTATTATGTGAGCCAGTATCTTAGTTATCGAGTTAAGTAATGTAATGCCTCTCCAATTTCTACACTTTGTTAGATTTCCTTTTTTTGGAAGCTTTACAATAATGCCTTCCTTTAGTTCACTGGGTAGGTTTTCACAATCCCAGAATTTCTTTATTAGCGGAAAAATCAAACGAGAGCTTGTATTTGGGTCCGCCATTAATAAGTCAGGTGGTATATTATCAGGCCCAGCAAAAAATAACAATTATTTAATTTTTTTTTTTTAAAAACCATACATTTTTTTTATTTGTTGTTTTAATTTTGTTTGACACAAAACTCGAATTATTTTTTGTTCTTTATTTTGTATTTAAATTTTTAATTTTGTTTTCATTCGATTTCAAAACAAATAAAAAATTACGAAGATATTTAAAATAGGGGGTGTTTATTTAAAATCGAATTCTAAAAGGAGCTTATCTGTTTAATTAAGTTTATGTGTAGTTGGTATTGATATAAATCTTGATTTAGTGATAGACATGATAGAAGATATAACCAGATATAATACAAGATATCGTTATATATAGCCACAGATCTAACATATCTGCTTATATATATATTGATCTTGTATAAGATAAAATTATATATAATCATATCTTATTATATCTATTAATTTTTACTCGGGTTTCAAAATATCTCGAAAACCCTTAAAACGATTTCAAAGACTTTTTTTAGCTCTATATTTAGCATTTCAAAATTAATAGTAATGTGTTATCAAAAATACAATCGACCCGGCAAATGCCGGAAACTTCAGCAAGTTTTTAACGATTCTTTTTTAATTGAAAATTTGAAATATAATTATTCCATTTATCTGCTACCTAGTACATAATAGGTTTTCTCAATAAATTATTGGTATATTAAACAAATTTATTTCCAACAAATGCATTTAATTTTCTATCATCAACTCTGGTCGAATACAATTACTCAATGTTCCATGAAAAAGCATTCATTATCACAATCGCGAAAATAAATGCACTTTGCTATACACTTTCAATTTATTGTTGTATTTGTAGTTGTTAGCGGGTTTCAAAATACAGGTACAGTGGAATAAAAATTAAAGGATATATAAACAAAACAGAAATTCAAAAATTAAGGTAAATTTGATACGAAGCTTTTTATACAAAAAATGTGACAGACAGTTTCTCTCAATATTCCGTTGTTTCTCACTATATGACATTCCATTTCGTAAGTGGGCAAAATCGCCATAAACCAAACTCTTAAAACTCTTTTCGGCCCAAAACAGTGGTAGACACTTTTTACAAAACTTTTGAACCCCAAGATTCGAATAAAGCATATTGAAATTCTCTTTAATCACTCACCGAAACTTCGACATCAAATATTTTTTTTAGAAATGTAGAAATGTTTGCGTTGTAAAAATCCTCAATCCATTTTACCCATATTCTACTGTAGTTGTACAAAAAAATCGCGTGGAAAACATACAAATACTCTCATACATTGTTCAAAGTACTCTATTGTAATTCAAAGGTTTACTTAATTTAATGAAATATGCATTGCATCTCATTACGTTACGTAAAGTACGTTAGAAAACAATGAATGTTAAAAATTATGCTTGCAGCTGTTGTTGTCAGTGTTGTTAATACTCATTGGTTATAAGGTGAAAAAAAAATTAATAAATTTATAGTGAAAAAGCTCTTGGATATTAATAACAGGAAATAGAGCTTTGTGTGTCATTACCAGGAACAGAAGCTTTATTAGTTCTTTAATATTTTGTACATCAAATTTTTTTAGGGGTCGTCAAAGCAAGAACAAATGTAAAATCGTTAAAAAAGTTAAGTTGTAAAATAAATTTTTTTTGATATTTTACAAAACTTAGAATTTTTAATCATTTTCTATCAATTCAGAGCCTTCTCTTAGACTCTGAATCTGATACTTTTTTCTATACGTAAAATGTCTCAGAAGCTGAGTGAGATCTTTTCTATTAGAAAAATGTCTCAGAGTCTTGAAATTTTTTGTAAAAAAAATTCTGAGAAATTAGAAAATTTTCAAAAAAAAAAAAAAATTAATCGATAGCCCATACAAAACTATATAAGAATGTAAGTTTTTGAGATTGTGTTGCATTCCGTTTTAATGTGATAAATATTTAATCAAGGCAAATCGCCACAAATTTGACCAGTTTTTCAATATTTGACCACGACTCCTAAGCCCAGTTTTTGAAAATTTTAAAAACCAAAAACGCAATTTTCTTAGTTGCATATAGGGCTATCCTAACAACCTATTCAGAAATTTACGGGACACATGTTTTTCTTTAGCGGGACATTTGGTGTGGAATGTTTTAGACCTAGTAGAATAAATAATGGCCGAAATTTGAAAATCGGAGAAAAAAGTGTTTAACATACAGAAAAATGCCAGTCTGCTCCCCATATGCACTACGAATGCAAAATGATGCTTGTAACCAATGATGGGTACCAATACCTTTTCGATACCAATACCCGTTAATACCAATTCAAATTTAAAACCAATACCAATTAAAAACCAATACCTTTATTTGTGCGATACCAATACCGATAAAAAACCAATACCGATTCCCCACTACCAATACCAATTAAAACCCAATACTTTTATTCTTCAAAACCAATACCAATAAAAAACCAATACCAATTCATTTTTTTCTACTTTCGTATCGGTTTTGTTTCGGTTTTTTGTATTCTTATTTTCGTTTGTTTTAATTGTGACGTCAAACATTATTAGGTTTTACCTGACTAACGAATTGCAAAAGATGTTACATCGATCAGTAATCGTTTGCATGCAATGTCACATAACAAAAAGGAGTTAGCTACTTGAATTTTAAAAGCCATAAAAACATAAAAGAAATATTTTTTGTCACGGTTTTTATGACCCCTAATAAAAGTAGATCTTAAAAAATTTAGACCTTTTCTGTGATGAAATTTTTTCTTTTACAAACATTGTTAATATTTGATATATGTACATTGAATGTCACTGCACTTTTCTTTGCGTTGTAAAAAAAAATACTAATGTCCTTTTTTTGGAAATTCCAAAATTTTAATCAAGCAGACGTTACAAAATTTTATGTCACAACACCAGAATCCAGAAAAAAAAATTATTGTTTTATTAGAGGCACAGTCATATTATATAAGAATTAAGAACGCATAATGTGCAGTTTACATTGCTATTTTTGAGTTTAAGGGCTACGTGTTTAAGAAATCATTTATTTTGTATCCATTACGTTTTTATTCTGTTACTGGTGTTTTAGGCCTTTTTTGTTGGCAAACTTAGATTGTTAACATGCATCAAAACGAAACATTAACTTCCATAAATTTCTCAATTTAATTCAGCGTCGTTTGGAACAGTTTTGTAAAATATTACACATTTTCGATGAGATATTGATAAAATTAGTTTATTAAATGCAATTTAGCTTGAAAGCAAGACAAAAACATTTATATTTTTTATTAATACCAAAGAGAGCCATTAACAATAAGAGAATGAATGCACAATGAATGCAAGTTAATTTTTAACTTCTAGATTTTTGACCGTTAACACTAATGTGAACTTAGTATGGTAGAACACTGATAATTATGCCAACAAAATACGCCTTTTGTTAAACAACTTGTTTAAGGTCGTAAGTGTGAACCCCATATAAGAAAAAATTAACCCGTGTAATCGCAATTGGCAAAAGATCTAAAATCGAAAAAGGGGCCCCCTGCATGATAACCCATTTCGATCACCTTTTTCAAAAAAAATATTAATGTATGAAAAGGATGAAGTTCAGGTATATTTGGTTACAAATATTAAGTCTCATCTTTCTCCAATTAAAAAATATCTCCCTTTGGCCACCGGAATTAATATGTGCATTAAATGCAATGTGCATCAGCACAGAAATTGTTTCAAGCAAAAACGAAAAATTTTGAATTTTTTTAAGTTTAGGCTTTTACTTTTTTTATTAATTAATATTAATTTTTTTTAGATTTAATTTATTATCAAATTCCACTAATTGAAACATTTTGAAACAATTTTTTTTGAAAATAACGAAATAAATTAATAAAATAGCAAATAAATCCAAATATTAAAATTGCATAAAAAGTTGATATACGGGCTTTTCTGGAATAACGGAACATTAAAATTTTTTTTTACAAGAGTTTTGAGATCAGCTGGTGCTAATTTTACTAAATAGGTACCTTTTTCAAAAAAAAATCAATCTTATGATTAATCGCAGAGAAAAAATATGGTTGCGACATGATCACGGCAAATATTCTATGATCTCTAAGGTCAGACATGATTGCGGCAATCATGCTATCGATTTTAAGAATTAATTCAAACATTTATATGGTTGCTTTAAGCATTTAATAGTCATTTCAACCATGATTACATGATTGCAAAATTAAAAAGTAAAATATGGTTGTTGTAACAATCATATTGTTACTGATATTCTCGACACACCAAAAATTTGAACATTATATGATAATATCAATCATTAGACAATGAATATTTTTGTTTGCAAACATATATTAATTGTCAGGTTTACTCATCAGTTCAGTGTTTTGCCAGCAAGCAGTAAGTCACAAAGACGCCACTAACAAAAGGTTCTTTTAAAAAAAAATCGTAAATTTGTGTTTAAAAATTGGAGCATCGATAAATGGAGTTTTATACAAAAGTAAATTTTGTATAATTTATTTATTGTGCGATTTTGTATTAATAACTTTACGTTTTAAATAAAAAGTGTTAATCGAAAATATTTATGTGTTTTTTAATTAGTTTTATGTTTACTAAACATATTATAGTTGCTGACAATAATTTTAATCTTGTAGCAAACATGTTAAGCTTCCAGCAAAAATGTTATGATTTTTCCAATAATTAAATGGTTAATACGATCATTCAATGTTGGCTGACAAGAATAAATCGTTGGTGTATTTTTTCTTTTTAGAAAAATACCATAAGTTTTTTGCACGTAATTGATGTTGTCTCCAAATTGAACCAAAATTTATAAAAACATTTTAGAAGAAAAAATAAATTATGGTGTAAATTTAATTTACGTTTTTGGAAGAAAGTCATAAAAAATGCAAGTTTTATAAACTTAATATATTTTTTCAATTTTCCAAAAAAAAAAAAAAGAAATATTAAATTAGAATCATATTACAATAATTATATAACATTTTGACTCTTATAGCCGCAATCATGTTATGGTAGATATTCTTTGTTGCCTTCAATCATGTTAACATTATTAATACAATAATATTCGCAATCATAATATGACGCTCTTAAAACATGATCACCTCAACCATGTTTTTTTTCTGCGGGTTTGTCCAAAATGGGTTAAGCATGTAATATTTACTTTAAGGTTTGTCATAGTTATGAATGCAAATACTGCTAAAAAATATATTTTTTTTAAAAGGGGGTTTTCAAAAAAAAAAAAAACATCCCTCATGCAAAAATTCGACTCACTCTCTAGACACTCACTCAGAATTTTTCAACTCACAATCACGAGATTTAAATGAAAATCACTTTTTTGAGTCACGCAAATCACGGGACCAGCGACCATCCCCAATTCAAATACATAAACAAGAGACAAGGGTCTTTTCATTTGTTTAATCTATAACATCTGTAAATTTTATTTAAAATGAAGTGTCCACCCTTGAAAAAGTTTCCTTGTAGATCTGAATCAAAAAAATTTCAAGGCACTTATTTATTACCTTAATATAGTCACTTGACTTAAATGAAAATCACTCACGCCCACGCGTGAATCACGGGACCAGATACCATCTCCAATTCAAATACTTAAACAAAAGGCAAGTGTCTCTTCATTTGATTCATCTATAACATATGTAAATTTTGTTAAAAATGAAGTGTCCACCCTGAAATAGTTTTCTTGTAGGTCCGATTTCAAAAAGTTTCAAGTCACTTATTTATTACCCTAATATAGTACTTAATTTAAATGAAAATCGCTCACGCCTGAATCACGTGGTTTTTTGAGTCACGCAAATTACGGAACCACAGACCATCTCTAATTCAAATACATAAACAAAAGACAAGTGTCTCTTCATTTGTTTCATCTATAACATCTGTAAATTTGATTAAAAATGAAGTGTCCACCCTGAAATAGTTTCCTTGGAGGTCAGATTTCAAAAACTTTCAAGGAACTTATGGTGTTTTCTTTTCTGGCAAAAAATGTGCCTTTTTTTGCATTTCGCCCCCAAATTTATGTTTTTGTGTTCTTTTCTAAAAAATGTCAACCATTATAAAGAATATCGTGTTCTTTTCTAAAAATGTCTGCCCTATAAAGTGCAAAAAAGTTGCACTTTTTACCCCGTAAAAAATCACGGGGTTGAAATTGCCTTTTACAACAGCTGACTTTTTCTGTGTTGTTTTCTCAAAACAGCTGTTAAAAAAATACAGGGCAGAGTATTGCTGTATGTTGTGTTCTATTCCAGTCAAATAAAATGCAAATTTTTGAAGGTGTGAGTTAAACATTTTAAAGATGTATGCACTAAAAAGGCAAACATTTTTTTTCAGAAAAGAAAACACCATTATTTATTACCTTATTACACTGAAAAAAAAGACATAACTAAAATTAAGGAAAAAATGTCTTTAAAAATTTATCATGAATTTTCCTTAAATTTAGTAAAATTTAACTAAAAAATGAGAAATTTTCCTAACTATGAGGAAAAAAATTTAGTTCATTTACTTATAAGTAGTTCAAACTTTTCTTTAAATGGAATTTTTAAATATTAGGAAAAAAATTCTTACTGCCAAAGAAATTTTCCACAAATCTAAGAAACGTATCTTTATTTTTAAGATATATTTCTTAAAAAACAATTTAGTTCAAGTTTAGTTAAAATTTACTAAAAAAAACATCATCGTATTTCTCTTCTTTGAATTGAGGAAGTGTATTTCTTAGAATTTAGTTAATAACTTCTGAAAATTTAGTAAATAACTTCTTAAAGTTTAGTAAATAACTTCTTAAAATTTAGTTAAAAATTCAAAATGGCGATATCTTGAAAACTAAGCGAGATAGAGCGAAACGAACGAAATTTTCAAAAGAAAGACTACAAAGAAAAATATGGAATAGCCTAGCTCTGCATATCTGTCGGGGTCTCAAGACCCTAAATTTAGATCTAAAATTTGAAATTCCCGAGATTTTATATATGCACATATCTCGGTAAATACTGCCAACACGAGAAAAGGTCCAACGGCGTTTTTGTAGCTCTTGACTCGTAGAACACTTCCGCAAAATACCCGAAAGCCCTCCGATTAATAGTTTTTGAGATATCCAGTTTTTAAGATTCTCAAGACCCTTTCAGACCCCTTATTACCGTATCTCAAAAACTAAGCAAGTTAGAGCGAAACGGACACAAGTTTTGGTTCAAAATCTATAGGGACCCTTAAAGGACCCAACGGGGTCTCGAGGTAAATGGGGTCCGAACCCATGGGTCCAGGGTCTAGATCCAATCTATTTCTAAAATGTGAAGTATAATTTTTCTCATTTTCTAGTTAAAATTGGCTTAAAATTAAGTAATTTTGTTTTCCTTATTTTTGGGAAAATTATGAACTTAAACCAAGAAAAAAAATCTTTGGAGCCAAATCATTCCCTCTTTTTCTCAAAATTTAGTTAATTTTCCCAGATTTTAGTTCACTTTTTTTTTGAGTGTATAGGCTTATTTTCTGAATTTCAAAAAAATCGGTTAACATTTACGACCTGTAGAGACTTTTGGCCAAAATACCTACCATCACGCCCCAGTGTGCACTGTGGGGCGGACAGAAGGACGACATACGTTAAATTAATTAATATTAACGACAAAACCTTTTGCATACAAATACCAAAACCGATATAAGATAAATACCAATACTTATTAAAAACCTATACCAATTCGAGGCTAAAACCAATACCAATACCCAATACCTAAATAATTCACAACCAATACCGAAACCTATACCAATTCAACAAAAAATGAAAACCAATACCTATACCAATACTAGTATAATTTTAAAAACCAATACCAATACCAATACTTTTATCGAATTGGTACCCATCCTTGCTTGTAACAGCTCTCATTTTTTTTATCTGAAAAAATCAAGAAAATTACATTAAATGAGGTGGTGAGAACACAAAAAAAAAATTGCATAAATATCACTCATTCGCAACGTTAAATCAAGAAAATACAAGCAAATTACAAAATTGCTATGAAATTTAAAGTTCAAATGCGATTTTCTCGAAAAAAACGAAAAACGTGTTTCTGAATATTTTTGTGTGGATGGACAAACATCTAAACTTTTAAAAAAATTTAAAAAAGAAAAAAAAAAAAAAACAGTGGCATGTTTTTTAATAAATTAACATTTTTAAAAAAATGGAAAAGTTCAAAACGGGTTCTGAAAATTTTCCAAAACAAAAAAAATAAAAATTTAATCGGTAGCCCATACAAAACTATATAAGAATGTAAATTTTTGAGATTGTGGTGCATTCCGTTTTAATGTGATAAATATTTAATCAAGGCAACTCGTCACAAATTTGACCATTTTTCTAATATTTTACCACTCCTCTTTTTTTGAAAAATTGAAAAACCAAAAACGGAATTTTCTAAGTTCCATATGGGCTATCCATACAACCTATTCAGAAATTTACGGTACACGTGTTTTTTTTTTCGCTGGACATTTGGTGTGTAATGCCTCACATACATATATATATAGGAAAAAAAATATTGATGAAAAAAATGTTGATGAAAAAAAAATATTGATGAAAAAAAAAAATATTTATAAAAAAACAAATATTGATAAAAAAAATATTTATGCAAAAAAAATATTGATGAAAAAATATATGGGGCATTCCATGTCAAATCGGACACTTTGAAAAACTTTTTTTTAGATTTTCCCAGTTTGTTTACAGTTTTTAGTACCCTTCGAAAACTCCTTCGTGGTAAATTTTCAGATTGTTTTGATGACCCATTCAAAAGATATCAAATTTTTAAAAATTGGTAGTTTGTTCCTTTACTCAAACTTCTTTTAATCATAACTTCTTCAATAATGGTCCAAATTTAATCTTTTTTTCAAAATTTTTGTTTTTTTACGTACTTTAAAAAAAATCACAAAAAATTCTTAAAAGCGCTCTAGTATACGATTTTTAAGTTTTAAAATTTAAATCTCATTTTTGAAAATGTTTGTACTCTTCGATTTTTTTGAAATTTTTTTGTGTAAAACATCTATCGATTCTACAAATTATTTGCCCAGGAGGATCGTGGGATAACGATTATTACTATTTTTTAAAATTTGTTGAAAAAACTTTATTGTGATTTTCCAATCTTAAAATCATTTTTACTGCTCCAATGGTGCGGCATAGAGGGCTCCTTTATAAGACCGACCCCCATTAATTTTTACGTCTTAACATTTCTTTGGAACAAACTTATACCCTATCTCCACACAAAACGACATTTTTTAAAATCTGCTCCAACCGCTCTAACTGCCCTAATAGTGCCCTTAGAGCTACAAAATGTATGACCGACCCACAATATTTTTTTACTCCAAACTTTTTATCTGAACACACCTACCCTCTATCTCTAATTGTTAAGGCGGTCCCCATACAATTTTTTTTTTTTTTGTAAATTTGTTTTATTTAAACAGCTTCTACCGGTCCAATGGTGCGTCCGAGAGGGGTCATTAGTGAGACCGACCCCCATTTATTTTTACTCTACAACATTTTTTTAAAACATACCTACGCCCTAAGTAGGCTCCCATATGTATGTATTGTGAGAGATATATTAATCGCTTAATTGGCAGCACTTTATTCGCGTCATTGTATTTGCATGTTTTTAGGCTGCTTGTGTTAAAATTTTTGTGTGTGTGTGTTTGAGCGTGTTGTTCACTATTTATTATTCACGTACCCAGCCAGCATTTTTTGAAAATTTGAATCAAATTCGAGTCTTTTTTGATACCTCTGCGCGATTAAAAACGATCGCATATGCGCTCTTCTTCGAGTCGAAAATGACTCATTTGGCGGGAGAAAATGGTACCCTAGCCGCGACTCTTCTTGATGAGTCATTTATGACTCGTTTTTCTGGTCAGTTTCGAGTCATTTTCGAGTCGTTTTCGAGTCATTTTTCAGTAGTTTAATAATCATTTATGAGTCTCATTCGAGTCATTTTTGAGTCGTATTTGTGATCGCTTGCGAGTCTTTTTCGAGTCATATTTTTAATCGTATGCGACTATTTTTTGAGTAATTTCTACTCTTTTTTTACTAAAAAATAATTTTTATAAAACTCATTAGTATATTTTTATTAAAATTTAATAAAATATTAAAATATGTTACAAACAAATAAATCAATTAAAAATAAACAAACACCAGAAAATGCTTTTGAAGCACAGCTTTTATATATTTTTGTCTGTTCGTTAAAATTACAGGTGGCAAATATCTGAAACGAAAAATATTTATTTATTTTATTTTTTTAATTATAAATTATTTATTAAAATATTTACTTACTTTTAATTATTGTTAAAAGGAATCAATTTTCGGCGATTGGCTTTGTGCTGGTCCTAGCTTTATAAAGAATCCAACTCTTCCGGAAATACCTACTTAATGATTTAAATTTTTTTTTTTTTTTAAAGTTAAATCACTTTTTACTAAAAGTCAAACTTAACACGACGAAATTACTGACATTAATGAACAGAAATTTACAATGTTTAAAACTTGCTTGAAAAAAGTAAAAAAATTGTCCCGTTATAAACAAACAGTCTGTTTGCGATCAAACAGTTTTTAATCTTCTAGGTGCGTAAATTATGATCATAAATAACGGAAAAAATGCTTATATTTTAAACGCCTGGATGATCAATTTGCGATCGCTATATAATTTGTTGTTGTATTTTAAAATAAACACTTTTTAATCATAAGCACGACTCATTTCCGAGTCTTTTTTTACACTTGTAAATGATTAATCAGTTTTTGATCACCAAAAGTACTCGAAAAAGACTCGGTTAGGTGATTTTTGAAAAAAACAATCTTCCAAATGCTAGCTGGGGTAACAGCAACATCTATTGTAATTTTATATTTGTATTTGTGTGAGTGTGCTTATGGTGTTGTTGAAGTATTTTACATAACTTTAAAATGTTACACATTACACTGTCATTGTTGTTGATATTGTTGGTGTTTTTGTTGTTGGTCGTATTGTTATTATTGCAGTTGTTGATGTTGTTGTATGTAGATGGGTGTGATATATAGTCATTACCAGGGAAACCAAAAATATGCAGTATCATGTTTTTTCCTGTGCATTTTATTGATAAATGGGTAAGGTATTTATCCGTTTCAGATGTTTTTAAGAAATCTGGCATCGATTTGTTAGAGCATATTTTTACATATTTTAGCCTTAAAAGCATATTTTTGCATATTTTAGATTTAAAAGCATATTTTAGCATAGGAGCATATTTTTAGAGCATATTTTCAATTTTTAGAGCATTTTTCCACTTTTTAGAGCATATTTTTACATTTTTAGAGCATTTTTTTTTTCAATTTTTAGATAATTTTTTCCAATTTTTTTATGACAACATTTATTTTTAAATTTTTTATCCAACAAGGTTGTTTTTTCAACAATTACGGAATTGTGACGATTGATTCACCTTTGGCCTGTTCTTGCTTCATATCGGTATATGAAACTATGTTTTCTTTAGATTCAGCAACTTGGTAGAAAATATTAAGGCAAATGTTATTGTAGAACATATTTAACCCTCTAACTATCGCACATAACGGTATTTGGAGGGTCTATTCTCTAACAAATTGTAAAAAAACACAGCAAAAAAGGGGACATCATTTTTTTAAGAGCATATTTTTATTGTGTTTAGAGCATATTTTCCGTTTTTAAGGGCATTTTTTAAGCGCATAAAACGTGTTTTTTAGAGCATATTTCTGGTTTCCCTGGTCATTACATTACCATAATTGACTGTTATGTTGTGTGTGTGTGTCAAATACACATACAAACAAATAGATATATTTACACACAAACGTATATACATATGAGTCATTCCACACCAACTGTTCCACTACAGAAAAACCATGGTGGTTTCAATAGGATATCATTTGCAAAGTATTCGCCCTTAGAGCACTATTAAATAACAAAAATAAAATTTAAGATTTTTCAAAAAGTGGGCCTTGGAGGCATGGTCAAAAATTGAAAATTTCAGAATTTTTTGCCTAAGTATCTTTATTTCAATATTTATGCCAATAAAATGAAACACAGTGATGTCTCTAAAATAAATGCTTTTTAAAGATTTTTGTATGGGCTATCGATTAAAGAAATAAAAATTGGAAAATTTTCAGAAGAAGTTCTGAATTTTTTAAATTTAAACTTAAACTTTATTTATCAAAAAACATGCCACAATTTTATTTCTTTTTTAAATGTTTAAAAATTAGTTAAGGTGTATATCTATCTGTTCTGCAATTTTCAGAGATGCTTTTTTCCTTGTTTTCGAGAAAAAAAAAAATGTTGAACATTGCACTATGCTAATAATTTACAATAATGAGGTATATAACATATGCGAATGAGTAATATTAACTCATAAAAAACATTTAAAATAGAGATGTGATCGTGGGTAAGTTTTTTTTTTACCATCACGCACTCTCACCAAGGAAATTATTTTAATCACGCATGATAATTTATTTCGCTCACGGCTAGTCACGCTCACGTGAGTATCGTGCCCGTGACAACATTTTTTCTACTCACGTGAGCGTGCGTGAACGTGAGGAAAATTAAAAATCGTGCGTGATTAAAACTTTTCCTTCGTGAGCGTGCGTGATCGTAAAAAAAAAACTCACCCACGAAAACATCTCTATTTTAAATGTTTTTGAGAGTTAATATTACTCATTCGCATACGTAATATATCCCATTATTGTAAATTATAATCATAGTGCAATGTTCAACATTTTTTTTCTCGAAAACAAGGAAAAAAGCATCTCTGAAAATTTCAGAACAGATAGATATGGGGCATTCCATGTGAAATCGGACACTTTGAAAAACTTTTTTTTTAGATTTTCCCAATTTGTTTACAGTTTTTAGTACCCTTCGAAAACTCCTTCGTGATAAATTTTCAGATTTTTTTGATGACCCGTTCAAAAGATATAGAATTTTTAAAAATTGGTAGTTTGTTCCTTTACTCAAACTTCTTTTAATCATAACTTCTTCAATAATGGTCCAAATTTCAATTTTTTTTTTTCAAAACTTTTGTTTTTTTACGTACTTTCTAAAAAAAATCCTAAAAAATTCTTAAAAGCGCTCTAGTATGCGATTTTTAAGTTTTAAAATTTAAATCTCATTTTTGAAAATGTTTGTACTCTTCGATTTTTTTGAATTTTTTTTGTGTAAAACTTCTATCAATTCTACAAATTTTTTGCCCAGGAAGATCGTGGGATAACAATTATTACTATTTTTAAAAATTTTTTGAAAAAATTGTATTGTAATTTTTCAATCTTAAAATCATTTCTACTGCTCCAATGGTGCGTCATAGAGGGGTCCTTTATAAGACCGACCCCCATTAATTTTTACGTCTTAACATTTCTTTGGAACAAACTAATACCCTATCTCCAATTTCTAAGGGGGCTCCCACACAAAACGACATTTTTTAAAATTTGTTCCAACCGCTCTAACTGCCCTAATAGAGCCCTTAGAGCAACAAAATGTATGACCGACCCACAATATTTTTTTAGTCCAAACATTTTCTCTGAACACACCTACCCTCTATCTTTAACTGTTAAGGTGGTCCCCATGCAATTTTTTTTATTTTTTGTAAATTTGTTTTATTTAATCAGCTTCCACCGGTCCAATGGTGCGTCCGAGAGGGGTCATTAGTGGGACCGACCCCCATTAACTTTTACCCTACAACATTTTTTCAAAATATACCTACGCCCTATCTCCACTCCCTAAGTAGGCTCCCATACAAATAACAGTTGGAGCAAATTTTATAAAAATGTAATTTTGTATGGGAGCCTACTTAGGGAATGGAGATAGGGCGTAGGTATATTTAGAAAAAATGTTGTAGGGTAAAAATAAATGGGGGTCGGTCTCACAAATGATCCCTCTCGGACGCACTATTGGACCGGTAGAAGCTAATTAAATAAAACAAATTTACAAAAAATAAAAAAAATTGAATGGGGACCACCTTAACATTTAAAGATAGAGGGTAGGTGTGTTCAGAGAAAATGTTTGGACTAAAAAAATATTGTCGGTCGGTCATACATTTTGTTACTCTAAGGGCACTAGTAGGGCAGTTAGAGCGGTTGGAACAAATTTTAAAGAATGTCATTTTGTGTGGGAGCCCCCTTAGAAATTGGAGATAGGGTATTAGTTTGTTCCAAAGAAATGTTAAGACGTAAAAATTAATGGGGGTCGGTCTTATAAAGGACCCCTCTATGACGCACCATTGGAGCAGTAGAAATGATTTTAAGATTGAAAAATTACAATAAAATTTTTTCAAAAAATTTAAAAAAATAGTAATAATCGTTATCCCACGATCTTCCTGGACAAAGAATTTGTAGAATTGATAGAAGTTTTACACAAAAAAATTTAAAAAAAATCGAAGAGTACAAACATTTTCAAAAAAGAGATTTAAATTTTAAAACTTAAAAATCGCATACTAGAGCGCTTTTAAGAATTTTTTGGGATTTTTTTTTAGAAAGTACGTAAAAAAAACAAAAATTTTGAAAAAAAAAAATTGAAATTTGGACCATTATTGAAGAAGTTATGATTAAAAGAAGTTTGAGTAAAGGAACAAACTACCAATTTTTAAAAATTCGATATCTTTTGAACGCGTCATCAAAAAAATCTGAAAATTTACCACGAAAGAGTTTTCGAAGGGTACTAAAAACTGTAAACAAATTGGGAAAATCAAAAAAAAAAGTTTTTCAAAGTGTCCGATTTCACATGGAATGCCCCATATACACCTTAACTAATTTTTAAACATTTAAAAAAGAAATAAAATTGTGGCATGTTTTTTGATAAATAAAGTTTAAGTTCAAATTTAAAAAATTCAGAACTTCTTCTGAAAATTTTCCAATTTTTATTTTTTTAATCGATAGACCATACAAAAATCTATAAAAATCTTTTATTTTAAAGACATCACTGTGTTTCATTTTATTGGCATAAATTTTGAAATAAAGATACTTAGGCAAAAAATGCTGAAATTTTCAATTTTTGACCATGCCTACAAAGCCCACTTTTTGAAAAAACAGAAATTTTATTTGTGTTATTTAATAGTGACCTAAGGGCGAATACTCTGCAATTGATTTCATATTGACATGACATCACTTTTTTTTTGCTGAACATTTGGTGTGGAATGCCTCATATATATGCATGTAATTTGATTGTTGGCCATTTTTTTGTCATACAATCCCTCCCCCCACTTATGTGTGTGTGTGTGTTTTTTTTTGGTTGTTTGCCAATTTGTGTAGCGTCTGTTTGACTAAATGAATTTATTTTGTGTTGGTATTATGAGATCTTTTCTTGTTTTTGTTGTAGTTTTGTGTTTATTGTTTTCTTTTTTTTCAGTGTATTTTACGCGGTTTGGCATTAGGAACGTGATAGTCCATTATAATGTCAGCATGATGTACATTTATGAGTGCAAGCACTTGTTGTTTATACTTTAGTGGTCCTCTTTGGTGGTCCTATCGGTTAATTGACAAAGTGCACATGTATGTATATGTGTAGAAACAGAGTGTGTGCCAGTGAGAGTGTGTGTGAAATATACACCATGAATTATTGCAACATAAACTATTTGAGTTGAGAATTAATTGCATGTTGTAAATGACAACCTTATACATATGCCACATGATGTTGAATTAAAAAAAATATGTAAACATAATTAAATATTTTTTTTTTAAATACGATGACAGCCAGATAATGCATATGGCCGCTTGTATTAATAATTATTATAATTATAACACAGTGATACAAAATCGAACTTTCCGAAATGGAATGGGGTGGAACCGTAAGAAAATTAAAGTTGAGATTTTACATAATAAAACCCTCAAGGTTTTTTCTAGTTCAGCGCTAGATTTTTTTTTACACGCATTCAAGTTTGGTAATTTAAAGCATTTAAAGTGTATACTAAACATATCCTACTTTAGAGGTCCCTGGTGGTGCTCTTATTGGACATGTCTGGTCCACCGTCCGATATGAATTTCCCTGCAATCGGTCCAGTACCTACTTACTTGTGTTTGTCGATAAAAAATAAATATTTGATGAAAAAAAAATTATGAAAAAATATTGATGAAAAAAGAAAATCTATGACAAACAAATATTGATGAACAAAAATATAATAAAAAAATATTGACGAAAAAAAAATATTGATGAAAAAAAATATAAATACAAAAAAATATCGATAAAAAAAATATTGATGAAAAAGAATATGAGAAAAAAATATTGATGAAAAAAAATGTTAATGAAAAAAAAAAATATTGATAAAAAAATTGATAAAAAAAATTCATGAAAAAATATTGATGAAAAAAATTATTAATGAAAAAAAAAAAAATGAAAAAAAATATTGATGAAAAAAAAATATTGATAAAAAAATATTGATGAAAATAATATTGATTTTTTATTTTTTTTATTCACCACGAGGTGAATTATTATCCAATTTAGAAACCCAAGTTACTAAAATTTTTGGTTTTAAGAAAATGAAAACAGTAATTATTATTTTCTTTTTTGTTAATCGTTGGCTTATATAGTCAAACTGAGGTGGCGTCCTGCAACTTTATTAAAATTAGACATCAGTCTAAAAACATTATCATGTTAAAAATACACGTGTGTCGTCGTTTCAAAAGATCAGATCGTAATTTTATTTTAGATGATTTTATATTGATGACAAAAAAAAAATATTGATGATAAAAAAAATGATGAAAAAAAATTTTGATGAAAAAAAAAATATTGATAAAAAAAATATTGATGAAAAAAATTTTGATGAAAAAAAATATTGATGAAAACAAACATTGATGAAAAATAATATTGATGAAAAAAAATATTGATGAAAAAAAATATTGATGAAAAATAATTATGTTACGTGGTGAATTTTTTTATGTCTAATTTTAAAACAAGGTAACTTGGATAATAAGTCACCTGCTGGTGAATAAAAGCGTTATTCACCAGATGGTAAATAAAATCAATTTTTCTTTTTCATCACATTTTTTTTTATCTAATTTTTTTTTTCATAAATTTTTTTTTATCAAAGTTTTTTGTTGTCATCAATTTTTATTTTTCGTCAAAATTTTTTTTTTACCATATTTTTTATCATCTTGTTTTTTTAACAATTTTTTTTTTTTTCATAATTTTTTTGTATCAAAAAAATTTTTTATCATCAATTTTTTTTTTTCTTCAAATATTATGTTTTTCATCAAATATTATGTTTTTCATCAATATTTTTATTTTCATAATTTTTTTTTTCATCAAAAACTTTTTTTCATAATTTTTTCCCATCAATTGTTTTTCCATCAATTTTTTTTTCATCTAAAACTTTTTTCATAATTTTTTTTCCATCAAATTTTTTTTGCATCAACCTTTTTATACCCTACACCACACTGTGGTACAGGGTATAATGAGTTTGTGCTGATGTTTGTAACTTACAGAAATTTTGGTCCTAGACCTACTTTTAAGTATACCGATCGACTTAGAATCACTTTTTGAGTCGATTTAACGATGTCCGTCCGTCCGTCTGTCTGTCTGTTTGTCCATGTAAACGGTGTAAACACGATACAGGTCGCATTTTTTAATTAATTGACTTGAAATTTTAAACTTAAGCCTCTTTTGGCCCAAGGACGAAGCCTATTGAAATCGGTATATATTTAGACCTAGCCCCCATACAAAAGTCCTCTTTAGTTTTGGCTCAAATGACTCTAATAGCCGCATTTTAATAGGTATATTTTCTTAATTTGGCAGGTAATCATGTTTCATATACACAAATCAACATTCCGAATTTTAAAGAAAATGGACCAGTTCTTCTTGTAGCCCCCATACAAACCACCTTCCAGATTTTAACATAAATCTCTCAAATTTCATGAAAATACAAAATATTTTATTAAAATTTTGTTTGTGTATGTTAAAAGCGTACTTTAACCTTATCAAATCTGTTTAGCATCGAACCATTTTCGGACTTAGGGCCCATGTGAAAATTTCGACCGATATTCAATTTAAGCTGTTTATTGGCAACAAATCGAAATCTATTTCACTCAAATTTGATTTGTGAGTGTTTTTTACACTTATTAAATATTTGACAAAATATAGATCTAATCGGCCCATTTTTGAACTTGGGAACCATTTTTCGGGAAACTCTGGTGTAGGGTAATATATGGTCGGTCTTGACCGACTATAATTTTCTTACTTGTTTTTTATTGAAAAGTTTTTTTCATGGAATCTTTTTTTCATTATTTTCTGGAAAATTTTTTTTTCACCAACATTTTTGATTCATCAAAACTTTTTTTTCATCAAAATTATTTTTTTTATCAAAAAATTTTTCATTCCATTTTTTTCGTATTTTTTCACCAAAACTAGTTTTTAAGCAAGTCTAAAATGCTGTTATAAAAATGTTCCATTTATTTAACAAATGTACAAAAAACAAGTGAATGTTAAATTCTTCTGTGCAGAATCATTTATACTCTCCAAAATGTTAAAAAAAAACTCTTAAGTAACCCAGCAAAATTTGGCATTACCAGTAATGGGTTTTGTAATCCGAAACAACTGTTAATAAGTAGTTACTTATTGACTGAAACACTAATTATTTTAACAAGGGCGTGAGACAAAAATAATTAGTAAAGAGTATGGAGTTAAATAAGTAGTTACTGACTCGGATTACTAATAAGGAGTAAAAACCCATTACCAATAAGAAGTAAAATAATTAGTTAATTAAAACATTTAAAATTTATATTGTTTTTATTAAAAATAAAAAAATTGAGTAATTTTTATTAATCTTTTAAGTACTTTTTAAGTTAATTGAATTGTAAAGTTTAAAAAATGCAAGTGCAAGGAGATATTATTACTTGAAAGTACTTTTATAGCATATTACTGAAAAGTAGTTACTTTTAGGCTTTAAATAATGTTAATGGTAATGTGTACTCATTATAAATAATGTACTTGGTAATGATTACTTTTCACAACTCGTTACCATGTTTTTGCTGGGAATGCACTCATTTACCAAATTTACAGCTCTTTTGGTTTACACTCTATCTTGCTTTCCACAGGCAGATGTACGGATAGCAAGATTGTCCTAGAAATGTATCAATGGTATATTAACTTAATGGGGCCTCGACCGATATTTCAATTCGTTTTGCATGGAATTACAAATAAAATTATTTTTTCTAAAAAAAACTTTGCTTTGACAATGACTCCAAAATCTTTAGCAAAACATTATATTATAGAGTACAAAATTCGCAGGCATTTTTGAGATATAGCCTTCCAAAAATTAGGGTCAAAACAATGACCTTTGCCATTAAAAAAAAAAAAATCATGTCATTTTAATGGCCGTCTCAATACCTTGAGAGATGAGACCTGCATCTTGAGTACTTTTTAAGACAACGGCATTTATGTCAAAACACTGTTGTCAACAAATACGATTTTCCTAATTTTCAAGACCCCATATCTTGAATACTGAATGACCAGAACCCTGAAAAATTGGCAACATTTTCAGTAGTGAATTTCATTAAATTTAAAGGGGTGAGGCGTTTAATTGAGGTGTTTTTGTTTTTTTGGTCAAAAATAAGCTTTTTTTGATAATATTTGGTGTTTGGCAAAATTTCGAAATCAACTATTTATTTCAATGCAGTTGAACATATGTAGTGGTTGACACTCAATTCTAAATCATTAAAAGGATGTATATTAGTATGAAATGCTTTAAAAAGCTTTACCGGAAATACTTACACTCAAAATATTTTGTAGACAAAAACAAATGAAAAACACACTTAAAACCAGTGAAAAAAAAATGGAAAACCATCCCAGTAATTATTCATTTGTTTTAAAAACATCAACATTTATTTTTTACTGTTGACAAAATTTTCTAAAATAAATAACATTAAACATTAAAAAATTACGTTTTTTTCACTCTTTTTTACCAAAAAATTCGAAAAAAATAACCAACGAAAACATTAAAAATTTTATTTTTACCAACAAATTTCAAAAAAATAACCTACGAAAACAATAAAAATTAATGATTTCGTAGGTAATTTTTTACAATTTTTTATTGAAATATTTTTTTAAAAATTTTTAATAAAATTTTTGGGGAATCGATCCCGCAATCAACTACATTCTGGCCAGACACTCTACCCATCGTGCAAAAGTCACTTGATACAAACATGTTTTTATATTTCTATAAAAAATTTTTTGATTTTTTTTCTACAAAAAAATAACTGACAAACATTTTTCTAGAACATTCTTTACTCATATTTCAAAAAAAAAATATATATAATTTTTTGCAACTTTTACTGCCAAAAAAGCTTTGTTTGTAAAATTGTTGCTTAACTTTTTTATTTGGAAACATTTTTGTTTAAAAAATTCATTTAAAAACATTTTGTAGTATTTTACTTAAACAAATTTGTGTTCAAGTATTTTATTTCAACAAAATTTGTTGCAAGTAAAAATATACTTACTTACTTGAACTTTTCGTCAAGTAAATAAAAAATATTTGTACTTGAACATATCAAGTACAAGTATTTTTATACTTACTTAAAAAATTTTTCAAGTAAGTAAAAATATACTTGTACTTGAAATGTGCAAGTATAAATACAAAAATACTTGAAAAAAAATAATATAAGTAAATAAATACTTAAGTATTTACAGGTTTGGTAAAAACTAATGATATTTCATTAAAAAATACCAACAATTTAAAAAAAAATTGCTTACACAAATCATTAAAAATCAAAAGAATAATCAGTAGTTTTTACTTACAGAACAAAAATAAATGACTTTAAAAATTAAATATTAATGAAAGTCTTTATTTTTTAGTGTGTTATTTTTGAAACAAAGGACTGAAGTAGTCAATAATAAAAACTGAACATCAAACAAATGTTTTTTCTTTTAAAAACGACTAAACGGAAAACTTTTTAAATAAACTACAAACAGTTAATGACATAATTTTTTGAGTGTAAATTTCCTAAAACAAAATGCTGTAGATCTCCTCTAATTCCATTTACCGACTTTTTAAAACGTGTACACTAAAAATAGTTCCTAAGGCCAGAGATACAAACAGGGCAGTTGGCAGTTGTCAACTTTACCATCTAATTCTGTATAAGAAGTAAACTTGGCGACGGTTACTAGTTGCCTGCTGCCCTGATTGTAGTTCTGTCCCAAACTCTACTAACTCTCTTTATACCACGTCTTTTGTAACCAAAAAAAAAGAAAAATAATTTTAGTTTCCGGTAAACTCACTTTGTATGTACAACAAAACAATTGACAATACAACTACTCTAAACTCTAAAACCTTTTGTTCATCTGTGGTTTTTCTGTGTAGATATTTAGCTTGTGGCAAGAAAAGTGTAACATTTTTTATTTTTTTTTTTTATAAAAGAAAAAAACAAAGACTGTTATTGTGACATTTTTGTCTACTGTTGTCGTTATTTGCCCGGTTGTTGTAGATTGAAAATAAAGAAAACACTAAAGAAAACGAATCGAACACAAACAAGTGAACAATTTTAAATTCGGCCTTGGCGAATGTATTAATACCCTCCATAATGTAAAAAAGATTTTTAGCAAATAAATTTAAATAAATTTAGAAATAAAGGAAAAAATTGTTAAAAATAAGTTTTGTTAAAAAAAGTATTATTGAAAAAATTTTTTTTAAACCTTTGTTTACACGATGATTTTAACAAAAAGTTAGCTTGACCACAAGTAATTTTTGAGTTTTAAAACATTTTAAAAAAGAATTTACAAATTTTTCTTGAGTGTAGGGGGGACATTGCAGTTTTTTAATTTAAAAGTGGGACATGGCGCAAAAAAGGTTGGGAACCAATTTTTTGCAAATTTCAAATAGCGATTTCACGAAAACCGTTCTAACGATTTTAAACTTAATTAAGGGACAAGCAATTCTGATCACTTATTTTCTGCATCAACACCGTAAAGCGAAGTTTCGGTGTGTTTTAGTATTATCTTAAAAATTTAATTTATTTATTTTTGCACACTTTATGTACAATTGTAATATCAAAATTCCTTGCATACTTTAAGGCTTTAAAAATCTGAAATATTTTTTTATTAATTTAATTGATTTAGTATAAAAAATACAAATATTTAAACAAATATTTTCTCACAAAAAAAAACTCCTAAACACATGATATAAAATATTTCTTAAGATATTTAAAATTGCAATAAATATTTTATCAAACTAATTGCTTGACCAAGTGTTAACAATCAAATTCACAATTTAAAATTCATTAGCAAAAAATAAATATTTACAAAATGTAATGAATTTAATGCTTGTAAACATTCTAATAATTTGAATTATTTGTTTATGAAAAACAAAAGGAAAAGAATATATTTTTACATTTCTAATTTAGCTTAAAATTATTTCTAAGAAAATTTATTTTAAACTAAATTTAGCACATCAAAAGAAATATTTAAAAATAAATTTTTTCTTGATAGAAATCAAGGCAAATTTATAAAAGGTATTATCCAATAACCTAACTTTTCCTCCATAGTAATTTATTTGACAAATTTAAAAACAATAATATTTACGAATTTTCAAAACGAAATAAAAATATTTTTTTCGGCATAAATGACTCGAGTTCACACTACACTATTTATGCTTAAAAACATTTGAACTTTTTTTAAATTGTGTCTTCGAAAATAAAAGGATTTAGTTTGAGTTTCAATATTTTTTTATAATTTAGTTGTTTTCTAAAATTTTAAAGGCCTAAAAAGCGTTAAAATCGGTTAATGTGTGCACTGAACATTTGAGTCGTTTTTGCCGACTAAAATTATGTTGAAAGAAAATTGTTTTCATTTCCGTCACAAAAATATTACCTTTATAAATCTACCTTGATAGAAATTATGTATATCTAATTTGTTTTCAAAAATATTATAATATTACAAAAAAGTACAGACCAGCAACAAAATCAAACTTTAAATCGAAAAAGTTTTTTTCCATACAACAAAAAATATATTTCAATTAATTAAATTGGAAATAATGTGGTACTCTTCACTTAAACAAATAAACCAATCCAAAAATAGCCAGCCAACCAAAAAATAAACTTACTGGTAGACCACGAAAAATAAAAGTAAAACAAGAAATGAAACAAGTTAAATTGATATAAACGGTACGCACCGACTATATAATAGACTACACGGGCACTTTGTTCGAAGTTATTTGTCTAATTTTATTGATTACGTCCAGACACAGTAAAAAAAAAAAAAGAAATTACCCTCCTGAAGTTTGTGCACTCAGCTAAATTTTTCTAGAAAAAGTAACGCTATATTAATTTGTCATTCCATACAAAACGCATTGAAATATCGGTCAATGACCCCATTATGTTTATATATAAAGGTTTCTAAGATATTCTAGTGATACCAATCTATCTGTTTGTGTTTGTAGATAAAAAAAAAAATTATTTGATGAAAAAAAAATTTATGAAGAAAAAATATTGATAAAAAAAAATATTGATTAAAACAAAAAATATTAATGAAAAAAAAATTATCATAAAAAAAATATTGATGAAAAAAAAATTATGTTCAAACTAAAAAATATTGTTGGAAAAATATTTATGATAAAAAAATATTGATGAAAAAAAAAAAATATTGATGAAAACAAATATTGATAAAAAAAAAATATTGATGAAAAAAAAAAATATTGATGAAAAAAAAAATATCAATAAAAAAAAAAATATTGATAAAAAAATATTGATGAAAAAAAATATTGATGAAAATAATATTGATGAAAAAAATATTAATGAAAAACCATATTGATGAAAAAAAAATATTGGTGAAAAAAAATATTGATGAAAAAACTATTGATGAAAAAAAATATTGATGGAAAAGAAATATTGGTGAAAAAAAAATTAATTGAAGGAAAAATTATTGATGTAAAAAAAATATTGATGAAAAAAAAAATAATGAAAAAAATATTGATGCAGAAAAATATTGACGAAAAAAAATATTGATAAAAAAAAATATTGATGGAAAAAATATTGATGAAAAAAAATATTGATGAAAAAAAAATTAATGAAAAAATACTAATGAAAAACCATATTGATGAAAAAAAATATTGGTGAAAAAAAATATTGATGAAAAAAAAAAATTTAGATGAAAAAAATATTGATGAAAAAAACTATTGATGAAAAAAATATTGATGGAAAAGAAAAAAAAAATATTAATGGAAAAAATATTGATAAAAAAAATATTGATGAAAAAAATATAAATAAAAAACCATATTGATGGAAAAACATATTGGTGAAAAAAATATTGATGAAATAAATATTGATGTAAAAAACTATTGATGAAAAAAAATATTGATGGAAAAGAAATATTGGTGAAAAAAAAATTTTAATGAAAGAAAAATTAATTAAAAATCATATTGATGAAAACAAATATTGGAAAAAAAAATATTGATGAAAAAAAATTTAGATGAAAAAAATATTGATGAAAAAACTATTGATGAAAAAAATATTGATGGAAAAGAAATATTGGTGAAAAAAAATTTAAATGAAAGAAAAATTATTGATGTAAAAAAATATTGATGAAAAAAAAAAAAATGAAAAAAATATTGATGCAGAAAAATATTGACGAAAAAAAAATATTGATGGAAAAAAAATATTGATGGAAAAAATATTGATGAAAACAAATATTGATGAAAAAAATATTGATAAAAAAATGCTAATGCAAAAATATTGATAAAAAAATATTGATGAAAAAAATATTAATGAAAAACCCTATTGATGAAAAAAATATTGGTGAAAAAAATATTAATGAAAGAAAAATTATTGATAAAAAAAATATTGATGAAAAAAAATATTGATGAAAAACCCTATTGATGAAAAAAAATATTGGTGAAAAAAAATTTAAATGAAAGAAAAATTATTGATGAAAAAAATATTGATGAAAAAAAATGTTGATGAAAACAAATATTGAAAAAAATATTGATGAAAAAAATATTAATGAAAAAAATATTGATAAAAAAAATATTGATGAAAAAAAATATTGATGAAAAAAATATAAATAAAAAACCATATTGATGAAAAAAAATATTGGTGAAAAAAAATATTGATGAAAAAAAAATGTAGATGAAAAAAAATATTGATGAAAAAAAATATTGGTGAAAAAAATTTAAATGAAAAAAATTATTGAAGAAAAAAAATATTGATGAAAAAAAATAATATTGATGAGAAAAAAATATTGAGGAAAAAAAAATATTGACGAAATAAAATATTGATGGAAAAAATATTACCGAAAAAAAAATTGCTAAACAAAATATTGATGAAAAAAATATTGATTAAGCAAAATATTGATGAAAAAGAAATTAATGAAAAATAACTATGTTACGTTTATTCACCAACTGGCAAATATTTTTTTATTCACTACGAGGTGAATTATTATCCAAGTTACAAACCTAAGTTAGTTAAATTTTTGGTTTTAAGAAAACGAAAACAGTTATTCTTATTTTCATTTTTGGTAATCGTTAGCTGCTATTTTTTTTAAATTAGACACCTGGCTAAAAATATTATCATGTTAAAAATAACACCGCTCAACAAATCGAAGGTTTTTGGCTCTGGTTTAAAGTTTCATATAAATTTTTTTAAGATTTTGACTCGCTGATTCCAAATCCGTGCTCCAAATTTTTCCATCACGTCTAGAATTTTAATTATTCGCGGTTGAAAATGCGAAAAACGCGATTTTTGCCTTTTTTGAAAGCCTGCATAGCAGCCGATGGGTGGAGTTAAAATCTGGTATAAAGCGTGAAGTAGAATTGAACTATGATCTCAAAAATATGATCAAAAAATTTGAAATTGTTACATTATTATTGGCCAAACATGCATTTTAAAAAAACACTGTCAAAAAAATTAGAAAAAGCACCGTTTTTAAAAAGCTCTAAAACAAAAACCAGATGATCAATCTTTACTGCGATGAGCTCAAAATTTAGGCAAAAGTTCATTCTTTCTTATAGACTTTTAAACCCATTCAAGATATCTTTCGGTTTATACAAATAACACAGAAAGCTTAATTTTGTAAAATATTTATTCTTTTTAGAGTTTTTCTTTGAAAAATATCCAAAAACTAAGGTAAATTTTACAAAAATGATAATTTTAACAGTATCATTTTAAAACGCAAAGGTAATAATTTAGAAAAAAATGTGTTCTATGTTGGAGACCATAGACAAATTATACTTTTGCGCTTTATACCAGATTTGTATTCCACTGAATGGCTGCTGTGCAGGCTTTCAAATAATGCAAAAATCGTAATTTTTCGCATTTTCAACCATGAATAACTAAAAATCTTGATGTGATGTGAAAATTTGGAGAACAGATTTGGAATCAGGAGATCAAAGTCTACTAAAATTGATCATCAGAATTCAAACCGGAAAATGAGTGTTGAACGGTGTAATTATAAAATTGTATTATTCAGCGTAAATATAACAAAAAAGGATTTTTTTTAAACATTTATGGCGAGAGGAAACTTTTCGTTAAAATGGTTGTAGGGTGAAAATAAAATAAAGGTAAGACAAAAAAAAAAAAAATACCTAGGCCACAAATATACAATGAACTTTAAAGATAGACGGCAAAATTTATTCAAGTTTAATTTATTTGCTTTTTATTTCTATCTTCTGAAAGTTTGTTAACAAATTTGTTTTGCTACAAATTTTTCAAAGTAAATTGGAAATATATTTTGGTTAAAACTAAAAATAAAGTTCCAAAGTCTAACAAAGGAGAACAAAATGTAAAACCAAAGTGACTATAAAGAAGTCTGGATTTTTTTTGTCCATTTGCAATTGATTTGATCGATTACTGAATGGGAGTATGTCTAATTTTAGAAGTAATCAATGTTTAAATGGATTAAGCAACGTAATTTTCTTATAATTTTAGTAAAGATTTCATAATATTGATGAAACAAATTAATTTACATCATCCATATTTGTATCGGTTTTTTAACATAATAACCATTATTTTATTCTCTAACAGGTGTTTTGAACTGTCTAACATATACTACAAAAAAGGTGAATAACTTTTCGCCCCAAAGATATGCTTTAATTTTTGTGCATCCATTAGCAAGTATATTTATTATTATGTTTTTTAAAGTAACAAACCCGACATATTCATATGTCATCAATTTTACTAAAATCAAACATCACTCACTAGCTCATTTGCCTTAACTATGAAATTATGCATGCTTTGTGTTTTGTCGATGAGGCAAATAATTTATGCAATACAAATAGTATTGGCAACTAACACTTCTATGCACTTTGCAACATTTATGCAATTATGATGCAAATTGCAACAAATTATGCGAAATTGACAGAAACTCATGTATGAAACATTAATAATAAGCATCAATGCTTATTTAGGGTGGCACTTTTGTAAGGATGTGCCACGGAGATGCTAACAACTTGCATTTATTTTTACCTTCTAACATTTCTTTTCAACATACCTACGCCCGATTTGAAGAAATAGATCCCAAGATTCCCAATTTCCTTTTTTAAATTTCTAAAAATAGGGGTTTTTGCAGTATATGCTGCCCTAGTTTTCTTATATAAAAAGTTCTCATCCCACTAGTGGACCCCATAGGTATTTTAGGGAAAAAATAAGCTATCTTTTGAGATAAAAAAATAAAAAGTGGTTTTTGTAAAAAAAATCAATATAAGTTTTGATGTTGAAAAGGTCGGTCAAATTTTAAGGTCTTGAAATTTTTTATTTATTTTTCAAAAATATTTTGAGGATGTTTATTGTGGCTCGAGGTCGTTATTTTCTTTACTTTCTCTTTCTTTTAAAAAAAATCAATATAAGTTTTGATGTTGAAAAGGTCGGTCAAATTTTAAGGTCTTGAAATTTTTTATTTATTTTTCAAAAATATTTTGAGGATGTTTATTGTGGCTCGAGGTCGTTATTTTCTTTACTAATTAAAACCAATTTAGCATAATTTGAAGAAAATATTTTTTTTGTTTTAAATTTATTTATGTTGGCCATTTTTGCAAGACTAAATCGACATTGTTGTAGTCCAATTAACTATCATATGTAAAATTGTTTTAAATATTTTTGTTGGTTATTGACAATCGTTGCCTTATTAATATGGTACAATTTCTTCGTCTTTCTAATTCCCATTGTGAATAGAGGCGAATATGTATTAATATTTTAGTTTGTGCACAAACGATTTGTCATTATACTCGTTTGCTACTTTGTAGTAAATCGTTTCTATTTTTGCTAAATAATCTTGACAATGGAATCTGACAAATTCCGAAACACGTGTCGATTAAGTCTTGCAAAAATGACCAACATAAATAAATTTCAAACAAAAAAAATATTTTCTTAAAAATTATGCTATGAGAATGTCATGGTTTTAATTAGTAAAGAAAATAACGACCTCGAGCCAGAATAAACATCCTCAAAATATAATATTTTAAAGGTCGAATAAAACAATTTTTATTTTTTAATAAAAATTAATCAGAATTTATTTTTCAAAAAGATTGATTCGTTGAAAACCTTTTTTTACAAAATTTTCTAAATCCAATAGCCGAAAAAGGGGGCTGTTGACTAAACCGTACGATCTTGTTTAGATTTGGTGTGGTAACTACTATCTAACAGATCTAATCGTTGTGCAAGATTGAGCCAGATCGTATGCTATCAGTATAGGATCCTTAAAGGATCCTATATAAAAATTCCTTATGTTTTATAAAAATTTAATAATGTTTTTTATTTGAAAATCTAAAACAGAATGAATTTATTTTTTTGATATTTTTCTAAACAATTTCCAGTTTGACAATAAAATCAAAATTATAATAAACACAGAAGAGAATGTATTGAAGTAGCCCCTACAATCAGTTTTAAAAATATGTTCACTTAAGATGCAAATCTGCATATATAAAGTCGATAAATATCTGCCACCCTACTAATAGACACATTTTCATTTATATGAATTTTAGTTAAGTTAAACATCTGTCTAACTTTAGTTCAGTCAGTCATTTGGTACTCAGTTCAATTTGATATTCTAGTTTATGTTTTTGTTTTATGACATTCAAATTCAAAATTATGTGTTGTATCCAGCGTTGCCAATTAAGAATTTAATACAGTCCAACCATACTAAATCGATTCTAAGACATTCTACGATTGTCTGTCCGGCAGTCTGTGAAAACACGATGAAGTCCAAAACAATGGGATAATATAACTTATGATCGTAGGCTGGTAAAGTTTGTAAATTGGCAAAATTGGTCCAGGGAGAAGTTTACGTTTAAAGAACTAAATTAAACTATGAAAAACAGAATTTTTTTTAAATTTTTTTTTGAACTCTTGTGAGACAAACAACAAATAAATTCAGATTAGTTTTACAAACCCACAAAAATATAAAAAGGTTCTGACCCAGAAATTAAACCCACTATTCCTTATGTATTTTGACCTCCTGAATTCGATTCAGCCATAAGAAATAAATTCTATATTTGGGTTTTCCAGTAATTTTCAAAAAAATTCCGCAAAGCGAACCTACCTAATTTGTAAATTTAACCAAGTTAAAATTTTGTTTTCTTTAAGTTTTATTTATTACGAAGAAAATAAGGGGTTTTTTAATAATATCCATCTAAAATTTTAGAAGTGACATGCATTTGAACAAAAATTCATAAATTCAGTTTTATTTCGTGTTTTTGTATAAAACTAAATTGATGCCTTTTTGTTCAAATGCGTGTAACTTCCTTAATTTTTGACGGATTTTATTAAAAAACTTCTTATTTTCTTCGTAATAAATCCGACTTGACATTAACATACAGAAATATGTTAATAATTTAAAAATTTTAACTTACAATTAGTCAAGTTTACAAAGAAACTGGGTAGTTTCATTTTACGGACTTTCCTTGTAAATTACAGGAAATTCCAACGATAGAATTCAATTCTAATGGCGGAATCGAATTCAGAAGGTCAAAATACATAGTGGGTTATTTCGTGGGTCAAAAGCTTTTTTATTTTTTGTGAGGTCTTTAAATTTTTTTTATTTTAAGTAGATTTATTCTAGCTCGAGGTAACTTTTCCTTTACTAATTAAAACAATGACATTCTTATAGAATAATTTTCCAAAAAAAATATTTTTCTGTTTTAAATTTATTTATGTTGAAAGATTTTGCAAGACTTAGCCGACACGTGTTTCGGAATTTGTCAGATTTCATTGTCAAGACTATTTAGCAAAATGACTAAATAACAAATAGCTAATGTTCAAATAAAAATATTAAAACATATTCAAGTCTACCCTCATTGAGAATTAAAAGGGTAAAATTGAATATTATCTTAGTTTTATCATGACCCAGCAAAATTTGGCATTACCAGTAATGGGTTTTGTAAAACGAAACAACTGTTAATAAGTAGTTACTTATTGAATGAAACACTAATTATTTTAACAAGGGCGGGAGACAAAAATAATTAGTGAAGAGTATAGAGTTAAATAAGTTGTTACTGACTCGGATTACTAATAAGGAGTAAAAACCCATTACCAATAAGAAGTAAAATAATTAGTTAATTAAAACGCTTATAATTTAAATTGTATTTACTAAAAATAAAAAATTGAGTAATTTTTATTAAGTTTTTAAGTACTTCTTAAGTTAATGTGGTTGTAAAGGTTAAAAAATGCAAGTGCAAGGAGATATTATTACTTGAAAGTACTTTTATTTCATATTACTGAAAAGTAGTTACTTTTAGGCTTAAAATAATGTTAATGGTAATGCGTACTCATTATAAATAATGTACTTGGTAATGATTACTTTTTTTTTTTTTTTTTTTTTTTTTTTTTTTTTTTTTTTTTAGGGGATTAAAAAAAATATTTTTTTTTCGGCACGCTTCCTATTGTGGGCGTAGATGTAAAAAAAATATTTATGTAATGATTAGGGATGTGATTTCCATGCAAATGCATGTTTTTTTGTCGATAAACAAAAAACGATATCGACCAATTATCTTTCTGAATAAAAATATTTGCGTTAAAATGGTATCGATTTGTTTTTGCATATTTGTGAATATTTAGGTGAAAGTACATATTTTTGCATATTTTGGTTTTAAGTGCATATTTTGTGCATATTACCAACTTTTAAGTGCATATTTTTACATATTTTGGTATAAATTAGCAAAAACACAAATTGAAATTTATTTTTTCAAAAACTATTTTAAATTATAAAATTTTTTTTTGAAATAAGAAAAAATGTTTTTTTTTTAATTTTTTTTATAGATTATCTAAATTTCTAAAAAAATCTTGCTTATATAAAGTTTTAAATCTTAATATTTAAGCCCGGCGTTATTTTGTTATTTTTAAGAAGTTTTTCGTATGAAAACAAGATTTCTATTGTACACATTTCTTTTTAGTGCATATTTTAAGGGTTTTTAGTGCATATTTTAGATTTTTTAGCTCATATTTTCGATTTTTTAGTACATGAAAATCTCATCCCTAATAATGATTAATAGCGATGTGATTTTCA
Organism: Pegoplata infirma; assembly: GCA_963921195.1. Classification (NCBI taxonomy): domain Eukaryota; kingdom Metazoa; phylum Arthropoda; class Insecta; order Diptera; family Anthomyiidae; genus Pegoplata; species Pegoplata infirma. The sequence continues at coordinate 30,580,261 of OY992539.1, forward strand.
TGCAAATGCATGTTTTTTGTCAATAGTAAAAAAACGATATCGACCAGTTATCTTTCCGAATCAAGAAATTTGCGTTAAAATGGTATAGATTTGTTTTTGCATATTTTGGCGAAAGTGCATATTTTTGCATATTTTGGTTTTAAATGCATATTTTGTGCATATATCCAACTTTTAAGTGCATATTTCGGCATAAATTAGCATAAAACCAGTTGAAATATTTGTTTCAAAAATTATTTTAAATTTTAAAAATTTATTTTGAAGAAAAAACATTTTTTTTCTTTTTAATTTTTTTATAATTAAAAAAAATCTTGCTTGTATAAAGTTTTAAATGTTACTATTTAAATCCAGCGTGATTTTTTGTTTGTTAAGAAGTTTTTGATATGAAAAGAAGATTTTTATTGCACACTTTTATTTTTTAGTGCATATTTTTAGGTTTTTTAGTGCATATTTTAATTTTTTTAGCTCAAATTTTAAGCTTATATTTTAGATTTTTTGATGCATGAAAAGCTCATCCGTAATGGTTACGTTTTATTACATTACATCATATATCATCCATAAGTCAGCATAAATCGCAATGGGGAAGGTGTCAACGTCACTCACCACTAAAACCTCCAAATAACTATGCCACAGATTTGTTCTTAATTTTTTTTTTACATTTTGGAGTACATAATCGATTCGGCAAGGCCAAATGAAACACTTTAACTTGTTTTAGTTAATTTTGGTTACCAAAATCTGGCAACACTGGTTGTAACATACATACATTATTTAACAAGAATCACGATTACAACTCTATATTAGTTTCATTAATATTCAATGGTTTTTGCCTATTGAATTTTGGCCTAACAACACATTTCAATTACACACATTATGCAGATCGACACATTTTATATTCACATTGTCTCTGATTTATAATTATGCTAATTAAATTTTAAATTAAAAATGATTTATAAATAATAATATCATTTCAACATTTAATTGATTTAAAATTTTTGAAAATTTAATTATGAAAAAAGAAACAGTGCAACTAAATAAAGGGGTCTTAAAATGATTGAAAAATTTACTCAAAATCAATTGTAGCATCTTACTTCCCATCCCGGTGTCGACTATGAGTTACAACATCTATTAAGTGAATTTACGTTAAAAATTTTTTCAGTGTTGTTTAGTTTTACTTCTCTTGTTTTGTTAAGTTAAGCTTTTGTTAAACTCTTAAGTAGGCTTTTGATAAGAAATTAAATTAAATTATTTTTAATTTTGAATGCAGTGAGCATGAAACTCAATTATATGATAACTAGCTCGCCCGCCGGAACTTCGTTACCGGTTATGTTAAATACCGGATAATAGAAGGATCAGGATTACCCTACCGATTTCAAAAAATGACTCATATGTAGTCTTTGTTTTATTTAATTGTGGACGTTTAAGTCTTTTATAAAATAATATTTCATTGAATAACTTAAACAATAAAATTTTAATAATTTCGGTGGTACGTCGTCATGTACGTTCCGGTGAAAAAGATTTTGACAATTTTCGAGCCCTTCTATCGGGATTTTGGATCTTTAGTGAATAAATATTTCAGTGAAAAAAGAAATTGGAATAAAAAAAATATTGGGTAAAAAAACATATAGAGAAAAAATATGGAGTTATAAAGTTTAATACGAAAAATTTTAGTAAAAATTATCATTCTATATTGTTCCCCGCTCTATTCCATTTCGTTCCCCGTTCTACTCCATTTCATTTCCAATTCAATATCCACGCAAGTTTCATTCCTCTCCATATAATATGCGTTACAGAAATAAAAAGTTCTATTGTATTTATCTTATAGAAAAATACCATTTTACTCCACTTGTACCAATTTGGGTACCCATTTTTACCCTATCCATCTCTTGGGTGTTATTTCGGCTGGAGGATACTGCACGTCAAATTTTGAATTTCTAGGATTTAATAGTTAATAGTTCCACTTAAAATTAAATTTTCCAAAAACCTTTTTTTTTCTGAACCGTTATTTCAAGAAATATAAGAAGTACCAAACTATTTTTTCACTAAAGAATACAGCATTTAAATTTTCACTGCCTTGGATCATTATTTCAAGAAGTATAAAAAGTATAAAAAAACACTTTTCTACACCTCTAGAAACAAAATCTTTTAAAAATACTTTAGCATAGCAGATTGTTTTCACCGAAGGACCCCACATTCCAAAATTCAAGCTTCACAGAAAAAAATAAAAAAAATATTTAATTAAAAAATTCGTAGATTTAATTAAAAAATTAATTAAATCCGGACCAGTCACTAAAATGCGCAAATAAATTAAAAATATTTGTATGTCGTTAATTAAAAATAAATGGATATTTATTTAATTAAAAACTTAATACTATAAATTAAAAAATTTAATTAAAATTAAAAAAAAAAATAATTAAAATTTTAATTAAAATTTAAAAAAAAAATAATTAAAATTTTAATTGTATAAATTAAAAAAATTAATTAAAAATATTATATTAAAAAAAAAATAATAATTTGTAAAAACATTCTTTTTGAATAAAATAGTTTAAAAAAAATATTTCTTCAAACTTTACCAAATTTATTTATGCCGTAAAGACATAGTCAGTGAGATGATATTATAAAGTTGATTATAAACCTTTCACATACATACACATAAAACTATAAACAAAATGAGAATTCAAAAACCTATATGAAAAATAAAAAAAACTTTCAACAAACTTTTTATACTTATGTATTTTTTTATGTATGTAATACAATGCAAGAGAAAAACACACACTCGCACACACACGGAAAACAAAACAAAAAAAAATAAGTAAAGCCAGAAATTTAATTAAACATTTAATTATATAAATTAAAAACTTAATTAATATTAAATTTGAAAACAATTAAAATATTAATTAAAATAAAGTTAAAAATTTAATTAAACAATTAATTATATTAATTAAAAGTTTAATTAATATTAAATTAAAAAACAATTAAAATTTTAATTAAAATAAAATATACGATATTATTTTCTGTGTTCTAAGACAATTATTATAGGTACAAAAAGAAAAATTAGTACCAAAATTGCACTTTATTACCCCCGTTAGAAACGGAATTTCCAAAAAGTACTTTTTCCAGTATGTTTTTTCTTCATCTAAGGATTGCAATTATCTAGGAATATTATTTCAGCAAATATTAAAAGTACGAAAAGTATATATTTTAAGCCCGTTAAGAAATGGAATTTCCAAAAAGTACTTTTCCCAAAATTTTGGTTTTCACGAATAATTTTACATCCAAAATTTTAAGTTTATAGAACCATTACGTCAGAAAATATCAAAATTACCGGAAGTACATTTTTTAGCCATTTTACCCTACTAAGAAGCAGAATTTCCAAAAAGAATTTTTTCCAGAATGTTTTTTTACCGAATGATCCTACATTACAAATTTAAAGATTCTAGGGCCATTACTACCGGAAATTAGAACGTACCTAAAGTTTAAATTTTTACCCGTTCCACCCCCTAAGAAAAGGAAATTTCAAATATTACTTTTTACAGAATTTGTTTTCACTTAAGGATCCTACATTCTAAATATCAAATTTCTATGATCATTACTTCAGGATATATAAAAAGTACCATAAGTACTATTTTTACCCCTTAGGAAAAGGAATTTTCAAAAGTACTTTTCCTAGAATGTTGTTTTTATGAAAAAGGTAATTTTTATAAAAGGTACTTTTTATTAAAGTTACTTTTATTAAAAGATACTTTTTATAAAATATACTTTTTGTAAAAGGTACTTTTTATAAAAGGTACTTTTTATAAAAAGGTACTTTTTATAAAAGGTACTTTTTGTAAAAGGTACTTTTTATAAAAGGTACTTTTTATAAAAGGTACTTTTTATAAAAGGTACTTTTTATAAAAGGTACTTTTTATAAAAGGTACTTTTTATAAAAGGTACTTTTTATAAAAGGTACTTTTTATAACAGGTACTTTTTATAACAGGTACTTTTTATAAAAGGTACTTTTTATAAAAGGTACTTTTTATAAAAGGTACTTTTTATAAAGGTACTTTTTATAAAAGGTACTTTTTATAAAAGGTACTTTTTATAAAAGGTACTTTTTATAAAAGGTACTTTTTATAAAAGGTACTTTTTATAAAAGGTACTTTTTATAACAGGTACTTTTTATAAAAGGTACTTTTTATAAAAGGTACTTTTTATAAAAGGTACTTTTTATAAAAGGTACTTTTTATAAAAGGTACTTTTTATAAAAGGTACTTTTTATAAAATGTACTTTTTATAAAAGGTACTTTTTATATAAAGTACCTTTTATAAAAGGTACTAAAAAACGCATTATCCAAAAAGTACTTTTTCCAGAATGTTTTTTCATCGAAGGATCCTACATTCCAAATTTCAAGTTTCTATGACCATAATTTTAAGAAATAAAAAAAAGTACCAAAAGTACACTTTTAACATTTTTTATCCCCCTAAGAATCAACATTTCAAAAAGTACCTTTCCATATTGTTTTTTTTAGCAAAGGATCCTATATTCCAAATTTCAAGTTTGTATGACCATTATTTCAGGAAATAAAAAAAAGTACCAAAAGTAAATTTTTTTTTACCCATTTTACCCCCGTAGAATCAACATTGGCCTAAAACCCAGCCTTAGTGGATCTTTTTTCGGGAGGTGAACCTGCATTGCAAATTTCAAGTTTCTAGGACTATTATTTAAGGATATATAAAAGGTACCAAAAGTTCAGTTTTTTACCCCCTTAGAATCAACACTGGCAAAAATCCAGCCTTAGTGGATCTATATTCCGGGAGGTGAACATACAGTCCAAATTTCAAGTCTCTATGACCATTATTTCAGGAGATATAAAAAGTACCAAAAGTACAGTTTTTTACCCTTTTTACCCCCTAAGAATCAACACCGGCAAAAATCCAGCCTTAGTGGATCTATATTCCGGGAGGTGAACATACAGTCCAAATTTCAAGTCTCTATGACCGTTATTTCAGGAGATATAAAAAGTACCAAAAGTACAGATTTTTACCCTTTTTACCCCCTTAGAACCAACATTGGCAAAAATCCAGCCTTACTGGATCTAAATTCCATAATGTAAACATACAATCCAAATTTTAAGTCTCTACGACCATTATTTCAGGAGATATAAAAAGTACCAAAAGTACAGTTTTTTACCCTTTTTACCCCCTAAGAATCAACACCGGCAAAAATCCAGCCTTAGGGGATCTATATTCCGGGAGGTGAACATACAGTCCAAATTTCAAGTCTCTACGACCATTATTTCAGGAGATATAAAAAGTACCAAAAGTACAGTTTTTTACCCTTTTTACCCCCTTAGAATCAACACTGGCAAAAATCCAGCCTTAGTGGATCTATATTCCGGGAGGTGAACCTACAGTCCAAATTTCAAGTCTCTAGCTTCAGCGGTTTGGGCTGGGCGATGATGAATCAGTCAGTCAGTCAGTCAGTCAGTCAGTCACTCACTCACCCAACTCTTTTATATATATAGATACTCTTTTGAATAAACTAAACAAAAAACCGGTATATGGGGGAGAGCGTAAATAGTTCTCACTCTTATTGAAAAAAATGCATACAAAATTTAAGAAATGCAAACAGCCGATCAATCATATGCAGGGTTGCTAGATTTTTGTTTGGACCTCATTGTCATTTTTGTAATCTTAAATCGCCAAAAGTTACCCAAAAAAATTTCAATAGAGAACAAGTAGAAAAGTTAAATTCGATTTGGCCGAATCTATGAATACCCTGCACAATTTTCTTTTTAGGTTATAGTAAATTTTCTAACGTGAAAAAAATAAAATTTTTGATTAGAAACCCAGGAAAATTTTTGGAACAAATTCTTGGTTCAATAGATTCTTAAATATATTCTACGGTAATTCCCTGCAAATAATAGGGCGATATATTGCTGAAAAGATATTGCGGCGATACGAAAATTTATCATTTCAATAAAAAATCAAAGTAGTATTTTTATTATATCGCCGCTTTCTCATACGAACGATATTTTGGCGATAAACAAAAAAAAAAAATATTGAAAATTTTTATTTCTTTGTCAATTTAAAATAAAATAATTTATCAAGCACAACAAGAAATCTTTGAAAGAATATATAAAATAAAAAATTTAGCGAATGTTGCAGATATATTTTTCGGGTGAATGCAAATGTTTGTAATCCTGTTAATACGACCAAAATATGAATGAAAATAATAATGTCTATTTTCAGCTTCAGGGAATCGATATAGCTATATCGCCGGTTTATCATTTTGGTGATATTCCGGCGATACATACAAATCTATTATTTTTCGTTTATACGATTATCTGCCGATATTGCCCTTTTATCGCCAAGACGAATCGTTTTCGTATCGCCGGGATGTATTGCCGTCGGGTAACAGTTTCTCCCGAAAGGTGTATCACCGGCGATACGAATTCGATAATTGCCGCAATAATTTATCGTATCGGCAATACAACCGGCGAATCGATGTCGTATCGTTTTGTTTGCAGGGTTACTACAAAATTTTCTATGTAAAATTATTTTTTGAAAACACTACTTGCTCTAAAAGTCGATTGCTTTCGGGAAAATTTCAAACAAAAATCATTAGAGGTATTCAGAGTCTTGTTGCCACCCCTGGCAATGTAGCAAAATAGTACTTATTTCAAAAAATACATGTATTTTGAAAAGTAATTTTCAAAAGTGCTCTTTTACCACCAGTGCCAGGGCTGGCAAGCAAGACTCTGAATACCACTATTGATTCTGGAATGTTAAGTAGAACCGGTTGCAGGGTAATATGATGAGTTCCAGAACCGATTATTTGGAACAGAAAATTTTGCTGGGAATATTATCCCAGCAAAATTTTCTGTTCGCAATAATCGGTTCCAGAACGCATCATTTTATCCTGCAACCGATTCTACTTAACATTCCAGAATCAATGATTTTTGTTTGAAATTGTCCAAAAAGCAATCGTTTTTTAGATCAAGTAGTTTTTTTTTGAAAAATAATTTTACATACAAAATTTTGTTGTGATTACCATAGAATACATTCAAGAATCTCTTGAACCAGGAATTTGTTCCAAAAAATTTTCCTGCGATATTTTGGGTAAAAAAACTTTTTTTTTTAACTAATTTTTGAAAAAAAAAAAATAATTTACTAAATTTTTTTGAGAGTAAAATTTTTTTCGAGTGTAATTTTTTTAGTGTAAAAATATTTTTGAGTGACAAAAATGCGCTGTAAAATATTTATGTGACAACACGTTTAACACGTTTAACGGGTTTTCAACACGTGAATTTAAGGTGAAGCGAATCTGAAATTTACGGTTTTGCTAATAACTTTTGAACCATTTGACCGTTTTGGCTGAAATTCAATAACACCTTTCGAAAGTTAGCGTGTTTTTTATATCGTAAGTTCACGTAAAACCCTTGCCGAAATTCAGTCTTTTGATCATAACTCCGTAAAGTCTTTCAAAAGTTAGCGTGTTTTCAACAGACATACGGACGGACGGACATCGCTAGATCGTCTAAGAATCAAACGAGGATCATGAATATGTATACTTTATGGGGGGTCTTAGACCAATATTTCCACTCTATCACTAGAGTGGAGGTATACAAAATGGATATATTTAGTGAAATTTTATGGCGGTTCATTTCTTGTAACATATTATCCCTCTTTTTCCCATTTTGCGGTGTAATTTTAGTTATTTTCTTAAATAACCGCATATAACACCAATAAAACTTGCGTTTAAGGGGTTAAAATGTTCCACAAAATGTTCAGCATCAAAGTTTACTTGGGGTTGTAAAGGCCAAAGGTTCCTGTAGTACAAGAAAAATGCTTAAAAAAAGTAAATTTTTAAATTATCATACACCGAAAAAAATCCATGCAACATTTTAGAAAATAAACTTTCATAGTTTTTATACCCTCCAACTACAGTATGGGGGCATACTCACTTTGTAATTCCGTGTGTAACGCATCGAAATATCGGTCGGGGACCCCGATCGATTCTAAGACATTCTAGCGATGTCCGTCCGTCTGTAGTTAACACGATACAGTCCAAAATAAAAGAGCTAGACTCCTCAAGTTTGGCACGAATATGTCTTATGGTCCGGTTCGGAAATGGGCAAAATCGGACCAGGGGGAAAAAAGTTCTCCCTTGAAGAACTAAACCAACCACTGAAAAATATCAGTTTATTTCATGATTTTTTGTCTTTTTGTTTAACAAATGCAACATTTTTATGCTACAAGAAGTTCAAAGTCCTGTATTTCGACCATAAAAATTAGAAAATGTAATTTCTTTCCGAATGAATTTTTAACCACATATTCGAGAGGAAATTTGCCCCCCTCTAATCAAAAAAAAAAAAAAAAAACGCACCTGCATTTTTTTGCATGTTGGAGGGTATAAAAGATTCGGCACAGCCGAATTTAACACTTACTTGTTTTTTTTTTCTTAAATACACGTTTTTTACGAAAATAAATTTGGTACACATTTTTGAAAATTTACGAAATAACAAAAATTCTCCGTAACATTTTATTTCGTTGAACGCACGAAAGTTATTCACTTCACGCAAACTGATGCATATTGGGTTCGAAGGTACCCAAAATGGCGATTAATTCAAATAAGCCGTAGTTTTAAAATATTATAATTTGTATACATTATACAATAAATATTATACATTTTATGGAAAAAATTGTTTCTCAAGACCCCAAACTGACCGAAAACTGATCAAAATCGATAGTGACTCAATAATTTTTGACCCCTACCAAGAAGGGTTAACGAGTGGGGTAAGCTAATGCCAAAATCTCGATTTATTTTTGCTGGGAACCCATTTACGGTATTTTTTTTTCGCAGTGTTTTTTTTATGTATTGATACTTATTCAACAAAAATTTATTAATATATACTTATGTATATTTTTACTCCCATTTCATTAAAAAATTCCGGTAAACATTTTAATTCTACCAATGTGTGGCAACCCTTTGTCCAAGAAGAATACAATTTTTACTCCCATTTAGAGTACGAACAGAACTAGCCCGGCACGACTTTTACCATAAGAATTGAGAGTTTTAAATCGAGACCAGCACGGCAAAAAAATTCTACCTTAGAGTAGAAACAGAACAAGCACGGCACGGAGGACGGTTGCCGTTTCCGGAGAATATAGGCCCAATACAATGAATGAGGATGGCGACAGCAAAAAATGTCATTTGTTTGTTCAGTGGTGCTAACTTTTAATAAAATAAGCGCAATTTTACGGAAAAAATCGCTAATCACATAGTCAATGAGATAAAGTTTGCAGTAAAGCCGTATTGTGATAAAAAAATCTGTATTTTTCATTCACAATGTTTAAGAACAAATTAAGTAGTGCCAACATTATGAAATTGGCAATGTGTTTAGCAATTTTTTTCCTATAAAATTACGATTATTTTAGTAAAAATAAGCAGCCGTCCATCGCAGTGCACCGTCATTGTTAAGACCCTATTTTGTCTGACATCGGTAACCGTTTCCCGTTCCGTGATTGTTCTGTTTATACTCTTATAAATTTGCAGCCCGCACTAATCATTCCACTCAAACTAAAAACATTGTCTGTCATTCATTTAGTTTTCTTTAAACTGGCATAAAGTGTTTGGCCTCGAAAATTTTACCAAAAAACAAAAAAATCTAAATATTAATAAACGAAAAAAATATTTTAACAAATTCGTAATTTATTAATAAACAAAACAAAAAAGTTTTAACTTTAAAAATATTTCGTAATTTATTAATAAACAAACCAAAAAGTGTGTGAACATCATTAGAAACAGAAAAAAAAATATAAAAAAATCAAAAGGTATTACAAATTAATTAGCAAAATTAACTTAAAAAGTCAATAACGTAAAATACAAAATCATAAATCAAACTATTGAAAAATTATTGTAAACTTTAGTGTTTTTAACATATTAAATATAAACCGTAATTAACATAAAATTAAAAACAAAAAAAAAACCTAAATATTTTTGCAATTTAACATATTTTTAAATGAATAATATTTGCATATTAGGTGTTTTTTTCTGTTGCCTAAACAATACATTTGCAATATTTATTTTAAATAATTATTTAAGCTCTAAATATAAACAATTTAATTATGTTTTAATTAGTCTAAATATGTCGCATTAATATTTTATATATTTCTGTTTATTTATTTAATTTTGTTTGTGTTTTTTTATTTTATCAATTTTTTTTTGTGCTGTCTAATCATAAATTAAAAGAAAAAAAACTTCCGTTTATTTTAGCTTGTTTTGAGTACCAGAAATTTTGTTTATTATATATTTTTTCTCACATTTTATCAAAATTTCGAAAAATTTGTGCTCTTTTGTAGGGGTTCCATTAAATGGGGAAAAAGCTACACCCACATTATTATTATTTCAAGAGATTGTATTGCATGTAAAAAAGTTGTTTGTTTAGTTATTTCTTAATGAACCAGCATTGGTTTAACAAAATAGATTTTTGACTATTTTTTTAGGTATTTCAAAAAATAACAACAAAAATAAAGATTTTCTATAGCATTCAATAGCAAACACAGCTTGAAAGTTTACTAGAAAATAATCCGAATTTTGCTTTCTTTTGCAAATATTTCTGATATACTCAATGGATTTTAACCCCAGGTCCTCTTTATTGGAGTGTCTACTTTCTATATTTGCTTTGAACAGGGAGTTTCTTGCTTTCTTGGATACACAAAAAATGAAAATACCTATACAACTTTTCTGATGACAGATTCGTGTTTAGGAGGCCCCAAATACTTTAAAAAATATTTTTTAAAAGTCTGTGCAAAAAAAAATGATTTTTGTAGATTTTTCTTTTTTTCGTCAAATTTGATTTCATCAATATTTTTTTTCATCAAATTTGTTTTTTCATCAATATTTTTTTTTTATTCATAAAGTTTTTTCCATCAAAAACTTTTTTCATCCATTTTCTTTTTATCAATAATTTTTTTCATAATTTTTTTTTTTTTCATCAAAATTTCTTTTTTTTATCAATATTTTTTTTTCATCAAATTTGTTATACATTAAAAATGCTTTTTTTTCATCAACTTTGTTTTTTCATCAATAATTTTTTTCTCAAAAATTTAAAAAAAAAAAAAAACTTTTTTCAAAAATTTTTTTCATCAAAAATTTTTTGTGCAACATCTCTGGCATGAATGACGACCTAATCGAACTTGAAATTTCTCCGAACACTTCACAATTTTGTAAAGTTTGACAAAACGTCAAACTTCCCATAAGTGAGAAGTTTTCGGAGAAATGTCAAGATCGATCAGGTCGTCATCCATGTCAGAGATGTTGCCAGATCGATCTTCGACAATTTTTCTTATCAATTTTTTTTATTAATTTTTTTGTGCATTGAAAAATATTCTTTAAGCAAAATTTTTTTTTACTATCTTTTTCGTATCTGCATTATTTGCAGAGTTATAGGCATTTGAAAATTCCCCGAAATTCGAAATTTGGATTTAAAATTTAGGTCTAATGGGGTCTGCAGACGGGGTCCCCAGATGTGATACCCAAAGTACCGCCCGAAATATACACTAAAAAAACCTTGTCAAATTACTAGAAAATGTCCCTTAATCCCATTTTACCAATATTTGACAGTTTTCCTTGTTTTTTAACAAAAAAAGCTCAAAATTTTTACTAGAAATTCTCGTGAAATGGGATGTTGCATAAAATCTTGTTAAGTCACGAGAATTCCTTATAAGTATTATCGCATCAAAAAAGTTGTAAATTTACATCTTTATTACCAAAAAGCTTGTAAATTGTTTATAACTTTACAATCGATTTAACAATAAAATGAAAATTTTTACTAGGTACTCTCTTTCTTTTTATACCCTCCACTATATAAGTTTGTCATTCCGTTTGTAACACCTCGAAAAATTGGTCTAGGACCCCCTCGATCGATTTTATGTCGATCTTGCGATGTCCGTCCGTCTGTCTGTCTTTCCGTCCGTAGAAAACACGCTAACTTTTGAAAGACTTTACAGAGGCTACTGAAGTTTGGCATATATGTTTGTCATTTACCTGGTCAGGTTGATATTGCAATCCAGCCAAATCGGTCCAGTAGTTCAAAAGTTATGAGCAAAAGAGTAAATTTCGCAAGGGTGTTTCGCGAATTTACGAGATAAAAAACACGATAACTTTCGAAAGACAATAATGAGACTGCTGAAGCTTGACATGTATCTTTGCCGTTCCCCAGGTCTATTTGGTATTAGATTTCAGCTCAATCGGTATAGTGGTTCAAAAGTTATAAGCAAAACCCTGAATTTCAGATTAGTTTCATCTTAAATTCCACGTGTTTATAACAAGTTTTGAAAGCATTGGTGGTAACTAAAAAATGTTTTTCAAACTTGTTTAATTTTAAAGTAATGCTTTTTAAACTTGTTTGGGTTTTAAAGCATTGGTAGCTTAAAAATTACTTTCGAAAAAAATTTTACACTCAAAATAAATTTTACACTCAAAAAAATTTTACACTCAAAAAAAAATTTTACACTAAAAAAAAATTATTTTTTTTTACAAAAATTACAATATTTTGTGTACATACGTACGTGTATTCACTCAGAAATATTTTTACAGTAAAAAAACATTACACTCGAATAAAATTTTACACAAAAATTTTTTTTTTTTTTAAATGAAATTTCTAATCAAAATTGTAAATTTTTTCACGTTAAAAAATGTACTATCCTTTAAAAATGCATTGTGGAGGGTATTCATAGATTCGGCAAAGTCGAATTTTGCTTTTCTACTTGTTTAATTTTGACTGCAAATATGTTGTTTTAAGTAAAAATATTTGTTTACCCTTTTTTGTAAAAAAAAAGGTTTTTGAGTGAATTTTTTTTAGGTGTTAAAAATTTTGTAAAGTGACAAAAGCTTTCAAAGCTTTCAAAAAAAGCTTTCAAAGTATGGGGGTACACTCACTTTGTCGTTCAGAGTGTAACGCATCAAAATATCGGTCTAGGACCCTATCAAGTGCATGTATTTATGATCAGTGATAAATTCTAAGACATTCTAGCGATGTCCTACCGCCTGTCCGTCCGTTTGTAGTTAACCCGATGCAGTCCAAAATAACAGAGATAGACTCCTACAATATGGCACCAATATGTGGCTAGGCAGATTAAGTTCGTTTTAAGCAAAAAAAAAAAATATTTTTTTTAACATTGTTCAAAACTTTCCGATTTTCAATTCCAATACTTTTTTGTTGACTTTAATATTAACCCTAAAACACAACTGTCCCGACCCCATGCTTAGCGAAATCGAAAAAAACTTCCCCACATAAAATCGTTGCCTATTCGAATACTCATTTGAAACACCAAAAAATTTTCATGAGTTTTTGAATTCCAAATATCGCCACTCGTTTCTATTCTGCTAACCCTTATCAAGAGAGCTTTTGTTGTGAAAGATCATTTAATTTTCTCTTAAAATAAATCAAATCTCTTTCAAATTTCCAATTCTCTTTTTTAAAACAAAATGCATTTTTGCTATCTTTTAAAATTCAATCTTTATACGTAATTATTTAATACTAAATTGTTTATTATTTTTGTTAATATTTATTTGTTTAAATTTGTTTGTTTATTTATTTCTCATTTATGACTAAAATATTAATGAATTCTGTTGAATTCTATCAGCAATTAAAATTTCAATATGAATACCAGACTTTCTTTTAAAAACAATATACATTTAAAACGTGTGTTTTAAATTAAATATTAGAAATTTGTTATTAACAATAAAAACAATTGTTTTTACCAAAATACAAAATTTATAAATTTTCTTAATTATTTAAAACACCAAATATGTTGTTGGAAAATTTAAATTAGAAACAATAACACATTTTGTTGCAATGTGAAAAATATTAAAATTTTTACTACATTATGGGACAAAATATGGGAGAAATGGATTTATATTACATTTTCATATATTCATCAATATGATGATTTTTTTTTCTTTTAAGATTTTTTTTAAAAGTAAAAAAACATTTATAAACAATCAGACAAATTAAATCTTCAAACCAACGAAATATTATTTTTCAAATTAAAATTGTTTTATTCTACCTTTAAAATATTATATTTTGAGCTCGAGGTCAATTTATCTTTACTAATTAAAAACTATTTTATTTTCATGGAATAAATTAAAAAAAAAAAAATATTTTTTTGTTTTAAATTTATTTATGTTGGTTATTTTTGCAAGACTTTGCCGACAAGTGAGAAAATTATAGTCGGTCAAGACTGACCATATAATTAGGCTGACCATTCGTACTGATTTGATCAGTACATGTACTGATTTTTGATCACGAGTACTGATCAAAAAACGTACTAATTTGTACTGATTTCTTTAAAATATGTACTGATTGTACTGATTTTTGAACATTTCAACATAAAGAATAATTTTATTCGAAAATTCTGAATAAAAACTTGAATTTCCATAATATAAGTCGTCAGAGTTGTTTTTTATAACTTAAGTCTGAAAATGAGATAATTTATAATGAATTTATTCTAAGGAGGTTAGAGATCGTGAATCAAGAGGTTCCTTAACGCAAAAATGAATCTGAGCATGAGGTTATTTTGATTTTCCTGAATTTATATGAAAATGCGCACAAAATCTTTGAGGTTTTCTACAACGAAAAGTTAAATGGGACGATGGATTTTTTAAATTTTAAGAAAGATGATGTAAATTGCATGAATCCAAATGATTCTAAGATCTTAGATGAGGTAATGTCATCAGAGCTTATTCGAAAAAGCGCTCAGAAAATCAGGGCCTTTAAAAAAAAACACGTGCTTATTAGCTGTGAAGTTTTCTTACAGGAAAAATTGTCAAAACTTTCGAAAAAGTCTTCAAAATCTGAGGGATCTTCTTATTCTAAAAACCTGTGGAATTTTGTTAAAACATTAAAATGAAGTCGTTTAAAGTAAACTAAATTTTCTGCAAAATAACGACAACAGTTGTTTTTTGCAGTTGTTTTTTAACAGTTGTTTTTTTTTGCAGTTGTTTTTTGCAGTTGTTTGTAACAGTTGTTTTTAACTCAAAATATTTTGTTATATTTTCTGCACTGAATTTTGTTATATTTTCTGCACTGAAACGATCATAACATTAAAATTAAGTCGTTTAAAGTCAACAAAATTTTCTGCCAAATAACGACAACAGTTGTTTTTTGCAGTTGTTTTTAACAGTTGTTTTTTTGCAGTTGTTTTTTGCAGTTGTTTTTTGCAGTTGTTTTTAACAGTTGTTCTTACTCAAAATACTTAGGGTCAAGTTAGTTTAACCAACATTTTTTGAGTGTTGAAAAAACATTAGTATTTTCTCATAGAAAAATTTTTTAGCGAGTTATTTCTAGCAAAAAAAAAACGTAAACACTTGGGCGTAATGATTCAAGCTCAGAAAAAAATGGTCACCCTACATATAATACCCTACACCAGTGTTTCCCGGAAATAGGTCTCAAGACCAAACATGAATCCGATTGGATCTATATCTTGTTATGTATTTAATTAGTGTAAAATTACACACTAACGAAATTTAGGTGAAATATGCGTTTTTGTTGCTAATATGGCGATTTATCTGAATATCGATCGAAATTTTTATATGAGGCCATAGTCCAAAAATGGTCCGATTATAATAATATTTAATTAAGTTAATAAAGTGCGCGTTAAATACATACAAAACAAAGTTTAAAAAATATTTTCTTTTTTCATTAAATTTGAGAGATGTTTGTAAATATCGGGAAGGTGGTTTGTATGGGGGCTACAAGAAGAACTGGTTCGATTCCTTTTAAATTTGACATGGGTATTTGTTAATCCAAAAAACAAGTAAGAAAGTTATAGTCGGTCAAGACCGACCATATGATACCTACACCGGTGTTTTCCGGAAAATGGGTCCCAAGTCCAAACATGGACCGATTGTATCTGTCTTTTGTTAGATCTTTATTTAGTGTAGAAAACACACACAGATCAAAATTTAGTGGAATTGGTTTATTTTCTTGTCAATAGACCAATTTAACTGAATATCGGTCGAAATTTTTATATGGGGGACTAAGTCCAAAATTGATCCAACTATATTCCGATTTGATAAGGTTACTAAAGGACACGTTTAACACCTAAAAATAAAATGTTTTATTAAATATTTCCGTTTTTATGAATTTTGAGGGAATTATGTGAATATCGGGAAGGTGGTTTGTATGGGGACTACCAGAAGGACTGACCCGATTCCTTTGAAATTTGGAATTTGGATTTGTGCATACAAAATTTGATTACCTGCTAAATTTAGTGGAATTGGTACTTAACTGAATATCGGTCGAAATTTTTATATGGGGGACTAAGTCCAAAATTGATCCAACTATATTCCGATTTGATTAGGTTACTAAAGTACACGTTTAACATCTAAAAATAAAATGTTTTATTAAATATTTCCATTTTTATGAATTTTGAGGGAATTATGTGAATATCGGTAAGGTGGTTTGTATGGGGACTACCAGAAGGACTGACCCGATTCCTTTGAAATTTGGAATTTGGATTTGTGCATACAAAATTTGATTACCTGCTGAATTTCAAAGCGATATCTGTTATAATAAGGTTATTAGAGTCATATAAGCCGAATCCAAAGGGGGCGTTTGTATGGGGGCTAGGTCTTAACATGGACCGATTTTCTCCAATTCCAATAGGCTTCGTCCTTGGGCAAAAAGATGCTTAAGTTTCAAATTTCAAGTCAATTAATTGAAAATTGCGACCTGTATAGTGCTTAAACCGATAGATGGACAGACGGACGGACGGACAGACGGACAGACATCGCTAAATCGACTCAAAAAGTAATTCTGAGTCGATCGGTATACTTAAAACTTATTATACCCCGTACCACAGAGTGGTGTAGGGTATAAAAAATGTTTACCTGTCAAATTATCAAAGGATACCTATTATAAAACCGTTGTTAGAGTCATTTGAATCAAATTAAAAAGGGAAGTTTGTATCGGGGCTAGGCCAAAACATGGACCTATTTTCGAATTTCAATAGGCTTCGTCCTTGGGTCAAAAGAAGCTCAAGTTTCAAATTTCAGCCAAATCGGTTGATAATTGCGACCTGTATAGTGTTCACACCACACAGGTGGGTCTACACTAAAAAAAAAAACCTTGTAACATTACAAGAAAAACTTGTAACTTTTTTTTGTTTGCTACCTCCTATTTGCCAAAAATTCCTAGTAATTTTACAATCTTTTTACAGATAATTTTGTAATTTTACAAAGGTTTTCTCCAAAAAAAAGTAAATTTAAAAATTACAAGGAGGTTTCGTAACTTTATTAGATTTTTTGCTACCTCCTATTTTACAAAATTGTAAATTTACAACTTTTTTGGCGAAATAAAAGAAATTTTCGTAAATTTACTAATTTTTTTTGTAACAAATCTTGAAAAAAAAATCTTGAAAAAATCTTATAAAATTACAAGAAAAACTGTAAAATTACAAAAAAAAAATTAAATTTCGATTTGTTAAAAAACAAGGAAAATTGTAAAATATTGGTAAAATGGGATTACGAGACTTTTCCTAGTAATTCGATTTTCCGGAAAACACTGGTGTATTATATGGTCGGTCTTGACCGACTATAACTTTCTTACTTGTTTTTTTTTTTTGAAACTTTACCAAAACTTGTCATTATAACTTCGAATTTTATCTTGAAGATATTTCTACCCAACCTAAAAAAAAAAATATCTTTCTTTAACAGTTGCTACAACTCAATTCCTCCATAAACAACTATTACAAATTTGTTTTACAAACTTATTATTTTCCAATAAAATAGTTATTTGTAAAACTTTTATACTTTATCGAAATATTTTACAACATTTTCATTATGAACCCACACACTTTTAATTTGTTTAATCTAAAATTAATTACATACACTGTGACTGTAACATGATTATTTAATGACCTTTGTCGAATTTGTCAATAAATATAAATACGCGTTAAATCCCTAACTAAGCTGTAGTTTAATTTTCCAAACTAACGACAAAAAAATTTAATACTTAAAATAAAATCGTTTATTTTCCAACTCATTAATTACCAATAATCAAATTTAAATATTTATAAAAAAAAAATATATATTTAAACTGAATACTAATGTCCATTAAATAATGTAGGAATACAAAAAAAAAAATTAAATTCTAAAAAAACTGTCATTATCACCAATACTTGATATCAATAACAGGGGGTTAATTGGAAATTTATTTACTTGTATACTAATGATAACATTAGGGAAAAGATAATTAAAATTAACACTTAAAAAATAGGAATTTAAAGATTATTTAATTGACACTACACCATTTCCAATTTTAATTCAGGAAATACAAATCATATTCCAAAAATTTCCAATTGTATTTCAGAAATTTCCATTTATATATCAAAAATATCAAATAGCTGCCCAATCTTACATTAAGCCAGGGCTGCCAGACTTGGGGATTTATCCCCAAAGTTGGGGATTTTACTAGCGATAAAAGGACAGGAAATCTCATTTGGGGATTGGGGATTTTTATGGGGATTTCAAAAATTATTTTGGGGATTTTTTGGGGATATTCAAAATTGTATCTATTTGATACAATAAGCTAAATTTAATATAATCAACGATTTTTAACAAATGTTTTAGTGAAAATAACTCTTTAGTACGAGATAACGAAGCACATTCCGTAAAACGTGCATTCATCGGCTTTAAAATGTGTGTTAACATTGTCAAAAACCGTTAATTAACTCGTTTGGGGATTTTCGGGGATTTTTTAATTGCTAAACCTACAAAATAAAATTAAAAAGTTACCATCCATAAACTTTTTTTAAAAATGAATAAAAAAATGTTTGCGTGATTAAAAAAAACGTATTTTTTTATTGTTTGGGGATTTTTGGGGATATTTTGTTTTATTTTTGGGGACAACGGAAAAAATTACCTGGCAACGCTGCATTTAGCGGGTCAAAGGGGAGGGGGAAAACGGGATTTTTTTCGTTTTTTGAGGATTTTCCCCATTTTTTTAAAAGAAACTATATGAATATTTTATACAGGTCAAAAGTTTTTTTAAAGTTCGTAATTGTCAAAAATGTAAAATGGAGATGTATATGAGGTATTCCACACCAAATGTCCCGCTACAGAAAAACATGTGCCCCCTGAATTTCAGAATAGATTGTATGAGTAGCGTTTTTGGTTTTTCAATTTTTCAAAAACTGGGCTTATGAGGCGTGGTCAAATATTGGAAAAATGTTAAAATTTGTGTCGAGTTACCTTGTTTAAATATTTATCAAATTAAAACGGAATGCACCACAATCTCAAAAATTTCCATTCCTGTATAGTTTTGTATGAGCTATCGATTATTTCCAATTTTTTAAAAAAGTCAATTTATAAAAAAATCCGGCCACTTTTGTTTTTTTAATTTTTTTTTTTTTTAAGATTAGATGTTTGTCTATCCACACAAAAAAAAACCGGACATGTGTTTTTCGTTTTTTTTCGAGAAAATCGCATTAGAATTTTGAATTTCATAACAATTAAGTAGTTTTTAAAAATGGCAAATTTCAGAACGGGTTCTGAAAATTTTCAAAAAAACAAAAAAAAATTTAATCGATAGCCCATACAAAATTACACATGAATGTAAATTTATGAGATTGTGGTGCATTCCGTTTTAATTTTATAAATATTTAAACAAGGCAACTCGACACAAATTTGACAATTTTTTCAACATTTGACCACGCCTCCTAAGCTTAGTTTTTGAAAAATTGAAAAACCAAAAACGCAATTTTCTTAGCTCCATAAAGGGCTATCCATACAACCTATTCAGAATTTTACAGTACACATGTTTTTTTTCGCTGCACATTTGGTGTGGAATGTCTCATATACGTACGACCACCAAAATCGTATAGAATAATCTCTATCAAAATTAAGCAGACCCGTATTTTTTCGTTAAGCAAAATTCTTGCTAGTTCGGTTTTTATGCGGATTTTCCCGAAAGCCCTTATTTTTTAAAAGGTGGCAACCCTTTTTTAAATTTGAGATTGGGCAGCTAAAAATAAACAGGTAACTCTTATTTTTTCCCCTCATTCCCATATTCAAGTTTCAGGACAATCGGTAGGTGCCCTGTGAAGAACCTTCCTTGTTAGTCCCCATATACAAATTTTGTCCGGTATTTAGTTACATCGGTAAATTGTCAACAAAACGAAATCTATTTGACCAAATTCGGTTTTTCTGTGTTTTCTACAGTAATTTAAGATCCAACAAAATATATAGCCGCTTTATGTTTTCACTCAAAAAAAAAAACCTTGTAATGTTACAAAAAGTTTCTAATTTTTTTTTGCTACCTCCTATTTGACAGCAATTCCTTGTAATTTTACAAGCTTTTTACAAATAATTGTGTAATTTTACAAACTTTTTACAAATAAAATTGTAAATTTAAAATTTTTTTTCGCGCGATAAAACTTACAAGGAGGTTTCGTAACTTTACTTGATTTTTTGCTACCTCCTATTTTACTAGAATTCCTAGTTAAAATTACGAGCTTTTTCGTAATTTTACAAGATTTTTACTAATAAAATTGTAAATGTACAACTTTTTAGGCGCAATAAAACTTACAAGGAAATCTCGTGAATTTACTCTATTTTTTTGTAAATAAACCTTGGAAATTTGTAAAATTACAAAAAAAAAATGAAGGGCTTATTGTAAAAACTCGATAAGCAACATTTCATTTTATAAAGCTTTTTGCCTTAAAAGTTATTAAATAATGTAGAAAATATAACTTTAGTAAACTGATGGCGTTTTCTTTTCTGGCAAAAAATGTAGCATATTGTAATATTTTTTTTTATTCTTTAAATTTTTTGTGTTCTTTTCTTAAAAAAATGCACACTTTTGAAAAAATATTATGTTCTTTTCTCAAAATATTGCCTGCATGTGAGGTAAAAAATGCATATTTTCCACCCCGAAATCAAATGACGGGGTGAAAAACTGCCCTGATATTCTCTCAAGTAGTAAAACTCAAATTAAGCGAACAAATTAACTGGTGCTGTTGTGGTGCAGAGGCTGTGTCGTGGCATGTGACACTGGAGGTCCGGGGTTCAAATCCCGGTATGGATTTTTTTTTTTATTCTGGTATTTTTTTTTTATTCAATTACGTATTATTTTTTACTTAATAATGTTTTTTTTTATATAATTTAAAAAAAAATTAAATTTTCATATAAAATCGACTAAATTTGTTAATTTTTTGGTATTTTTTTTTAAAGTTTAAATAATTAAAAAAAAAATAATTTAAAGCAAAAAAAAAAAAAAATAAAAAAAATATGTGATGGCCATCGCCGGAATTCGAACCTAAGTTGCCGGCAATATAAGCGAAAAACACATCCATCGAACCAGCAAATCAGGGCAATTTGCGTACAAAACAGCATTTTTTGTGTTCTTTTCTGAGTGAAAAAAATGCAACATCGTTTCAGTGCCATGTCAACATTTTAAAAGTTAACATTTTAACAATGCACAATTTTTTGTTCAGGAAAGAAAACACTTTGTTAAAAAACAAAGAAATTTCCCGAGTAAAAATGAATACATATAATTTTACATTATTTGATGTATGTATATATAGCCATATGAAATAATATGTTCTCATATCAAACAAAGTACATAATTATATCTCGCATTGAGTTTTTCCAAATTTTTTAAATGGAGTTATATAAAATTACATCTAATGATAACCATATTAATATATAAATACATGTGGGAGACATAATTATATGTGACACATATAACTTAATCTGATTGCATACATATTTATATGTGACTTTATATCAAATAACGTATACGAGCATATTTAAAAAAAATCTAATATCATTATATATATAATTATATATGACTTACAAGAAACCATTTAAAATTATATATGACTTACAAGAAACCATTTAAAACTATATATGGTTCCATCTTAAAAAACGAAAAATTTTTTTTTCAAATATAATTATATACGGTCGCACATATAACTCTTTATACAGTTATATAAAACTATACATGGCATCAAACATTTATTTTTTTAATATTATCAAAGATATAATTATAAATGGCTTATGAGATACCGTATATAGTTTTGTAAGGTACCATATAAATACAATCTTTTTTTTAAACTCTATATATAATTTTAAATGGTGGCACATGTAACGCCATATAAAATGTTATACAATTGTATAAGGTAAAAAATATTTTTTTCTTTCACAATATTTTATATATAATTATGCATACTTTTATATGACAGTATTTCAATATTTTTTTTTTTAATGTTGCATCATATATATTTTTATTTAAGTATACAAGAGAGCTTGTATAATTATATATGATTCTCAAAGCACCTAAAATCAGTCAAAAAAAATATATATAAATTCTATAAATTTTTAAATAGAAAAAAAATCTGTTTAATCCATTGTATTTTAAAACTTAAAAAAATGCATATTGGATTTTAAAAGTTAAATGTTTAAAAAATGCATATAACTTAAATAGTTGTGTGTAACTTTATATAAGATCATATAAGATAATATATGATGCTTGGGGACCCCGAGTTCGATTCCCTGCTCAACCCAGAAAAAAACTATTTTTTTTTTAATTTTTTAAAAAAGAAAATATGTTTTTAAAGCTTTTTGTTTTTTCTAAACTTAAAAATATTGAATAATTAAATTTTTATGATAAAATCGAAAAATAAATATTATTTATTTATAGTTATATAATTTTATATATTACATCATATAAGTTAATATATGGTTCCTAGGGACCCTGGGTTCGATCCCCGGCTGAGCTAAGAAAAAAAGTTGTTTTTTTTAATTTTTTTTTTAAAGAAAATATGTTTTAGAAGCTTTAATTTTTTACTAAACTTAAAAATATTGATTAATTTATTTTTTATGATAATATTTAGAAATAAATATTATTTATATATAGTAATATAACTTTCTATATTGCATCATATATGATAATATATAATTCTTGAGGACCCTGAGTTCGATTCCCGACTAAGTCAAGAAAAAAATTATTTTTTTTTAAATTTTTTTTTAATCTAAATGATTTTTTAATGCGTTTTCGTTTTTCAAATTTAAAAAAAAATAAAATCCCTGAATTTTAACAAAAATATTTCAAAAATAATTATATTTTGATATAATTATATATTATTTAATCCGAAGAAAAAAATATTTTAAAACTTTAATGTTTAACCATCAATATCTCTGGTTTTAAGAGAGCTAAAGTCCTCGGATCAAGCTCAAATCCAAGCTTTATTTGTTGCCAATAATTAAAAGTGTATTTGGTTCGAACTTATGTTAGCAATATTTTCAGATAAAATTATTTTTGTCTGAAAAAACTTCCGAAAAAAACTTAAAACTCATTATTTGGCCGTTGGTGAGTAAAAAAGTTTATACATGTTTTATACCATTTTAAAGGTATTTTTATTAAATATACAACGGCAGAAAGAAAATTTGGATCCGATGAAAAATGTGAAGCTCATAAGCCAAAAACCGTTTTTACTTTAAAGCTTTATAACTTGGAAAATTAAGAGCATTGGAAGATGAAAATCATGTTGTTGAACTCAGTATTAAACCCCCTATTAGCTCAGCAAATAAACTAAAAAAAAAAAAATAACAAATTTTACCAAAAATTTTCTAAGTCTTTTTTAAAATTTTGTTCAAATTCAAGTCGAATATAATTTGATGCAATCATATACCCGATAAGATAAACTGGATTTAATTATATATAAGTTAAACTTGATATAATTATATATGATAAACTATTTTCTAAGTTTTTTTAAAACATAGTCTTTTAAAGTTGTCATTTATTAACAACGTCCGCTGGGTCAGAGGGTAGAGATTGCGATTACAAAACAGTTGGTAGCTGTTCGATTCCCCCGCCGCTCGAAGTTTTTTTTTTTTTTTTTTTAAATAAATTTTAATTATATATATTTATATCTTAATATTGAAAAAAATTGTTTGGATAAAACTTTATCAGTTCTAAAAATAGATTTTATTGTTCGGATTAAATTATATATAGTTCTAAAAATAGATTTTTTTTTTCGGATAAAATTTTATCTAAAGTTTTTTGTAATATTTTTTTTTTCTTTCGTATGAAATTTTATCTTTTTTTATCCAGCTAAAAAAATCTTTTTTTTTTTTGTCTTGGTCCAATAAGATCCAACCATTTTTCGGATGAAATTGTATCCCACCGATTAAAACTGATCTAATTAGATAAACCCACTTTTCGGATCAAATTGTATCCGTCCGGTTAAAACTGATCTAATCTTAGCGATCCATTTTTCGGATCAGTGCTGATCTTTCAAATCTCGGATCTATCAACAGATCTGGAATAATATAAGAACATATATTGCTCCATACAAAAATTTTTACTCGGGTTGTCAAATATTTTTTTTTGTGTGTATCTGAGTAAGGGTTTCCAAATTTTAAAAAATAGTAATTTTAAACACAACACTTTTAAAACCAAAATAAATTACAGATATTGGAAAAGCTTAAATTTAAACCCCAAATAAATATGCAGATTAAATCTAAAACTATAATGGAATTTCGCTATAATTTTTATTTTGCGTATTAATAAACATAAAACAGATTTTAAAAACAATTTTATGGACAATTAAATAAATATTGTCTAATTGTATATACAAAAATTGCACTTGCAACTACACTCAAAAGAAAAACCTCTGGAAAAAATTCGATAAAACGACTTTGAATTAAAATAAACAATTCCGAAGCAGATTTTAAAATTAAATTCTCGAGTTAACAAAAACTTCCTAAAATTTTAGTACTATATTTAATATCACTAAGGCTGGATTACTCAATGCTCCGTTATAAAATAACTCTCCGTTAAATTTAACTTTTTCATACAAATTTTGACATAAGGATCCGATAAATCGGCAGTTAGCAGCTAAATTTTCATTGAGTAATCCGCCCTAAAAGTTTAAAATATTTACTGTTTTCTTCCCCCGTCATTAACACCCACTAAATATTAATTTGGGCCGCTAAAATAAAATAAGTGTCCCCTTATTTTTCCTTTTCCTAAAAATAAAAAAAACAAAGATCGGTGTGTGACGGTAGACAGTCTCCCCTTGTGAGTGCAATTGTAGCAGGCTGATTCGTCATACATTTAATTTTTAGTGTATTATTGTTTGAAAAATATGACTTCGCACGTAGATAATTTTAATAGAATGGACCGAATAAAACTTATTTGAACATGTTGCTACCAACCCTTTTTATAAAATCAAATTTTTTAAAGCGATTTTCTCGAAAATTACGAAAAATGCCCTTCTGAAATTTTTTGCGTGCATAGACAAATATCTAAAAAAATTAAAAAAAAAAGAATTTGGACGTATTTTTGATAACTTGACTTAAAAAAAAAATTAAAGATTTCAGAACAGGTTCTGAATTTTTTTCCCTATATAACCACGCCTCCTTTTCCCAGTTTTTGGGAAATTGAAAAACCAAGAACGCAATTTTCTTAGTTCGATGCAGGGTTATCCATACCACTTATTCAGACATTCATGGCACACATGTTTTTCTGAAGCGGTACATTTGGTATGGAAAGCCTTATAAATACTTTATGGGGTACTAGACCGATACTGAATAGGTGTTGCATACGAAATGACAATACATCACTAACTTGAGGGTATAAAAAAGTTTACGATTTTAAAAAATAAATTTTTCTTTCACTCCACTCTTATTTTAACACATCTGGAATTGGAATATCATTTTAATATATTTAAAATTTATCATTTAAATTGTTTATACATAAATGATATTTTATTACACTCAAAAAAAAAAGTTTGTAAAATGACATAAAATCCCCGTGATTTTACGGGGCAGGTTTTGTAAAATATGTACTAGCAAGAATCCTCGTAATGTTACGGGGATAATTTGTAAATTGATTTAACAAAAGAAAATGTAAATTTACAGTCTTTTTTGTAAAATATTAACTTCGAGGTGAACATTTTTTTTGGAAATTTACAAAAAATTTGGTAAATTTACAAAACAAAATTGTAAACTTACAGAAAAGGGTTGTTATTTTACAAAGAAAAAATTGAAAATGAAAAAAATAAATTGTAGATTAACAAATTATTTGTTTAAACTACTGTTTTTACCGCAAAAAAATATTGAAAAAATTGTAAATTTACAAATTGTTTGGTTAAACTACTGTTTTTTATGCAAAAAACTTGTATATTTACAATCAAAAGTGGTAAATTTACAATTTTTATTGTAAATATACCAGTTTTTCTTATTTTTTTGACGTAAAAACCAAATAATTTGAAAATTTACAATATTGTTTTCATATTTTCTACTTAATTTTTGTAAAATTACAACTTTTTTCTGTAAGTATACAATTTTGTTTTTTAAATTTTTATATTTGTCTTGTAAATTTACAAAAAATTTGGTTAATTTACATATTTGTTTTGTAAATTTAAAGGTTTTTTTCCATTGGTGCATCTTATTTTTCCTTCTTCAGCAGCTGGAGTAGCACTGCAACAACCTGAAATGATTTTTTTTTTACTTGAACACTTTTAAAAAACTTTTTAAAGTATAACACTGCACTTTTTTATTTTTTTTCGACATTTCGTTTTTCTTAAGTAGAACATATGAGAATTGCGAAGGAGGCTACACAAGAAATTTCTTATATTTTCATCAAAAATTTGTCAAAAAATAACAATTTTTTTTTGAATTTTTAATTATTTTTACAAGAATTTTTAAAAAATCGGAACATTTTTTTTTGGATATTGTAGATTGGATGTTTAAGGACCTGTTAAAATAAGAAAAACTTAATTTTTAATAATTGGCAGCTTTGTATTGACATAAAACGTGCCAAATTAAAAAAATACCAAAAAAATATGGTAAAATTACCAAAAAAAATGGTAAAAATACAAAAAAAAACACATAAAAATTGTGGTATTTTACTTAACGCAAATTACCAAAAAATAGTGTAAAAATTTTTTTCTTTCTAAAGTTTACAATAAGTTGAAACATTTTTGTGTCCAAAACTTAAAAAATTTAAAAAAAATTTTTTCATGAAATTTTTTATTTATAAAGAATGATTTTTACTTAGAACTTAGAAAATTTTTGCGTGTCCTATTGTTGAATAATTAAATTTTTTTGTAAAACAACATTAATTATAGTAATAAAATAAGTTTTGTAAAATTAAATTTTGTATTTTTTAATATATGCATTACAAACTGAAAACCTTGCAAAAGATCTTAAAAAAAAAATGCTTGTAATAAAACATTTATTTGGTAGAAAGACTAAATAACATCAAGTAAAATTTTGTTGTACAATTACAGTTTTCTTGTGTAAAAAAACTAAACACCTTGTAATTTTTTTTTTTGATTTGTAAAATAAATCACTTTTTTGTAAATTTACCTTAAAAATTTGTAAAATAAATTTACCAACATATAATAGTAAAATTACAAAGCAAACTGTAGTTTTCGTTTTATTAAATATACAAAAATTTTTGTAAAAATACCAAAATATTGGTAAGATAGAATTACAAGACCTTTTACTTGTAATTTTACAAACTTTTTTTTTTGAGTGTACATTTTTCCTGACAGTAGATGTGTGGTCGTGATGATGACTATGATGATAATGACGGTCTATTATATTATACGATATTAAAATTTTACATATGTTTGAATGCACTTTCAGGTTTGGCATTTAGTTCTAGGGGGGCACTTATTAATTAAAAAATGTCCAAAAGTAATCAAAGTGAAATTAAGATTTAGAGTTTACACTACAAATTGCATGATTTTTTTTTTATAATATTAAAGATAAAAAATGGTTATATTCCGATTTGCCAAATGTATTGATACACTTCACAAAGTCAAAAAGATTATTTGCAAAAATTTTTTTTGGAAAAAAAAAAATTTTTTTTGAAAAAAAAATTTTTGGTTGAAAATATATGTTTGTAAAAATTATTTTGTTCACATTTGTCAACCAGCTGTTGAATTACAGCATTTTATATTTTTAGGTTATGTTGAATATACAAACATTTTCGAGGTGTCCTTATATTTTCGTTTACAACTTTGAGGTCCCAGACCGATCGAAATGAAGAGGTACAAACGGAATGGCAAACTTATGTACATAAAGTGGAGGGCATAAAAAAACTAGAAAAGGAAGAATACTTTACTTTATTTTTTAATTTAAAAAATAATTATTTTAAATAAGTGCCTCCCAAATATATGTCCAATGATTCATCATTTAATGTAAACAAATGACCTGTAACGTTTTTATTAAATTTTCTTTAATTATAAAATTGGTAATATGTACAAAAGTTTCACAATTTTAAATATTTATAGAAAGCCAAACATTTGCAACGATTGACACAACGAACGGCGTACGGACATAGCGCCCAAGTCCATATCGCCCAATTTGAAAAAGTCATTCCACCCAAAAAAAATGTGTGTTAGTTATTGTTGTAAATTTTTTTGGACGATATGGCCATTATTTTTGGGTATTTTAACAATTTTCTTTAAATTAATATAAATTATCAAAAATGTCATATTACCCAAATATGAAAATGTTGAATTTAAAAAATGTCATAGCACCCAAAAAATTATCATAAAACTCACCAATATTGTTTTTTTTTTAACACAATATTTTAAAGTTTTTATGCATAGCCGGCCTTCGGCCGGGCTTAGGAATTACAAAATCAATGCATTAAACCCACCCTCTCCGCAAAGTAAAGTTTTCTAGGGTAGCAGGCCTTTACGCTATCAAATTTGTTATGCCTAAAAAGGTCTGATAACCAAAATAGCTTTGGTTTGCAGAGAGGGTGGGTTTAATGCATGAAGTATGTAATCCCTAAGCCCGACCGAAGGCCGGCTACGCAGGAAACCTTTATTACAAAAAAACAAGTGAGAGTGTTACATTCGGCTGTGCCAAATTTTTTATACCCTCCAAAATGTAAAAAAATATATAAAAAAATCAGGGGCGTCTTTTTTTTGGGGGGGGGGGGGGATCGGTGGGTGACGTTAGGGGGAACATCCCCCTTGCGATTTTGAACTTCTTCTAAAGGCCTATTCACACCTGAGGTGAAATCTCGTTCGAACGAAATTTCGATCATATGTTCTGTATCATTTTGTACACAACCATATGATCGAAATCTCGTTCAAACGAGATTTCACCTCAGGTGTGAATTGGGTATAAGATAAGATATTTGCATTTGCTTAGCAAAAGTACAAAAAACCCCGCAAAAAATGCGGTTTTTCTTAGGTTGGTTTAGTTCTCCATGGGGGAACTTTTTCCTCTTTGGTCCGATTTTGCCCATTTCCGAACTTAATCTGCCTAGGAATATAAGACATATTCGTGCCAATCTTCGGAAGTCTAGCTCTTTTATTTTGGACTGTATCGTGTCTTCTACAGACGGACAGACGGACGGACGGACGGACGGATATCTCTAGAATGTCTTAAAATCGATCACTGATCAATAAAATATATACTTTATGGGGTCCTAGACCGATATTTCGATGCGTTACACACGGAATGACAAAGTGAGTATACCCCCATACTGTGGTTGGAGGGTATAAAAAACAAATCATAGAAGTCGTAATTTCGACATTTCGCCCAAAAAAATATTTTGGATTTTTTGACAATTTTGTTTTGGGAGAAATAACATTTTTAGACCTATCATTTTGGCCAATATGTCGCAGCTTGGGCGATATGACATTTACGGCTTTGGGCGATAAGACCTTGGGCGCTATGTCCGTACGCCACAACGAACACTGCATGCAATATTGATTTATTAAAATCGAAAAAAATTTTATAAAGTTTTTATTAACTTAAATAGAAAACCATGACGTTTTTGAATAAACTTATCACAAGAACTATTTCTAATTGTATTTTAAAATTTTACAAATTAAATAATTTTTGTTGAATTTCTGATTAATTTTTATTAAAAAATAAAATTTTTTGTCTTCTATTTCCCAATGCACTAAAAAAACCTTGTAAAATTACAAAAAAACTTGTATTTTTTTTTTGTTTGCTACCTCTTATTTCACAAAAACTCCTAGTAATTTTACAAGCTTTTTACCAATAATTTTGTAATTTTAAAAGGTTTTTACCAATAAAATTGTAAATTTACAAATTTTTTGACACGATAAAATTTACAAGGTTTCGTATTCCTAGGAATTTTACAAGTTTTTTACCAATAATTTTGTCATTTTACAAGCTTCAAGCTTTTTGCCAATAAAATTGTTAATTTACAGTTTTTTTGCCGCAATTAAAATTACAAGGAATTCTCGTGAATTTACTAGATTGTTTTGGTAAAATTATATTGGAAATTTGTTAAATTACAAAAAAAAATTTAATTTCGATTTGTTAAAAACAAGGAAAACGTCAAATATTGGTAAAATTGGATTACGAGACTTTCCTAGTAATTTGACAAAGTTTTTTTTTTTTTTGTGTGTGGGAGTACAGTCAAATATGTATTAATATTTTAGTTTAATCATTAATGATTTGTCATTCAAAACCCATTGCTACTTGTAGTATAGGGTTGTTTTTTTTTTGCTAAATAATCTTGACAATGAAATCTGACAAATTCCGAAACACGTGTCGATGAAAACCCGTTAAACATGTTTTTTGCAAAAATTACCAACATATAAATAAATTTAAAACAAAACAAGTAGAAAAGTTAAATTCGACTTTGCCGAATCTATGAATACCCTCCACAATGCATTTTTTTAAAGGGTAGTACATTTTTTAGCGTGAAAAAATTAACAATTTTGATTATAAATATTTTATTTTGAGTAAAAAACTCTTTTTTTGTCATTTTAAAAAAAAAAAAAAAATACCATTTTTTTTGAGTGTAAAATTTTTTTCGAGTGTAATGTTTTTTTACTGTAAAAATATTTCTAAGTGAATGCACATACGTATGTACACAAAATATTGTAATTTTTGTAAAAAAAAAAACTAAATTTTTTTTTGTGTACATTTTTTTTGAGTGTAAAATTTTTTTTTGAGTGTAAAATTTTTTTTGAGTGTAAAATTTTTTTCGAGTGTGGTTTTTAAGTTACCAATGCTTTAAAAACTAAACAAGTTTAAAAATCATTGCTTAAAATTTAAACAAGTTTGAAAAGCATTGTTTAGTTACCACCAATGCTTTTAAAACTTGTTAAAACACGTGGCATTTTAGATGAAACTAATTTGAAATTCAGTGTTTTGCTTATAACTTTTGAACCACTAGACCGATTGAGCTGAAATTTAAAACCAAACAGACCCGGGGAACGGCAAAGATACATGCCAAGCTTCAGTAGTCTCATTATTGTCTTTCGAAAGTTATCGTGTTTTTTATCTCGCAAATTCGCGAAACACCCTTGCCGAAATTTACTCTTTTGCTCATAAGTTTTGAACCACTGGACCGATTTGGCTGGATTGCAATACCAACCTGACCAGGTAAATGACAAACATATATGCCAAACTTCAGTAGCCTCTGTAAAGTCTTTCAAAAGTTAGCGTGTTTTCTACGGACGGACAGACAGACAGACAGACGGACGGACGGACATCGCTAGATCGACTTAAAATCGATCGAGGATCATAAATATATATACTTTATGGGGTCCTAGACCAATATTTCGAGGTGTTACAAACGGAATGACAAACTTATATATACCCTCTATCACTAGAGTGGAGGGTATAAAAAAAATTTTCTTGAAAATTATGCTATGAGAATATCATGGTTTTAATTAGTAAAGCAAATAATGACCTTGAGCCAGAATAAACATCCTCCAAATATATATTATTTTTGGCACGCTAAATACGCGTATCAAAAAATTTTTGAAATCGGTGTAGAGGTTTTCAAGATATCGGCATTTGAAATCTGTCAAAAAAATTTTCAAGAAATTTAAAAAAAATGCCTGCGAATTTTGTACTCTTGCCCAAAACATTAAATCATGATAATGTTTTAAGGAAGATTTGGGTGTACTTGGCAAAGCAAAGTTTTTTTTAGAAAATAAAATGTTATATTAATTTGCTATATTATGAAAAACGAATTGAAATGAGGAGGTTCATAACAAAATGCACCAATTCCAATTTTTTAGATAAACGCATAAATGTAAACAAAGTCAGCACTGAGTATGGGTGTAAGTACTGAGCATTGAAATGTTTCATAATTAAAGTCAGTAGTGAATTGCTATGCAAATATTGAGCTTTGGGATGTTTTTTAGTAATGGTTGCATAGATGTTAATGTGTAGAATAGTATTCAGTCAAAAAAACAAAAAACTCAAAAAGTGGAATTGGCGCGTTTTGTTATGGACCTCCTCAAATATTAGTCGAGGATCCCATTAAAAAACCAAAAGAGCTGTACATTTGGTAAATGATAAACATGTGATAAACATTTGAGTAACCAATGGAAAATTTTTAAGTGAAAAGCTTAGACTTACAATTAGACGAAGAAGTGATTTTGGTAAAAAACAATGTAAAAAAATGTTTTTTTTTAACGAAAAACAAAATTATGACAAAAAAATATTTAAGAAAATTTTTGGTGAAAAAAATGTTTGATGAAAAAACAAGAGCATATAATTTACATATGGCCATTTTATCCCAAGATTGTCCTTAAACAAAAACAAGTAGAAAAGTTAAATTCGACTTGGCCGAATCTATGAATACCCTCCACAATGCCCATTTTAAGTGATAAGTAGTAAATTTTCTAACGTGAAAAAAAATAACAGTTATGATTAGAAATATTTTATTTTGTGTAAAAAAATTTTTTTTAGTAATTTTTGAAAAAAAAAATACTAATTTTTTTTTTGAGTGTAAAATTTTTTTTGAGTGTAAATTTTTTTCGAATTTTACATTCAAAAAAAAATTTACTAATTTTTTTTTTTGAGTGTAAAATTTTTTTTGAGTGTAAAATTTTTTAGAATTTTACATTAAAAAAAAATTTACTAAATTTTTTTTTGAGTGTAAAATTTTTTTTGAGTGTAAAAGTTTTTTCGAGTGTATTTTTTTTTTTGTTTTGGTATAAAAATATTTTTGAGTGACAAAAATACGTTTTAAAATATTTTTGTGACTTACCAATGGTTTTAAAACAGGTTTAACGGGTTTTCACCACGTGAATTTAAGGTGAAGCTAATCTGATATTCACGGTTTTGCTAATAACTTTTGAACCACTGGACCGATTTGGGTGAAATTCAATGCGAACTAGGCTGGAGGAACGAAAAATATATATGCCAAGCTTCAGCATCCTCAGAATTGATTTTCGAAAGTTATAGTGCTTTTTATCTCATAAATTCACGAAAAACCCTTGCCGAAATTCAGTCTTTTGCTCATAACTTTTGAACCACTGGACCGATTTCACTGGATTGCAATACCAACCTGACCAAGTAAATGCCCAACATATATGCCAAACTTCAGGAGCCTCCGTAAAGTCTTTTAAAAGTTAGCGTGTTTTCAACAGACAGACAGACAGACAGACGGACGGACGGACGGACGGACGGACGGACGGACGGACGGACATCGCTAGATCGTCTTAAAATCGATCGAGGATCATGAATATATATACTTTATGGGGTCCTAGACCAATATTTCGAGGTGTTACAAACGGAATGACAAACTTATATGTACCCTCTATCACTAGAGTGGAGGGTATAAAAAATTTTTGATGAAGAAAAAAAAAAAATAATGAAAGAAAACATTTTTTTATGAAAAGAAAAATTTTTTGATACAAAAAAAATTGATGAAAAAAATTTTGTTTTGATGAGAAAAAAAAAAATTGATAATAACAAATTTGATAAAAAAAATGATGAAAAGAAAAATTTTTGATATAAAAATTTGATGAAAAAAATTAAGAAAAAAAAAATAATGAAAAGAATAAATTAAAAGAAAAAAATTTGATGAAAAAACAAAAAAATTGATGAAAAAAAAATTTAATGAAAAAAAATTTAATGAAAAAAAAAAATTAATGAAAAAAAAAATTAATGAGAAAAAATAAATTTGATGAAAATAAAAAAACTTTAATGAAAAAAAAAAAAAATTATAAAAAAAACTAATGAAAAAAAAAATTTATAAAAAAAATTGATGAAAAAAAAATTATATGCAAAAAAAATGATGAAAAAAAAAATGATGAAAAAAAAAATTTTATGAAAAAAAATTAATGAAAAAAAAAAAAATATTTTTGTTGAAAAATAATTATGTTACTTTTTATTCACCAGCTGGTGAAAAACAGTTTCATTCACCATGAGGTGAATTATTATCCAAGTTACAAACAAAAGTTACTAAAGTTTTTGGTTTTAAGAAAATGAAAATAGTAATTCTTATTTTCTTTTTCGTATAATTAGACACCAGCCTAAAAACATTATCATATTAAAAAAATCTTAAAAAAGGTTTTCAATTGCCTTTTTCATAGAGCTTGAGACAAAATTCCATTTTAACTAAATTTGAGACAGGTCAGACCATTTTAACAGATGGCTCTTCGATCAAAGCTTAGAGTTTTTGGTAAAAATTTTCTAAAAAGCCAAAATATTGATCGAAGGGCGCTCCGGGTTAAAATGATAGGATTTGGCTCAAATTAATTTTTAGTTAAAGTCTGTCTCAAGAGCTATGAAAGGGCCAAGGGAAACAAATTTTTTAGATTTAAAAACAAAAAAAAATCTTGAACGTAGGGAAATCCTCCATTTTTTAGAGAAATCAAAAGTTAAACAAAAAATATTATTTTTATATTTTAATTTAAAAGTGCAATTGTTGACAACAAAAACTTTTTGCTATTGCAAAAAGTGAATTTTTACTTTTATTGTATATTTCCTGATGATTCATTTTTGTCTTTAGTCATTTTTTCATCTGTCGTGTTTTTTGAGATAAGGTTGAGTTGTAAATTTTTTAGACGTTTTAACGCAATTTGTTCAAAAACGGCTCTAGCGAAAATTTTTATTTTCGTCTAAATATAATAGTGGGGCACTCCAGATTAATAATTAAAAAAGACATTTACAGTGTTCGCGACTTGAGGTTTAAGTCGGTTCCGACGAAGTATTTGAAGCAAATAATCTACCATGCAAGATTTCTGTCTTTTGAGTTCAAAGTTGTTGCGTTATAGTAAAAGAAATAAAAGTTTATTTTTATTTTATTTTTAACTAAATTTTTATGTTTAATTTTTTTAAATTCAAAATATGGTAAAATTAAGCAAAATATAGCCGGCATTTGAAAAACACAAATATATCAAAAAATAGAAGAAAAAAAATTTTGCTAAATAATCGAAAATTTTGTGCATCTATTCTGTCTTATATCACATTTTCACCATCCTCAGGTTTTGTAAGACCCGTATAATAGATTACTTGTCTATTAAAATCATCTGGAAAAGATGTATTTAATTTTTGAATATCGGCTTGAAATGATTTTTCTTTAGCTTGCTCCTCTTCTTCATGTTCTTGTCTACATTCCGATAGTAATAGGCTTTTGATGGAACGATTTAAATCATTAGGATTTTTATTTTCAAAATGATCTTGAATAGTTTTATCAATTCTATGGCGATAAAAAACAATTTTAAAATGGAAAAATTTTTAAGAGCAAAGTTAAGTATTAAAATTGATTTTTAAAACCTACTTTTCTACCGCTGCCCCTTCAGGAATATCTCCATAAATTTGTGACCTTTCCATTTCAATACGTATTGAAAACGCTTCTAATAATGACATGGGTCCTTCTGGTACAGTGTCTTCACAATTTGGAGTTACACTTGCCCATTTACTCGTCGTCAGTGATATATTAAATGAATGAGTATTGAAATTTTCTTGTCCATCTATGGTTTCTTGTATAAGGCCAGGACAATACATATCATTAACTAATGTTTCAATTTGTACTTTATATAAAGCACTACGATTTGGATCTTGAACTGGGGGGGGAAAAATATATTAATGTCACCCTAATAAACTCATCACAATAAACAAAATTCAAAATTCAAGTGCAATTTAAGAAATAATCAAGGCTGTAATCAAAACCGCCCAAAGAAAAATAGTCCAAAAAATTTTATGAAAAATTACCCAAAAAGAAAAATACGAAACTTCGCCCAAAATTAACGAAAAATTACACAAAAATAAAAAAAAAGATTTTTCCCAAAACAAGTTTTCCCCAAAGTCATATTACCTAAAAAAGTTTAATTTTGCGGAGAGGGTGGGTTTAAGCCTTAAACTTTAAAACTTAAACTTTAATGTATGGAGTTTGTGAATCGGGCGATTTTTTGTTTAATTAAAATTCTAATTAACATTTTTTCGCCTGCAGCGCTTTCATCACACCTTCAGAGCCCAGTCACAATTGGCACCACCGACGACGAACCACTGCAAAAGAGAGAGCGACACATTAAAATTAAGCGACAGACGACCGGACACATTTTACAAAGAAAAAGACGCTCATATCAGTCACACATCTATTTTTTTTCTTTTGTTATCCTATAAAAGCAGGTATACAATGTTTCTTGTGTGCAACACACACACAATATATTAACTCCAATTGGAAAAATTAGCATATTTTGTTGAACATATGGCAACGCTACTTGATACAAATTTGAGAAAAATGAGAGGGTGGTGAGAGAGCACTACAAATATAGAATAGAATCTATTCTGGCGGCAGTGTGGTCGACCACAAAGCGATTTTTTGCTTTTTATACAAAATGTATGAAAACATTTTGTGGTTACCGAATGTGGTGCCAATTATGACTCGGCTCTCATGCTGTTTTTATACCCTACACCACACTGTGGTACAGGGTATGAGTTTGTGCTGATGTTTGTAACAACCCGAAATATTGGTCCTAGACACTCTTTAAGTATACCGATCGACTCAGAATCACTTTTTGAATCGATTTAGCGATGTCCGTCCGTCCGTCTGTCTGTCCATGTAAACGGTGTTAACACGATACAGGTCGCAATTTTTAATCAATTGACTTGAAATTTGAAACTTAAACCTCTTTTGGTCCAAGGACGAAGCCAATTGAAATTGGGAAAAATCGGTTCATATTTAAACCTACAAAGGTTCTCTTTAGTTGTGGCTCAAATGACACTAATAGGCGCATTTTAATAGGTATCTTTTCGAAATTTGGCAGGTGATCATGTTTTATTTACGCAAATCACCATTCTGAATTTTAAAGAAGTCGAACCAGTTCTCCTTGTAGCCCCCATATAAACCACCTGCCCGATTTTCACATAAATCTCTCAAATTTATAAAAATAGAATATATTTAATTAAAATTCTATTTGTGTATATTAAACGCTTACTTTAATAACCCTATCAAATCTGATTATCATCGGACCATTTTTGGACTTAGGGCCCATTTGAAAATTTCGCCCGATATTCAGTTGAAGCGGTTTATTGTCAACAAAAAGAAGCCTATTTCACTCAAATTTGCTTTTTACACTTATTTAAGATTTGACAAAACATAGATCTAATCTGTCCATGTTTGAACTTGGGACCCATTTTCCGGGAAACTCTGGTGTAGGGTATTATACTGTCGGTCGTGACCGACTTTAAATTTCTTACTTGTTTTTTAATTAATCAGTTTTGATTTTCTACTGGCTACGGTAGATAAGTATGTAGTGTAGACCGGCATTTTTTTCTCAACTTTTGATTTTCCCAAGTGTCCGGGCAAATTTTTATTGCCCAAGGTCTAAAACTTATGTGGTACAAATTTGAGGTCAATCGGATTTAAATTTTTTTTTTTTTTTAAATTTTTCAAAAATCCAAAACTTTTACCGCCGGGCGCCACGGGTTAATTTAATCCGATTGACCTCAAATTTGTACAACATCCGTTTTAGTCCTAGTAGAATAAAAAAATGCCCGGACTTTGAAAATTGGAGAAAAATTTTTTTGGCCATACAGAAAAATACCAGTCTAAATAGTGTGATCATTTGAAAGTAAGTGTAGGGGTTGTTGGTTCGACTCCCACCAGAATTTTTGTCTGTTACTCAACAACGGTAATGTTGTTCATCAGATTTTTCTTGGTTAGTTAAATAAAGTTTTAAAAAAACACAACAATTTGTATTGTTTCTAAAAAAATTAATAAACTATTTTTTTTAAGGTTGTTCCACTATTTAGGAAATTAATTTTGCTATTGACTATTTCATTGCGACTTATTTCGGTTTTGACATTTTAAGATTTTGAAAAAAAATTCAAACCAAAGTAAAAATGAACAATTTTTCATATTTTATTTTTTGCAAGGATAATGAAAAATCACCCAATTTTTATTTTCGAAATTTTGCCCAAAAACTATGCAAATATGCCCAAAAATTTTGGGTAACTTTTCATATGAAATATGGCCCAAATTTGTATGAAAAAATTTTGGGCGAAATTTCATTTTCTTTTTGGCCAATTTTTTTTTGTGTCTACAGCCAATTATCAAATGTTGATCAATTCCCACTTTTCAGTCCCTGCTTGATTTATACTTGAATTACACTTAACGTCAGAAGCATATTCCGACAAAATAGAAACTTGAACTCAAACCCCGTTTTTAACACTGTTTTTAAACGGGCTTGAATTACCGCATCATGCTATAAAACTCAAGCATTTAATTAAAGTAAAATTCAAGCCAAGGATATTTTTTAAATTTTTTTAAAAGTTTCGTTCTATTGATCAACATTTCATAAACCTTATGAAAATTCTATAATTTCTATGAATTTGTTTATTGATTTCATAAAAAATCATTAATTTAATGAAAGCAACATTAGTTCTTTTTTATAATTTTTTTTGTATATATTATGGTCCTTCGAACCGTTCAAACTATACCAGAAAACATGTTTCTTACCTCGACATTTATCTGTAGTATCAAACTTAACACGGCCACATTTTTTTGCATTAGTGCATTCTCTAATGGAGGCAGAAATTTCCTGAAATGGATGTGATCAATTGTGTCAAGCTATAAATTAAAGAACTAATTTCTTGTCAATTCTTACCGGAGTTGTTCCATTGTAACCAAACATAGTGTTGTTGCCAAAATTCGGTAAAATAGACTAAAGAGTTTTATAAATGATTGAAAAATGTATGAATGTTAAAAATGTTAAGGAATATACTTACGCTGTCATTACATTGTGTTGAGAAAAAACTTTGTACCTCGGAATTCTGAAATGAAAAAAAAAAGTGACTGTGCTAAATTCGGTTGTGTCAGATTTTTTATACCAAAAAAAAAATGAAATTGTCATGGTCTTTTTTTTCGGGAAGGAGGGAGTTTGGGGGACACCAGGGGACGTTTAGGTGGCACCCTTTTCCCCACAATGAATGTTATCAATAAATGTTATCATTAAATATGTTTTTCGCTCTAAAGTAATAAAATTTAATTTAATATTACACCCACAGACAAGGGCGGGCCAAACAAAATTTAATTTTCTTATTTACTGCGTCCTAGTGCATGCACAGACAGACGGATGCATCCGTATGGACAGACGGACATCGCTTAAATATCTTAGATTTGTTCACTGATCAATAAAATGTTAAGTTAGTTAACAACTTCTTAGCATTTAGTTAAAAACTCCATATGGCTATATCTCGAAAATAAGGGATGATAGAGCGCAACGGATGAAATTTTCAAATGATAGTACGATAAAGAGAAACGCGTGTGTATTCCAACAAAGTGCTCAGATCAATTATTAATAGTGCGGAAAGGTTGGTACAAGTTAAAACAAGCATTTTAAAACCAAAATGATCAAAATCGTTCTATGTCTTCTGTTGTTCGCGCATCGCGGGTCAAAATTGAGAATTTTGAAAAAATGGATAAAATTAAAAAAAAAAATATTTAACAAAATATTAAACAAAAGAGATTGCACTAACGTGAGCGCACTGAAGCGAAAAATGCTTTTGTGCGGGAGAGTTAAAAACCGATGTGAGAAAAAGGGCCCATTTGACTTTGAGCAAACAACAGTCATTTGAGATTTGTTGGTCCCTTGTTCAACGATGTCTTTCAAGAAAACTTTGCATAAATGTATACCTGTTTGTTTTTTGAGCAAAAAACGATTTAAGAGTGCGAAATGTTTAAAAATGTTAGTATTGATCTATAAAATTTATTGGAGGATATTTTAACCGCGTGCCGGCAAGGGTTAACGCTGCCCAAAAAACCTATTATTTTATAACTAAATAATTATGGTCCAAAACAACCATTTGAAAAATAATATTGCTTACAACTATAAATTAGATAACAATTTTGACTTTAATTTATCAATCCGGTAAATTAAAATTGCTCCACAGGCCAACTTGATGCAGGAATTTAACCCAAATTTTTTTGTACAATCCCCGGGATGTATTCCATGAAAGCATGTAGATAAACTAAAATATTTTGAGATTTTGATTTGAAAATTCTGAAAAAGTAGTTTTGAGTTCCTTGCTGACAATTAGTGTCCGACCGAACAGTTCGGCCAAAAACGTCATTTAATCAAGAATTAATATTTGCAAGCATTTTTAACAGATTTTTCTGATGGCCGTTTGTTTGTTTAGGCAATAGAAGACTATTCTGACTTTCAAATTTAATGGCGAGGACGAAGTTAGGCACCAATTTAGATGTTCGGTAACCGAACGTTCGGCCAAATGGAAAAAGTTCGGTTACCGAACTTCAAAATTGTGGCTTAACTTCGTACACGTTCTTATTTTTTTCACTCAGAATCGTCTTCCATCGCCTCAACAATTCTACCCCATATAAAAAAGTTGTTAAAAGTACTTCCAAATACCAATTTTTTGATTAAATGACGTTTTTGGCCGAACTGTTCGGTCGGACACTACTGAAAATGTGTGTTGTTTTGGGTCTAACGTTATCGTGAGATCGATATACGACAAACTTGAAATTTTTTATGTAAATATTTACACTCGGCAGCATAAGTCTGCGTACACAGGCTTTGCCTTACAAAAACCACTAAAAAAATACGTTAATCGATAGATTTTTTTAACCAAAGCTAATGACATATTATTTTGTATACTTCAGACTAATATAATAACAAAAAGCCAATATTTAATAGTCCGCGGTTAACAGCAACCAAGCAAATAAACAAACGCATTCATTAAAAACCAGATGCAAAAGTCTGCGTACAGTATCGTTTGAGGTTAGTTTTCTAACTAAGTTTTTCATTTAAACAACTAGTGGGATATTTGTTGTGCTTTAGAACCTCTATTAGTCTTTTCTCCATTGATTAGAACACTTTTGTAGTTTCAGCGGATTTTATATTCCACCAAGTCTGCTCCATAACCTCTTTTAGCATCGCTTTTGATGTTATTTGATGTGTACCAATTTTTTTACGAAAATATACAACCAATGATCAATAGGGTTGAGGTCTGGTGATTGGGAAGCAGTTTTTTATTGTTTGGATGTTTTATAAAGCACCCAAATCTTCACAATATCAGCGGAATATTTGGAGTAATTTTTTTGTTAGAGGAAAAAATCACCCTGGAGACCAAATCTGATCGCCATTTTCTTTAAATTACCTTTAAATATATATACGTAACCTTGATTATCCAACATTAACTCAATTAATTGCATTTGTCCAACTCCAATTGCCACTATTCACCTCCAAACTGTTATACCACCACCCTTATATTTTACATTACCACACAAATTTCCTTTTTAAACCTCTTTCATTCTGGGAAATGGTCAAATTTCCAGATGAAAGTTAGTTTTGTATATTTGGAGTCATGGAAAGACAAATTGTGTGGAGAAAAACTGGTACAGCTCTTAAAAAATAAAATTTGTGTGGTACTGTAAAATATAGGAGTGGAGCTATAATCGTTTGATGGTGCATGGCGGCAAGTGGAGTTGGACAAATGCAACTAATTGAGTCAATGATGGATAAGAAAGGTTACCTAGATATATCTTAAGGTAATTTAAAGAAAAGTGCGATCAGATTGGGTCTCCAGGGTGATTATCTCCTCAAACAAAAAAATTACTCCAAATATAACGCTGATATTGCGAAGATTTGGCTGCTTTATAATACATCCAAACAATATAAAAATTACGTCCCAATCACCAGACCACAACTCTATTGATC
This sequence comes from Pegoplata infirma, assembly GCA_963921195.1. Lineage (NCBI taxonomy): Eukaryota > Metazoa > Arthropoda > Insecta > Diptera > Anthomyiidae > Pegoplata > Pegoplata infirma. Next base: position 30,622,193 of record OY992539.1, read on the forward strand.
ATTTGTTGGATATTCTCGGAAAAAATTGGTACACATCAAATAACATCAAAAAAGATGCTGAAAGAGGCTATGGAGCAGGTTTGGTGGAATATAAAATCTGCAGAAACTACAAAATTGGTACAATCAATGCAGAAAAGACTAGCAGAGGTTCTAAAGCACAAAGACTATCCCACTAGTTGTTAACAATGAAAAACTTAGTAAGAAAACTAACCTCAAACGATACTGTACGCAGACTTTTGCTTCTGGTTTTTAATGAATGATTTGGTTTTTTTGCTTGGTTGCTGATAAACGCGGACTATTAAATATTGGCTTTTTGTTATTTTAATAGTCTGAAGTATACAAAATAATATGTCATTAGCTTTGGTTAAAAAAATCTATCGATTAACGTATTTTTTTAGTGGTTTTTGTAAGGCAAAGCCTGTGTACGCAGACTTATGCTTCTGAGTGTATAAATCGAGGCAATAAAAAAAAAATTAATATTTTTATTATTTTTTTTTTAAATTTTACCATTTTTTCAAAAACCCCAATTTTGACCCGTAATGGGCGACGATATAGAGAATTTTGATCATTTTGGGTTTAAAATGCTTGTATTAACTTTTACCATATTTTCCCCTATTAATAGTTGATCTGAGCACTTTGTTGGAATAAGCACAAGTTTCACATTCCCACAAGACTAAGATCAACAACATTTTTGTAGCTCTAACTAACTTGAAATACTTGAAAGCCCTCCGAGTAATTCGAAAAACATCAATTGTAATTCGAAGATTCTATTTGTAATTCGAAGATTCCATTTGTAATTCGAAGATTCCATTTGTAATTCGAAGATTCCATTTGTAGTTCGAATACTCCAATTGTAATTCGCAGATTCCATTTGTAATTCGAAGATTCCAATTGTAATTCGAAAAAGATCAATTGTAATTCGCAAAAGATTAATTGTAATTCGAAAAAGATCAATTGTAATTCGAAAAAGATCAATTGTAATTCGTAAAAGATCAATTGCAATTCAAAGATTCCAATTGTAATTCGAAAAATATCAATGGAAATACAGTTGATATTTTCCGAATTACAATTGGAATCTTCGAATTACAATTGATCTTTTACGAATTACAATTGATCTTTTAAGAATTACAATTGATCTTTTTCGAATTACAATTGATCTTTTTCGAATTACAATTGATCTTTTTCGAATTACAATTGATCTTTTTCGAATTACAATTGGAATTTTCGAATTACAAATGGAATCTTCGAATTACAATTGGAGTATTCGAATTACAAATGGAATCTTCGAATTACAAATGGAATCTTCGAATTACAAATGGAATCTTCGAATTACAAATAGAATCTTCGAATTACAATTGATCTTTTTCGAATTACATCTGTAAATGGTGTAGTTTTTGAGATGCAAAGCAAGGTAGAGCAAAACGGACAAAAGATTTGGATTAGAATCTATGGCGACCCTTGAAGGACACAACTGGGTCTCGAGCCAACAGGGTCTGGACCCATGTGTTCCGAACGCAATGGGTTCTGGACCCAATCTAGTCCTCAAATGTGTGTTAACTAAAGTATAAAAAAAAAAATTCCGATTTTCTAGTTAAAATTGGCAAAAATTTAAAATACTTTGTTTTCAATTGTATTAATAAGGTGCAAAAATCATTGTAAAAGTATTTGTCAATATTTAATGCGAGGGGATGGTATCCCTAACGTCACCCGACAATTTATTTTTTAATTTTTTTTTTAACATGTTAGAGGGTATTTTATATTCGGCACAGCCCAATTAAATACTCTCGCTTTTTGTAAAAACCGCTGCCATTTCAGTACTTACCATTCTATCACAGTTCATTTTTGAGCTTTCCTGATTACATATATCTGGTAAAGTTGTGGCTCTTATCGGTTCTTTTGGATTTGCTACCAAAGAAGATAAAAAGTCATATGTAGAACTTAATTTATTCGCTATACTTTTAAATAAGCTATCCCTTGGTGTACCTGTAGTGTCATTTATAGTTGGATCATTCTCTTCAGGTTCCTTTTTGTAAAGAATCAAGAATTTAAACAATAAATTAGTGGAATAAATTGAAATTAACTAAAAGTGTATAATTTTGAAAAGAAGGAAGGCCAAACAGGAAATCTTTCTAAAGTTTTTCTCAACACACACACTATAATAAAAAACCTTGTAAAATTACAAGAAAAGTTTGTAACTTTTTTTTTTGCTACCTCCTATTTGACAAGAATTCCTTGTTATTTTACAAGCTTTTCACCAATAATTTTGTAAATTTACAAGCTTTTTACCAATAAAATTGTAAATTTACAGCTTTTTTGACGCGATAAAACTTAAAAGGAGGTTTCGTAACTTTACAAGATTTTTCGCTACCTCCTATTTTATGAGAATTCCTAAATTACGAGATTTTTTGTAATTTTACAAGATTTTTACCAATAAAACTGTAAATTAGCAACTTTTTTTGCGAAATAAAACATACAAGAAATTCTTGTAAATTTACTAGGGTTTTTTGTAAAAAACTTTGGAAATTTGTTAAATTACAAGAAAAACTGTAAAATTACAAAAAAAAAATTTAAATTTTTATCGAAAATTATTTGTTAAAAAAACATGGAAAACTGTCAAATATTGGTTTTTTGGTGGATTGCGAGACTTTTTCTAGTAATTTGACAATGTTTTTTTTTTTGAGTGCAGTTTTTGTCGAAACTATCGAAAGTATTATCAGTAATGACCTCCATAATTCCTGCTAAACTTACAAACATATCTTCAAAATGAAAAGCTTTTCCATTTGAGGAGGGAAGCATTGTAGAATTTAGACCTTGTTGCGTATATAGATTCTCGTATTCACCACGATCATAACAAGTCATATCTTCTTGAGGGTTTTGCGAAGAAATTATGTGGGAATTATTTAACGGGCAAACTTGTTTAGTAGGGGACTGAAAAGTGAGAGATTTCGTTTGTTACTTGGTTATTTATTCCGTTAATAAGATTCTGTAAATTTACATTTCGGTTATTTTCGCTCACATTCTTTGTTTCGCTTCTACACTGGGTATCATTTTGTAAAGCATAGGCTGGTGTAGACTGGAAGGCGAAAATAATTTAATATTATTGTTTGATTATCCACATTTTATTTCAGAATTCTTGTTGGATTACTTACTCTTCTGATACTTAAATTCCGTTTCTCATTTGGATACTTTGTCTCATTTGTTAGATCCACAAATGAGTCAATTGGATAATGGCGATTTTCATATTGACTTGGTTCATTTAACATGGAATTATTATACTGAAAAAAAAAACAGATATTAGACGTGATACGAATCAGATTGCTGTGTGAATAATCGTACTTGCGTTGAAGTTGGAAAAGTTCTACTGTAAGAGGGATCAATACTATAAAATTTTGAGCTCTAATTAGAAAAAAAAATATTGAGTAAAAATGTTATTAATTTTAATCTTTTTTAAAAGCACTTATTTTACCGGTTCATTATATGTTGGACTCTGCAAACTTATTGTGTTATTTTTAAGAGTAGATTCTGCTTTTGGTGAAAAATTTTCACTTGATGATTGTTCCATATAAGAAGTATAAGAATCATCTGGTCTTTCAAAACTAGGAAATGGTGGTGGGATCTGAAAAATAAAATCCAGTTAAAAATATGTGTTAGGCATGAAACACTAGCATCAAATTCTAACATTGATTTAGTAAAATGTGAGATTGATATTCATAAGAGACAATATAAACTTCTGAAAAGCATAATTAAATTTCGAATAATCCCAATTTAAATCGGAAATGCATAATAAATCTTTAGAAAATTCTGATTAATTTTTATTAAAAAATAAAAATTGTTTTATTCGACCTTTAAAATATAATATTTTAAGTATTTTTATTCTGGCTCAAGGTCATTATTTTCTTTACTAATTAAAACCATGATATTCTCATAGCATAATTTTCAAGAAAATTATTTTCTGTTTTAAATTTATTTGTGTTGGTCATTTTTGCAAGACTTAATCGACACGTGTTTCGGAATTTGTCAGATTCCATTGTCAAGATTATTTAGCAAATATAAAAACCCTATACTAAATTAGTAAAGGGAATTTACAAGACAAATCGCTAGTGATCAAACTAAAATATTAAAACCTATTCGACTCTACTCTCGTTGAGAATTAGAAGAAGAAAAATGCATCATATTAGTATGATCGCGATAGTCAAACAACACAACACAAAAAATATTAAAAACAGAATTTACATACGATTATCCATTGGACAATACTAATGTTATTTGTTTTTGCAAACGTTGTATTTGCGGGTGTTATACCATATTAGGTTTGTTCACCATGGCGTGCCAACCATTTTGGTTAAATTCTGATTAATTTTTATTAAAAAATAAAAATTGTTTTATTCGACCTTTAAAATATAATATTTTAAGTATTTTTATTCTGGCTCAAGGTCATTATTTTCTTTACTAATTAAAACCATGATATTCTCATAGCATAATTTTCAAGAAAATTATTTTCTGTTTTAAATTTATTTGTGTTGGTCATTTTTGCAAGACTTAATCGACACGTGTTTCGGAATTTGTCAGATTCCATTGTCAAGATTATTTAGCAAATATAAAAACCCTATACTAAATTAGTAAAGGGAATTTACAAGACAAATCGCTAGTGATCAAACTAAAATATTAAAACCTATTCGACTCTACTCTCGTTGAGAATTAGAAGAAGAAAAATGCATCATATTAGTATGATCGCGATAGTCAAACAACACAACACAAAAAATATTAAAAACAGAATTTACATACGATTATCCATTGGACAATACTAATGTTATTTGTTTTTGCAAACGTTGTATTTGCGGGTGTTATACCATATTAGGTTTGTTCACCATGGCGTGCCAACCATTTTGGTTAAATTCTGATTAATTTTTATTAAAAAATAAAAATTGTTTTATTCGACCTTTAAAATATAATATTTTAAGTATTTTTATTCTTGCTAAATAATCTTGACAATGGAATCTGACAAATTCCGAAACACGTGTCGATTAAGTCTTGCAAAAATGACCAACACAAATAAATTTAAAACAGAAAATAATTTTCTTGAAAATTATGCTATGAGAATATCATGGTTTTAATTAGTAAAGAAAATAATGACCTTGAGCCAGAATAAAAATACTTAAAATATTATATTTTAAAGGTCGAATAAAACAATTTTTATTTTTTAATAAAAATTAATCAGAATTTAACCAAAATGGTTGGCACGCCATGGTGAACAAACCTAATATGGTATAACACCCGCAAATACAACGTTTGCAAAAACAAATAACATTAGTATTGTCCAATGGATAATCGTATGTAAATTCTGTTTTTAATATTTTTTGTGTTGTGTTGTTTGACTATCGCGATCATACTAATATGATGCATTTTTCTTCTTCTAATTCTCAACGAGAGTAGAGTCGAATAGGTTTTAATATTTTAGTTTGATCACTAGCGATTTGTCTTGTAAATTCCCTTTACTAATTTAGTATAGGGTTTTTATATTTGCTAAATAATCTTGACAATGGAATCTGACAAATTCCGAAACACGTGTCGATTAAGTCTTGCAAAAATGACCAACACAAATAAATTTAAAACAGAAAATAATTTTCTTGAAAATTATGCTATGAGAATATCATGGTTTTAATTAGTAAAGAAAATAATGACCTTGAGCCAGAATAAAAATACTTAAAATATTATATTTTAAAGGTCGAATAAAACAATTTTTATTTTTTAATAAAAATTAATCAGAATTTAACCAAAATGGTTGGCACGCCATGGTGAACAAACCTAATATGGTATAACACCCGCAAATACAACGTTTGCAAAAACAAATAACATTAGTATTGTCCAATGGATAATCGTATGTAAATTCTGTTTTTAATATTTTTTGTGTTGTGTTGTTTGACTATCGCGATCATACTAATATGATGCATTTTTCTTCTTCTAATTCTCAACGAGAGTAGAGTCGAATAGGTTTTAATATTTTAGTTTGATCACTAGCGATTTGTCTTGTAAATTCCCTTTACTAATTTAGTATAGGGTTTTTATATTTGCTAAATAATCTTGACAATGGAATCTGACAAATTCCGAAACACGTGTCGATTAAGTCTTGCAAAAATGACCAACACAAATAAATTTAAAACAGAAAATAATTTTCTTGAAAATTATGCTATGAGAATATCATGGTTTTAATTAGTAAAGAAAATAATGACCTTGAGCCAGAATAAAAATACTTAAAATATTATATTTTAAAGGTCGAATAAAACAATTTTTATTTTTTAATAAAAATTAATCAGAATTTTCTAAAGATTTATTATGCATTTCCGATTTAAATTGGGATTATTCGAAATTTAATTATGCTTTTCAGAAGTTTATATTGTCTCTTATGAATATCAATCTCACATTTTACTAAATCAATGTTAGAATTTGATGCTAGTGTTTCATGCCTAACACATATTTTTAACTGGATTTTATTTTTCAGATCCCACCACCATTTCCTAGTTTTGAAAGACCAGATGATTCTTATACTTCTTATATGGAACAATCATCAAGTGAAAATTTTTCACCAAAAGCAGAATCTACTCTTAAAAATAACACAATAAGTTTGCAGAGTCCAACATATAATGAACCGGTAAAATAAGTGCTTTTAAAAAAGATTAAAATTAATAACATTTTTACTCAATATTTTTTTTTCTAATTAGAGCTCAAAATTTTATAGTATTGATCCCTCTTACAGTAGAACTTTTCCAACTTCAACGCAAGTACGATTATTCACACAGCAATCTGATTCGTATCACGTCTAATATCTGTTTTTTTTTTCAGTATAATAATTCCATGTTAAATGAACCAAGTCAATATGAAAATCGCCATTATCCAATTGACTCATTTGTGGATCTAACAAATGAGACAAAGTATCCAAATGAGAAACGGAATTTAAGTATCAGAAGAGTAAGTAATCCAACAAGAATTCTGAAATAAAATGTGGATAATCAAACAATAATATTAAATTATTTTCGCCTTCCAGTCTACACCAGCCTATGCTTTACAAAATGATACCCAGTGTAGAAGCGAAACAAAGAATGTGAGCGAAAATAACCGAAATGTAAATTTACAGAATCTTATTAACGGAATAAATAACCAAGTAACAAACGAAATCTCTCACTTTTCAGTCCCCTACTAAACAAGTTTGCCCGTTAAATAATTCCCACATAATTTCTTCGCAAAACCCTCAAGAAGATATGACTTGTTATGATCGTGGTGAATACGAGAATCTATATACGCAACAAGGTCTAAATTCTACAATGCTTCCCTCCTCAAATGGAAAAGCTTTTCATTTTGAAGATATGTTTGTAAGTTTAGCAGGAATTATGGAGGTCATTACTGATAATACTTTCGATAGTTTCGACAAAAACTGCACTCAAAAAAAAAAACATTGTCAAATTACTAGAAAAAGTCTCGCAATCCACCAAAAAACCAATATTTGACAGTTTTCCATGTTTTTTTAACAAATAATTTTCGATAAAAATTTAAATTTTTTTTTTGTAATTTTACAGTTTTTCTTGTAATTTAACAAATTTCCAAAGTTTTTTACAAAAAACCCTAGTAAATTTACAAGAATTTCTTGTATGTTTTATTTCGCAAAAAAAGTTGCTAATTTACAGTTTTATTGGTAAAAATCTTGTAAAATTACAAAAAATCTCGTAATTTAGGAATTCTCATAAAATAGGAGGTAGCGAAAAATCTTGTAAAGTTACGAAACCTCCTTTTAAGTTTTATCGCGTCAAAAAAGCTGTAAATTTACAATTTTATTGGTAAAAAGCTTGTAAATTTACAAAATTATTGGTGAAAAGCTTGTAAAATAACAAGGAATTCTTGTCAAATAGGAGGTAGCAAAAAAAAAAGTTACAAACTTTTCTTGTAATTTTACAAGGTTTTTTATTATAGTGTGTGTGTTGAGAAAAACTTTAGAAAGATTTCCTGTTTGGCCTTCCTTCTTTTCAAAATTATACACTTTTAGTTAATTTCAATTTATTCCACTAATTTATTGTTTAAATTCTTGATTCTTTACAAAAAGGAACCTGAAGAGAATGATCCAACTATAAATGACACTACAGGTACACCAAGGGATAGCTTATTTAAAAGTATAGCGAATAAATTAAGTTCTACATATGACTTTTTATCTTCTTTGGTAGCAAATCCAAAAGAACCGATAAGAGCCACAACTTTACCAGATATATGTAATCAGGAAAGCTCAAAAATGAACTGTGATAGAATGGTAAGTACTGAAATGGCAGCGGTTTTTACAAAAAGCGAGAGTATTTAATTGGGCTGTGCCGAATATAAAATACCCTCTAACATGTTAAAAAAAAAATTAAAAAATAAATTGTCGGGTGACGTTAGGGATACCATCCCCTCGCATTAAATATTGACAAATACTTTTACAATGATTTTTGCACCTTATTAATACAATTGAAAACAAAGTATTTTAAATTTTTGCCAATTTTAACTAGAAAATCGGAATTTTTTTTTTTATACTTTAGTTAACACACATTTGAGGACTAGATTGGGTCCAGAACCCATTGCGTTCGGAACACATGGGTCCAGACCCTGTTGGCTCGAGACCCAGTTGTGTCCTTCAAGGGTCGCCATAGATTCTAATCCAAATCTTTTGTCCGTTTTGCTCTACCTTGCTTTGCATCTCAAAAACTACACCATTTACAGATGTAATTCGAAAAAGATCAATTGTAATTCGAAGATTCTATTTGTAATTCGAAGATTCCATTTGTAATTCGAAGATTCCATTTGTAATTCGAAGATTCCATTTGTAATTCGAATACTCCAATTGTAATTCGAAGATTCCATTTGTAATTCGAAAATTCCAATTGTAATTCGAAAAAGATCAATTGTAATTCGAAAAAGATCAATTGTAATTCGAAAAAGATCAATTGTAATTCGAAAAAGATCAATTGTAATTCTTAAAAGATCAATTGTAATTCGTAAAAGATCAATTGTAATTCGAAGATTCCAATTGTAATTCGGAAAATATCAACTGTATTTCCATTGATATTTTTCGAATTACAATTGGAATCTTTGAATTGCAATTGATCTTTTACGAATTACAATTGATCTTTTTCGAATTACAATTGATCTTTTTCGAATTACAATTAATCTTTTGCGAATTACAATTGATCTTTTTCGAATTACAATTGGAATCTTCGAATTACAAATGGAATCTGCGAATTACAATTGGAGTATTCGAACTACAAATGGAATCTTCGAATTACAAATGGAATCTTCGAATTACAAATGGAATCTTCGAATTACAAATAGAATCTTCGAATTACAATTGATGTTTTTCGAATTACTCGGAGGGCTTTCAAGTATTTCAAGTTAGTTAGAGCTACAAAAATGTTGTTGATCTTAGTCTTGTGGGAATGTGAAACTTGTGCTTATTCCAACAAAGTGCTCAGATCAACTATTAATAGGGGAAAATGGAATCTGACAAATTCCGAAACACGTGTCGATTAAGTCTTGCAAAAATGACCAACACAAATAAATTTAAAACAGAAAATAATTTTCTTGAAAATTATGCTATGAGAATATCATGGTTTTAATTAGTAAAGAAAATAATGACCTTGAGCCAGAATAAAAATACTTAAAATATTATATTTTAAAGGTCGAATAAAACAATTTTTATTTTTTAATAAAAATTAATCAGAATTTAACCAAAATGGTTGGCACGCCATGGTGAACAAACCTAATATGGTATAACACCCGCAAATACAACGTTTGCAAAAACAAATAACATTAGTATTGTCCAATGGATAATCGTATGTAAATTCTGTTTTTAATATTTTTTGTGTTGTGTTGTTTGACTATCGCGATCATACTAATATGATGCATTTTTCTTCTTCTAATTCTCAACGAGAGTAGAGTCGAATAGGTTTTAATATTTTAGTTTGATCACTAGCGATTTGTCTTGTAAATTCCCTTTACTAATTTAGTATAGGGTTTTTATATTTGCTAAATAATCTTGACAATGGAATCTGACAAATTCCGAAACACGTGTCGATTAAGTCTTGCAAAAATGACCAACACAAATAAATTTAAAACAGAAAATAATTTTCTTGAAAATTATGCTATGAGAATATCATGGTTTTAATTAGTAAAGAAAATAATGACCTTGAGCCAGAATAAAAATACTTAAAATATTATATTTTAAAGGTCGAATAAAACAATTTTTATTTTTTAATAAAAATTAATCAGAATTTAACCAAAATGGTTGGCACGCCATGGTGAACAAACCTAATATGGTATAACACCCGCAAATACAACGTTTGCAAAAACAAATAACATTAGTATTGTCCAATGGATAATCGTATGTAAATTCTGTTTTTAATATTTTTTGTGTTGTGTTGTTTGACTATCGCGATCATACTAATATGATGCATTTTTCTTCTTCTAATTCTCAACGAGAGTAGAGTCGAATAGGTTTTAATATTTTAGTTTGATCACTAGCGATTTGTCTTGTAAATTCCCTTTACTAATTTAGTATAGGGTTTTTATATTTGCTAAATAATCTTGACAATGGAATCTGACAAATTCCGAAACACGTGTCGATTAAGTCTTGCAAAAATGACCAACACAAATAAATTTAAAACAGAAAATAATTTTCTTGAAAATTATGCTATGAGAATATCATGGTTTTAATTAGTAAAGAAAATAATGACCTTGAGCCAGAATAAAAATACTTAAAATATTATATTTTAAAGGTCGAATAAAACAATTTTTATTTTTTAATAAAAATTAATCAGAATTTAACCAAAATGGTTGGCACGCCATGGTGAACAAACCTAATATGGTATAACACCCGCAAATACAACGTTTGCAAAAACAAATAACATTAGTATTGTCCAATGGATAATCGTATGTAAATTCTGTTTTTAATATTTTTTGTGTTGTGTTGTTTGACTATCGCGATCATACTAATATGATGCATTTTTCTTCTTCTAATTCTCAACGAGAGTAGAGTCGAATAGGTTTTAATATTTTAGTTTGATCACTAGCGATTTGTCTTGTAAATTCCCTTTACTAATTTAGTATAGGGTTTTTATATTTGCTAAATAATCTTGACAATGGAATCTGACAAATTCCGAAACACGTGTCGATTAAGTCTTGCAAAAATGACCAACACAAATAAATTTAAAACAGAAAATAATTTTCTTGAAAATTATGCTATGAGAATATCATGGTTTTAATTAGTAAAGAAAATAATGACCTTGAGCCAGAATAAAAATACTTAAAATAATCTTTAGAAAAACTAAAAGTTTTATTAAAAAATTGTATTGCTAATTAAAAAAAAAATCAAGTAGAAAAGTTAAATTCGACATGGCCGAAGTGATAGTAAATTTTCTAGCGTGAAAAATAACATTTTGATTAGAAATATTTTATTTGTGTAAAAAAAAAAAACATTTTTCTTAAGTAATTTTTGAAAAAAAAAAATAATTTACAAATTTTTTTTTTGAGTGTAAAATTTTTTTCGAGTGTATTTTTTTAGTGCAAAAATATTTTTGAGTTACGTAAATACGTTTTAAAATATTTTTGTGACGTACCAATGTTTTAAAAATATGGTTTTCAATACATGAATTTATGGTGATACTAATCTGAAATTCAGGGTTTTGCTAATAACTTTTGATCCAATTGACCGATTTGGCTGAAATTCCATACGCACAAGACCAGGGGAACGACAAATATATATGCCAAGCTTCAGCATCCTCAGAATCCCTTTCAAAAGTTATCGTGTATTTTATTTCGTAAACTCACGAAAAACCCTTGCCGAAATTCAGTCTTTTGCTCATAACTTTTGAACCACTGCACACAGGGCCAGCATGACCCAATTCCGGCCAAAAGTCTTTATCGTTGTTGGATCCGTCTGAAAATGTGCTTCTAGAGAAATTCGAGGTCGCTGATTTCAAAATTTAGCTAAAAACCAAAAAAATCAAAATGGCGGATCCAATATGGCGGTCAATTTTTATTTTAAACTAGCTGGCCCAAATATAAGATCAGTATTATATTTAGTTTCGCTTTAAATATACACTGAAAATAAGAACTCTGACGAAAAATTTAACAGAGTGCACTATACTTTTCGAGCTAGCAACATTTCTTGGTAATTTTACTATAAAACTCTGTAAAATGATTTTGGCAAAAAAAACTGTTAATTTACAAAGTTCCTAGTAAAATATTGGTTTAATAGAACACCATTTAGCAAAGAAAAACTCTGTAAATTTACATTTGTAAAATGCATTTGATGCAACTAAAATTTTACAGAATGAACTCTGTAAATTTACAGAGTTAAGTAAAATTTATGTTACTTTGTAAAATTTTTATACGATTTTTAAAGATTTTTTTTGTCCTTTTTAACATTTTCTCAAAAAAAATGCATATAAAATTTTAGTGTGTTTACTTACAGAATACTCTGTTTTTAACTATGAAATTAAGATTACATAGAAATAAGTAAAAATACAGATAAAACTTAGTTTTTTGGTTATAAAAAATAGCAGAAAACTCTGTTAATTATCTGTAAAATTAAGATTACAAAGTCAAAAATAATATAACAGATGAAACTTTGTTTTTATGTCACAACAAATTACAAAGTATTTCCTTTAAATCTGTATTTTGACAGAGAACTCTGTCAAATATCTGTTGAATTGAGATTACAGTCACTTAACAGAGCATTTTACTGAGTTAATATTTTGAGTGTATAGCACTGCAAAAAATGTAATAAACTTCTTGGCTTAGAAAAATACCCGATATTTTTAAGGGCAGATCAATCATCTTCAAATTATATTTCAGGAAATAAAAAAACAATTACCATGTCTCCGACTTTGCGAACTGTCAACTATCAAGAGCTATTTTCTTGAGTATTCCTCAGTTCATACAAAAACCACAAACAAACCTTTATAGTTTTCCCGAATTTTCAATTTTTCTTTGAGACTTTTCTCATCTTTCCTTAAATACCTAATTAGAACTATTACTAACATAAAAAAATCGGTCCAGTATTCGACTCAAAGCGATTTCACATATTTAAACCAAAGTGGTCATTTAAATTTGTGTTGTAAGTTAATTTTGTACATAACGATACCTAAGGATTTGAAATCATTTGTACCAAGTTTAAGCGGAATCTATAAGGATTATTTTTAAGTATATCGAGTTAGAATAAATATGAGTTTTAGATAAATCGAAAAAAGTGGGTGAGGACAATTTTCCTTTTCAAACTACCATATGGACTATTACGAACATTTAAAACAAACAAAAAAAATAGCCAAATTGGTCCAGGCGTTCTCAAGTGTTGAAAATTTTAAAGATATTAAAATGTGGGCGGTGAAGTGGTCGAGGACAATAATTATTTCCGTAAAAACCTTACTTGGACTATGATCATTAAAGAAAAAAAAATTACCAAAGGCTAGTCGTTCTCCGATTTCAGATATATTAAAAAAGTGGGAGTGGACAATTTTTTTTTTCTGTAAAAACCTTAGTTGAAAACGACGAAGGCGTTCTCCGATTTAAGCAATATCAAAAAAGTGGGCGTAAAAACCTAAAGTTGGACTATGACGAACATTTTTAAAAACCCAAATCGGTTCAGCCGTTTTCCGATTTGAGATATGTCGAAAAAAGAGGCGTAAAATTGGGTGTGGTTAATTTGTTTTCCTTTAAAACCTAACAATTAATTATTAATTATTAAAAAAAAAAATATTTTTCAAATCGGTTCAGCTGTTCTTATGTGATGCTCTTATCAACGAAAGACATTTGATTTTTATTTAACCAATTATTTACATTAATATTTAGATAATATTTATTTTTTTAAAACTTATTTGAATTTAAACAATTCGGTCCATCTATTCTCAAGTGATTCGATTTTAAATGTATCAAAAAGGGGGCGTAGAAAAGCAAAATTTTTTCTTTCCGAAAAACCTTAGGACGATGACGAACATTAAAAACAAAATTAGCCAAATTGATCCAGCCGTTCTACGATTTAAAATATACATATTGGAAAAGGTGAGCGTGAAAGTAGGTATGGCCAATTTTTCTTTCCTTAAAAATCTTTTGCGGACTATAATTAAATCGGTCTAGCCGTTCTAGTTTTTTTGATAAATTGAAAAAAGTGGCCATGGCAATTTTCTTTTCCGTAAAAACTTATTTGAATTATGACGAATATTTTCAACAAAAATTAGACAAAGTGCGCGTAAAAGTGAGCGTAGTCGATTTCTTTTTTCGTAAAAATCAAAGTTAGACTATGATGAAAATTTATTAAAAAATTATGTCAAATCTGTCCAGACGTTCTCAGATTTTAGATAAATTGAAAAAAGTAGGCGTAAAAGTGGGCGTTGTCGATTTTTCTTTCAGTAAAAACTTAAATTGTGCTATTACGAATAGTTAAGTAAAAAATTAGCCAAATCGGTGCAGCCGTTTTCCGATTTTAGAAAAATTAAAAAAAGTGGGCGTAAAAGTGGGCGTGGTCAATTTTTCTTTATGTTAAAACCTAAGTTGGACTATGACGAACATTTCAAAAAAAAAATTGTCCAAATCGGTCCAGCCGTTCTCAACTGATGCTGTTACCAACGAACGACAATTGATTTTTATTTATATAGATTGTCCCATTGAACTCAAATTATGGTCTTGGAGTTACTGAAAAAGAATTGTTACTACGAAATTTGAAAAACAAAATGGCGGACTAAATATGCTTCTTAAAGTTTAAAGAATGATCCAACTCCGGCCAAAAGTGTTATCGTTGTTGGATCCGGCTGAAAATGTGCTTTTAGAGTATTTTGGGGTCGCTGATTTCAAAATTTAACTAAAAACTAAAAAAATCAAAATGGCGCATCAAATATGGCGAACAAAATTTTTTTAATAATTGTCCGATTTAACTCAAATTTTCTTGTAAGGGGTCTTGGAGATACAGAATCAGAAATACTGGCGTGAATTTTAAAAAACAAAATGGCGGACTAAATATGCTTAGTAAAGTTTGTTACAAGTAATTAAAAAACAGTTATATTCCTTTTCTTTGTTGAAGCTAGCTGAAAGTGTGGATTAGTAAATTTTCGGGTCTGTTATCTTAAAATCGAACTAATTAAATTCAATATGGCGGAAACAATATGGCGGCTAGATTTTTTAACTTTGTCTGATCTAACTAAAAATTAGTTTTAAAAGTGTTAAGAGTGTCTGAAGTTAAATCTACGCACATAATTTTCATAAATATATATTTTTTATTTTTGATATAAATATGCAAATGGTGTAAATGACTTACTTAGTTTCAGAAAAGCTTTTGGAAATGGTGACGACAAATTATTCACTCTTTTTTTTATTTTGGAAATTTAATAAAAAATCTTTGAATTTAATTGGAAATGGTGTAACTGATATTTTCCATAATTCTACAAAAAAAAAACTAGAAATGTGGATAACAATTCCTACACTTAAGGCAGTCTCTGACGATAAAAAAACTATTCAAGCCGTAAAACATTATTTTGGGTTAAATTATTTTTTTTAAAAACAAATCTCGGATCACTGCATATATAGTTGTAATTTCGCCATTTATCATTTCGAGCAAGTTTGGGCAACTTTTTTCGAAAGATATGGATCCATTCTATATTAAAAAAAATATAGACCGATTGTATCGAACTGAGGATCGCTGAGGATTTTTTTGGTGCGAGGTAAATAGCTAAAAAAATTATAACTTTTTTCAAAAAACGCGAATTGCTGCCAGGCAAATGAATTATATTTGTCCATGTTATTTTCAATACAAAGGCATATATATATAAGGTTGAACCACTCAAACAAAAAGTTAAACATTAGCAATAGAAGTTTGGAAAAAAATAAAAAAGTATGTCAACTTTTAAAATTTTTTTTACCAACTTTTTAAACTTTGAAGACCTGTCAAAGGAAAGGGTGTAATTGGATCATAAAGATAAGTTCAGAAAACCTGCTTCTATATATGCCCAACAAACTAGGAAACATTTTGAGAATTTACAAATAAGGACTTTTGGCCGGAAATCGATCTGTCTGGCCATCTGTGCACTGGACCGATTTTGCTCGATTGCAATGACAACCTGAAGTGAAGTCTTTCAAAAGTTAGCGAGTTTTCAACAGACAGACGGAGGGACATCGCTAGATCGTCTTAAAATCGATCTAGGATCATGAATATATATTCTTTATGCAAACTATACCAATATTTCACTGGAGGGTATAAAAAATCTAAATTTTTGCTAGAACATTCTTTTAAATGGTGCCTTTAAGCTTTTCCATTATATTTCAGAATTCCAATTAGGATCTTCTGAATAAATGTTTTGGAATTTCAATTGGTATTTTCTGAATTTAAGTTGGTACTCTTTCAATTTGAGTTTTGATCTAGTACTTATAACCAATTCACACCTGAGGTGAAATCTCCTTCGAAAGAGATTTCGATATCGAAATCTTCTTCGAACGATATTTTGCATCAAGTGTGAATAGGCCCTAAAAAATAATTTTAAAATTAAATTACCGTTGAATTATTGTTTGGTATATCGAGAATTCTGTAACTCCGTGTTTGCTCAAATTCTGAATCCAAATATCTGTTCAACACATCACTACTATTGATAGTATTTGATATTGGTCTTTTTGAAGTTTCAGGTGGTTGTGTCTGCAAAAAAAGTATAAAATTCATGGTATAAGAGCATTGATCGTATAAGAGCATATGTTTTTTAGTAATTCAGGCATATCATGTTCAACTTTGTTTGGATTTGGCCGAGATTTTGGAATTTCATTTAAAGTTGGGTTTTTTAATAAATTAACAGATTTGCTCCACTATTTCCGTTAATTTTTTTTAAATTTTTTTGTAAATAAAATATTGGCTAAACAGCAGCTGTTATTTTAAATGTTGGTCCTTTGACTGAGTTTTAACTTAATCCACATCTTAAAAACTTGGCCTTACAAAACTGTACACCGTTTACAGATGTAATTCGAAATGATCAATTGTAATTCGAATATTCTATTTGAAATTCGAAAATTCCATTTGTAGTTCGAAGATTCTACTTGTTATTCAAAAATTCTATTTGTAATTCAAAAAAGATCAATTGTAATTCGAAAAGGATCAATTTTTATTCGAAATAGATCAATTGTAATTCGAAAAATATGAATTGTAATTCGAAAAATATCAATTGTAATTCGAAAAAGATCAATTGTAATTCGAAAAAGATCAATTGTAATTCGAAAAAGATCAATTAAGTTCAATTGTAATTCGAAGATTCCAATTGTCTTTCGAAAAGATGAATTGTAATTCGAAAACGATCAATTGTAATTCGAAAAAGATCAATTGTAATTCGAAAAAGATCAATTGTAATTTAAAAAATATCAATTGTTATTCAATAAAGATCATATTTCGAATTACAATTGATCTTTTTCGAATTACAATTGATCTATTTTCGAAAAACAATAAATCTTCTTCGTATAACAATTGATATTTTTCGAATTTCAAATGTCATCTTTGATTTACAATTGATCATTTTTGATTTTTTTCAAAGAAAATGTTATTTTTGTTTTTCTGTATAAAACTTCATTCATTTTTTGACACCAAAGTAAATTTGGACTTAGAACTTTTTAACGAGTACCTCAAACACGAAAATTCGAAGACAAAGGTCTATAAGTACTAAGGGTGGGATAGTGTTGTGTGAGATTTTAAGCAGCAATATTTGAAAGCGCTAGAACCGCTCATTTTGTGAGGTTGGTAAAAAAAGTGTATGAGCCAAAAAATGGGGGAGGTCGGATAGGATCTAGTGGTCGCTCATCGGGGTCAAAGTTGGGCGTAGAGGGGAAAAAATCCACAAAAAGCCCCAAAACTCCCCTGATTTTGCTCCTAGAGGGGTCAAATGTGATACCGGCCCCCATTATTTTTTCCCCCTGAACACTTTTGCCAAACATACCTAAGCCCTATCTCCAATCCCTAAGGGGGGTCCCATACAAAGGTTCAATTTTTAAAAAATCTTCTTCTACCGCTCTAGCTGTCCTAGAATTCACCCTAGAGGAATCAAATGTATGCCCGACCCCCAATATTTTTTCAACCCCAACATTTTCTTAGAACATACCTACCCCCTATCTTCAATCCTTAGGGTGGTCCCCATACATTTTTTTTATTTTTTCTTAAATTGTCATATTAAATCAGCTCCTACCGGTCCAATGGTGCCTCCTAGAGGGGTCATTATCAAGACCAACCCCCATTAATTTTTAGCCCCCAACACTTCTTCTGAACATACCAATTCCATATCTCCAATTCCTAAGGGGTCTCCCACACAAAACGACATTTTTGTAAATCTTGCTCCCACCGCTCTAACTATCGCAGGGGTGACCCTAGAGAAGTTAAATGTGTGACCGACCCCCAATATTTTTTCAGCCCCAACATTTTCCCCAAACAAATCTACCCTCAATTTTTAAGCCTTAAGGGTGTCCCCACACATTTTTTTTTAAATTTTTTTTTTATAAAATTTGCGCCTACCGCTCCCACTGTGCCTTTTAGGGACGGGAAATGCAGACTGACCCCCTACATTTTTTCTGAACATACCTACGCCGTATTTCCACTTTGTAGGGGTGCTCCCCTGGGGAAAACTAAGTGTTTGAAACCAAATTCGGCAAAACGTCTGGACCAGGAGTGCTAATGTTTGCGCGTTTTAAAGAGCAGTGGGAAAATATAAAAGACAAACCGTACAGTCTTGGCATATAAGATGAGGAAGTGGCAGGCAACATACCAGCTCAAGTCCAAACTGACATAAAGTTGTTTTGTTGGGCTCAAATAAAAGAAAAGCAACCCACAGACGACTACAAGGAGTTTCTTGAAATTGTTTTATTATACCTTGGCGAATATATTCCTAATAAGCATTTTAGGCCACCAGGACCCATCAGTCATGCTCGATGGATGGCAAAAGGAATATATTGCCTAAAAATGTTTTTGTTCCGAAAATATATATTTGGCCAAAAAAAGAATTAAATGCACTTCTTGATGTGACCGTTTTCATCATAACAATTTACGTAAAAGCTTGGTTTAGCGCTACCAAAGCAATAGAAGCTCAAAATAATGATTTGAATTTTTTGAAAGCGATTGCCAATTATTCTTCAATTGATAAGATTCTGTCGCAACGATTGGTCAAGAGATTCTGTGGACATCTCTGGTATCTCAGTGGCGAAGCTGCTGCTCTTGCACTATTTGATCCGAATATCTCTTGTGAAATAAAACGAAAAATGTCGAATGCAATTCGTATATTTGAAAAAGAGAAAGAGGAATTGGAAAAGGGGTTGAGAGATGAGATGGACGAATCGTCTAACGAAGACAGAGAGGAAGAAGAAGACGATGATATCGGGGAAGAAGATGCCTCAGAGGATAGCGGCGACAGTGGCAACAAGGATTGTAATCCTCCAGTACATGTTGTTGGATTCGAAGGTGTGAAAAGAATTAACATGGCATCGAAACAAGTGAATCAAGAACTCATGAAAACTGATTTAAGCCACTACGTCAAACCTGAGACTCCAAAATTTTTTGCACGCTTCGGAATAACAACAAATTTCATTGCTTCCGATCCAAATACTTGGGAAAATCGTCAGGACTACCAACGAGCCCTGCAAATATTACGTAAATTACATGTTGTCAACGACGCTGCCGAAAGAGGCGTAAAATTAATAGAAGACTATAACAACGTGTTGTGCCGTAACGAGGAGGAAAAAATAGTTTTGCTTCAGGTCGTGGCCGAAAATCGGAAACAATATCCATCACACGATAAAAATAAACTAATTTGATTTATAGTTATATTATTTATCTTTTTTTATTATTTTCAAGTTAAAAAATATATTTTTTTACGCTTAACAAAAGTTACTATTAAATTACAAATTAAAGACCTTGGATTTCTCGATAAAATAAATAAAAAAATTGTGGGGTAACACCTTGAAGATAGAGGGTAGGTATGTTTGAAGAAAATATTTTAGCTAAAAAAATATATGGGCAGGTCATACATTTGACTTCTCTACAAACATTACTAATTTAGTTTTCCCCAGGGGAGCACCCCTACAAAGTGGAAATACGCCGTAGGTATGTTCAGAAAAAATGTAGGGGGCAAAAATTAATGTGGGTCAGTCTGCATTTACCGTTCCTAAAAGGCAGAATGGGAGCGGTAGGCGCAGATTTTATAAAAAAAAAAATTAAAAAATAAAAAAAAATGTGTGGGGACACCCTTAAGTCTTTAAAATAGAGGGTAGGTTTGTTTGGGGAAAATGTTGGGGCTGAAAAAATATTGGGGGTCAGTCACACATTTAACTTCTCTAGGGTCACCCCTGCGATAGTTAGAGCGATGAGAGCAAGTTTTACAAAAATGTCATTTTGTGTGGGAGACCCCTTAGGAATTGGAGATATGGAATTGGTATGTTCAGAAGAAGTGTTGGGGGCTAAAAATTAATGGGGGTTTGTCTTGATAATGACCCCTTTAGGAGGCACCATTGGACCGGTAGGAGCTAATTTAATATGACAATTTAAGAAAAAATAAAAAAAATGTATGGGGACCACCCTAAGGATTAAAGATAGGGGGTAAGTATGTTCTAAGAAAATGTTGGGGTTGAAAAAATAATGGGGGTTGGTCATACATTTGATTCCTCTAGTGTGACTTCTAGGACAGCTAGAGCGGTAGGAGCACATTTTTTTAAAAATTGAACCTGTGTATGGAACCCCCCTTAGGGATTGGAGATAGGACTTAGATATGTTTGGCAAAAGTGTTCAGGGAGAAAAAATAATGGGGGCCGGTCTCACATTTGACCCGTCTAGGAGCAAAACCAGGGGAGTTTTGGGGCTTTTTGTGGATTTTTTCCCCTCTACGCCCAACTTTGACCCCGATGAGCGACCCCTAGATCCTATCCGATCTGCCCCATTTTTTGGCCCATGCATTTTTTTTACGAACCTCACAAAATAAGCGGTTCTAGCGTGTCGAAATCGAAAACTCGTGCACTATCCCACCCCTAATAAGTACTTGTTAATAACTTTAAGAGATAATTTTGGTATTGATCAGATGATCAGTGTAATTAATTCTGAATTACATACCCTTTTTGTAGTTGTAGTTACAGTTTGTTTAGTATTATCAGTAGCAGCAGAGGTAACCGTTGCGTTAGGAAATTGTTTGGAAATTCCACTATTATTTTCTGAATATTGATTCCGATTAGGACCGACAGGTGAAGTTGATTTTAATGCCCCTGAAGATCGAGTAGGGCCTGGACTTGAGATGGGAGATAACGATCTAGATCCCACATGTTGACTTAAAACTGCTGTGTTTGTTCTATATTGTGCAGGTGGTGGGCAGGAGGCAGCACGTTGTGCTTTTGCAGCTGTTTGTAAACCTGCTCGACAAGTTGGTATATCATAGAGTGGATCAAATGGACGACCTTTTGGTCCAGTTGAAATTTGCGTATTATAATTTTGTAACTGGGAATAATAAGGGAAAGTGTTATTTATTTGCTTTAATGAGTTATTTTATACTCACGTTATTAATATCCAGACGGCGACCAGCTGAACCATAGCAGGGCTTTTGGACTAAGCAGGTACTCTATAAAATTAAAAATGTAGGTTAAAAAAATGGTACAAAGGCTGAGTTAAAAATAAATTAACGATAAAGGAATGTGTCACGCGAAAGATTTTCCTTGTTAATTTTCATTTGATGCACTGAGCACAAATATCAAAAAGTTTTTTAAATCAGTCGAACGGTTTTCGAGATATTTGAAATTTGCAAAACATTAAGTTTTTACCTATCTTAAGAAATTTTAAAAATAATCTTAAAATTTATTTTCCATGCCCTTTCACAGAGCTTGGGGCAATCTTTCATTTATAGTGCGTTTACATCGGATTTCTAATCTAGTAAATTGCAATTTTAATCTACTTTGCAATCTGTACCGTTTACATTGGCATTTTTTACATTTGAGAAGATTAGGATTGGCATTTTTAACAACAAGTTGGTAATAAATGTGTGTGACTGCGTCAAAAGACAGCGACGGTAATAAGTCGTCGTATGATTAACAAGGACAGTGACGGCGTTTACAAATAACAATGACGGCGGCATACACATACTTAGCGGCGTCATCAAAACGGCAGGCTTTATGTCGGTGTTTTTCAGTGTTGGAAAATGCAAATAATAGAAACACAGAGTTTTATCTAACTTTACCAGATTGCGTTTACCGATTAGAGTCTAAACTACTAGATTGAAAAAAATAAATTTGTATGGGCAATCTAATAGATTGAAACTGGATTGGAGCCACAATCTACTTTAAGCTAGCTTAGAGGACCAGTGTAAACGCACTATTAAACATAATTTCAGCCAAATCTGATCATTTAACCCGTGGCGACCATTGATCAAAATTTTGGTATTTTCTAAAACCAAAATTTTAGATTTTTGGAAAAAAGAAGGAGAAAAACAAGTAAAAAGGTTTAATTTAGCCTTGTCGAATTTATTTATACAATGTAAACAAGATTATTTGCAAAAAAATGAAAAAAAAAAAAGATTTCCGCGAAAAAAATTTTGTAAAAAAAAAAAATACGCGAAATTTTTTGTACAAGATTTTTTTGTTCTTGTACCATTATACATCGAATTCTGTTTACAAATGTCAACCAGTAGTCGAATTAAAGCATTTTTAAGTAATGTTGAATGTACCAAAACTTTCGAGGTGTCCTTAGAAGAATTTTCATAACTTTTGAACCACTTAACCGATTTAGCTCAAATGCAATACCAAACTGTTCGGGACAACGGCAAATAAACATGTGAAGTTCCAGTTATATCTGAGTAATTTTGGCCGTGATCGCCATTTGAACAGACAGGCAGGCATCGCTAGAATGTCTTAAAATCAATCGCTGATCAAGAATATATCACTTTATAGGGTCCCAGACCGGCAATTCGATGAATTACAAACGTGTATAAAAATTTCTTGCATTATATAATTTTTATTAATTTTGGCACATTGAATGCAAATATCAAAAGAATTTTGAAATCATTTTGAAAATCAAGGTTTTGCTTACGTTCAAGAAATCTTTTTAAAAAATCTCAAAACGTTTTTCCATGGGCTATATTATATAGCTTGAGAGTCTCAAGCTCTCTCAAATTGAGACTCTCATTTAAACTTACCTTGTAAGAAATTGATTAGTCAAACAAGACCGATTAATCTAAACCAACCTCATGAACGCGAACTAATCACGGAATAAAAGTTCTAGGACCGGAAAAAATTTGTAAATTGCTAGACACCATAAAAATAACCACACTGATAGAATTTTGTTCATTACGGCTATGAAAACGTACATTGATTCTATGAAAAAAATCATTAGAAGTGAGCCAATGATGCCCTTCATAGAATCTATGAAACAAATTCATAGAAACCAGATACCTATGAAAAAGTTCATAGGCTATGGAAAAAAAAATTTATTGTTCAATTCAATTTTTTTTTATTTTATTATTTAATTATTATTTAATTTTTATTTACTTTATTATTTTATTTTTATTTATTTACAATATTCTATTTTTAAAAATTTATTTATTTTTAACTGATCCCCACCGAGATTCGAACACAATACCAGTTGGTCGTGAAGCATAGTCTCTAACCACTGAGCTAAAGTAAATAAACAAGTTATAACACTTAAAATCTATTTTGTTAAATATCCTGCTTTAAAATATTAAGCTCTGCTGCAATGCTCTGCCAAAATGTGTGTGTATGTTTGTAGAAAACAAAATGTTTGTGTATTTGCAAAAAAAAAAAATAACGAACATTACAAAACTAAGTGTTAGTCGGCGAGGTTTTCCTCCTTTGGTGGCGCTGCTAGCTAAGGCGTCGATTATAAATTTCCCAGCCGGTAGGTCTTGGGTTCGAACCCCGCCTGGGCAGCAATATTTTTTTTTTTTTTTACGTTTTTTATGTTTTTTTATATTTTTTAATATAATAATTATTTTATATAATAATTATTTTAATTTTTAAAAAATTATTAATAACATTTTTTTTCTATGAATTTTTTCTATGAATCTTACAAAATCTATGAATAAAATTCTATGAAATATTTCAAAATACTAATGAATATGCATTCAGCCAATGAATTGTTTCATAGATTCTATGAATTTGGTTTTATGAAATATGTTCATGGATATTATGAACAATAATTCTTTCAGTGCATATTATAATTCCTTTCGAAATTTGTCAGGTAAATATATTAACAAACCAATACTCTAAATTTTAATAGAATCGGAATAGTCGTACTGCTAGTCCCCATAAAAACCACCTACCCGATATTCACATTAATATCTAAAAATGTATAAAAATAAAATATCTGATTAAAATTTTGTTTGCTAGTGTTTATCATGAACTTTATAAGCCGTTTTAGATCTGATTATAACCATCAGCTTTATATTTTTGGACTTAGTCCCCTATAAAAATTTCGACCGATATTTTGTTAATTCGGTCTATTGGCAAGATATATAAGCCGTTTTGACTCAAATTTTGTTTGTGTGTTTTCTTTATAGTAATAAAAGATATAAACAAATATAGATTCAATCGGTCCATGTTTGGACTTGGGACCCATATTCCGAAAAACACTGAAGGTTTTTTTTTTGTTTTTTAATTTAACAAAATCCAAAACTTTGATCTCCCGGAGACACGGGTTTATTTAATCCGATTGGCCTCAAATTTGTACCACATAATTTTTAAGGTCTAGTAGAATAAAAATTTGACCGGGCACTAGGGACAACCAAAAATTGGAAAAAATGCCAATATAGTGTTTTTTTCAAATTTAGCTGTCTGCTGAATTTGAATTCATAAAATTTAGTTTCAGGCTTTCAGCTACTTAAAAAAGTGCTTACTTTTAAATAAAAGTCATTTAAAAAAATTTTTCTTTTAAGTGTATTAAATAATATTCCCCAAAAACTTACTGATTTATTCGGTTGCCGATTAACTTTTTCACAAACATCTAATTGTTGACCACGAGAAGTACTACCTTCGTTTAACAATCTGCGTTTACATTTAGCAACAATTTCTTCAGCCTCCCTAACAGGACAATGTATTGGCCTAGAAACACGTAATGGTGAACAAGGACGTGCAGTAGAAGCAGCTGCTTGTTCAGAACGTAAGCATTCAATATTTAGGTTCCCATTTTCTCGAGTTAGCGAAGGGTCTTTGGCGTACATAAGCGGTGGATGGCGAGGATTTAAGCTAGATCTTGTAAATGCACTATTAGCGCCGCTTCGTCTATATCTGTCTGCTTCCTGGGCCATATTTAGAGGACAGCCACGAGCAACTGGCGATATAGTATATGCAGATGAATTAGTTTGACCAATAGTTCGAGGACTTTTATTTCTGTCCATTTCTCTAGACAAATTCAAAGGACGTCCTCGACATGGCTGAGGAGTTTCAGAAAATGAAGTGGTAAAATTTCCTTCATCACCTGGCCAAGTTTGATCTATCAATCGTGATGAGTTAAAATTATGACTTGTAGGTTTTGTAGTTTGTCGACCTCGGGCTAATTCTTGAGCTAAATTTAAAGGACGTCCTCGAGCTTGTGGTGGGGTATCAGACAATGGACTATAAGTGTTTTGATTTCGATTGAACATTTTTGAAGATACTTTAGAAATTTCCGACACTCCAATTAGGTCTTTGCTAAAAGATTTTGATCTGATTTTTTTGTTTTTAACTTTTTTTTGTGAACTGTAACTAATTTTTCCAGGATTTATTTATGACACAATTAAAATCACTTTTTTTGCCGAATTTTATGTAAGAAATATCAAAATATAAAGACTGAATAAAAATTTTGAGAGAAATGTAAAAATTTAGTTTTTTTTTATTGACTGATGGAAAATTTTTTTTGACAATTTATTTAAGGGTTGTCGATAACTTGATAAGAAATAAATTGGAGAATAATTGATAATACACCTGATGGTAGTGTGATATCCGATTAGGGTTTCTGATCTATTATACGTGGTTTTTACATAAATTTTCGACTGGTCTTAGACATTATTAAGAAGCGATAAAAAGATATCTTAAGATTTGAAAAGGGTAAAAATATATTTTTACGTCATGCATAAAGTCAAAAATTAGATCTTCAAGAAAGTTTTAGTTATTTTTTATACCCTCCACTCTAGTGATAGGGGGTATATAAAAAAAGTTTGTCATCCCGTTTGTAACACCTCGAAATATTGGTCTAGGACCCCATAAAGTATATATATTCATGATCCTCGATCGATTTTAAGACGATCTTGCGATTTCCGTCCGTCCGTCTGTCTGTCTGTTGAAAACACGCTAACTTTTGAAAGACTTTACGGAGGCTCCTGAAGTTTGGCATATATGTTGGGCATTTACCTGGTCAGGTTGGTATTGCAATCCAGCTAAATCGATCCAGTGCACACAGGGCCAGCCAGATCGATTTTCTGCCCAAAGTCCTTTTATTGAATTTCTCAAAAAATATCTATACCAATTTGTTGGACATATATAGGAGCTTGTTTCCTGAACTTATCTTTATGATCCAACTACACCATTTCCTTTGACAGGTCTTCAAAGTTAAAAAAGTTGAAAAAAAAATTTGTAAGTGGAGATACTTTTTTATTTTTTTTTACACATTTCTATTGCTAATGATCAACTTTTGATTTGAAGGGTTCACCATTATATATTAGCCCTTGTAACAAAAATAATATGGAAAAATATAACTCATTTTCCTGACAGCAATTCGCGTTTTTGTGAAAATAACTATGGTTTTTTAGTTATTTACTTCGCGCCGAAAAAATCCTCAGCGATCCTCAGTTCGATACAATCAGATTATATTTTTTCTTATATAGAATGGATCCATATGTTTCGAAAAAAGTTGCCCAAACTTGCTGGAAATGATAAATGGCGAAATTACAGCTATATATGCAGTGGTCCGAGATTTGTTAAAAAAAAAATAATTTAACCCAAAATAATGTTTTACGGCTGGATTAGTTTTTTTATCTCTGCAGAGAGTGCCTTAAGTGTAGCAAAAAAAAATTATCTACATTTCTAGTTTTTTTGTAAAATTATGGAAAATATCAGTTACACCATTTCCAATTAAATTCAAAGATTTTTTATTGAATTTCCAAAATAAAGAAAAAAAAGTGAATAATTTGTCGTCACCATTCCAAAAGCTTTTCTGCAACTAAATAAGTCATTTACACCATTTCCATATTTATATCAAAAATAAAAAAAAATATATATAAAAATTATGTGCGTAGATTTAACTTCAGACACTCATAATACTCTTAAAACTAATTTTTAGTTAGATCAGACAAAGTTAAAAAATTTAGCCGCTATATTGTTTCCGCCATATTGAATTTTATCAGTTCGATTTTAAGATAACAGACCCGGAAATTTACTAGGCCACACTTTTAACTAGCTTCAACAAAGAAAAGGAATATAACTGTTTTTTATTTACTTGTAACAAACTTTACTAAGCATATTTAGTTCGCCATTTTGTTTTTCAAAATTCACGCCAGTAATTTTGATTCAGTAACTCCAAATCGGACAATTATTTAAAAAATTTGTCCGCCATATTGGATGCGCCATTTTTATCTTTTTAGTTTTTAGTTAAATTTTGAAATCAAAGACCCCAAAATACTCTAGAAGCACATTTTCAGCCGGATCCAACAACGATAAAGACTTTTGGCCGGAGTTGGATCATTCTTTAAACTTTTAGAAGCATATTTAGTCCGCCATTTTGTTTTTCAAAATTCGGAGTAACAATTCTTATTTAATAACTCCAAGACCCGCATAAAACAAAATATGAGTTCAATCGGATAATTTAAAAAAAATATTGTCCGCCATATTTGATCCGCCATTTTGATTTTCTTAGTTTTTAGCTTAATTTTGAAATCACCCACCTCGAATTCATCTAGAAGCACATTTTTAGACGGATCCAACAACGATAAAGAATTTTGGCCGGAATTGGATCATACTGGCCCTGTGCGCAGTGGTTCAAAAGTTATGAGCAAAATACTGAATTTCGGCAAGGGTTAACTTTCGAAAAGAAATTCTGAGGATGCTGAAGCTTGGCACATATAGTTATCGTTCTCCTGGACTAGTTCGAGTTAAATTTCAGCCAAATCGGTTCAGTGGCTCAAAAGTTATTAGCAAAACCATGAATTTCAGATTAGTTTCACCTTAAATTCACGTTGGAAAAACCCGTTAAACATGTTTTAAAAACATTGGTAAGTCACAAAAATATTTAACAACGTATTTTTGCCACTCAAAAATATTTTTACACAAAAAAAAAAGAAAAATATACTCGAAAAAAATTTTACACTCAAAAAAAATCTTACACTCAAAAAAAAAAACTTCGTAAATAATTTTTTTTTTTCAAAAATTACTAAAAAAAAAGTTGTTTTACACAAAATAAAATTTTTCTAATCAATAATTTTACTTTTTCACGTTAGAAAGCATTTACTATCAGTTAAAAAGAGCATTGTGGAGGGTATTCATAGATTTTAATTTATGAATAGAATTAAACTTTTCAACTTGATTGTTTTTAAGAAAAACATGAACTTGAAGTTTTTATAGAAAGGAAACTTGGCAATGTAGAGAAATCATTATCGATTGCCGTTTAATGTAGGCAATTTTCCTATTTTTTTCAATTATTTTTTTATACCCTCCAACCACAGTATGGGGGTATACTAACTTTGTCATTCCGTTTGTAACGCATCGAAATATCGGTCAGGGACCCCATAAAATATATATATTATTGATCCATGATCGTTTCTAAGACATTCTGTGAATGTCCGTCTGTTCATCCGTCCGTTCGTCTGTCTGTAGATGGCAAGATGTAGTCCAAAATAAAAGAGCTAGCCTTCTGCAATTTGGCACGAATATGTCTTATGGTCCTAGGCACGTTAAGCTGTTAATGGTCAAAATCGGCCCAGGGGGAAAAAAGTTCCTCTTAAAGAACTGAACCAACCTCTGAAAAAATACACTTTTTTCATGGTTTTTTGTATTTTTGTTAAATAAATAAAACATTTGGTATATTTATCGGGATTGGAAGATGCTCCCAACGTCCCCCATTGACCCCGATCACCACCCCCCCTCCCCCAAAAACGCCCCTGAAATTTTTTTTTTATTTTTATACCCTCCAACCACAGTATGGGGGTATACTCACTTTGTCATTCCGTGTGTAACGCATCGAAATATCGGTCTAGGACCCCATAAAGTATATATATTATTGATCAGTGATCGATTCTAAGACATTCTAGCGATGTCCGTCCGTCCGTCCGTCCGTCCGTCCGTCCGTCCGTCCGTCCGTCTGTCCGTCTGTCTGTCTGTCTGTTCGTCTGTTCGTCTGTTGAGGACACGATACAGTCCAAAATAAAATAGCTAGGCTTTCGAAGTTTGGCACGAATATGTCTTATATTCCTAGGCAGGTTAAGTTCGGAAATGTGCAAAATCGGACCAAGGGGAAAAAAGTTCCCCCTTGGAGAACTTAACTAACCTCTGAAAAACGGTAAATTTTTGCTGGGTTTTTTTGTACTTTTTTTAAGCAAATGCAACATTTTTATGTCAGAGGATGCTCAAAACCCTGCATGTGGACCCAGCGGATAAAAAAAAATTAAAAAAGTTTCACCCGCCCCTTTTGTGGGCGTAGATATAAAAAATGTATTTTAATAATGATTAATTGGATTAAATAATTTGAAGAATCATAATAAATCCATTTGCTAACATCTATCGCAAGGGGAAGGTGTCCCCCAACGTCTCCCACCAAACCCCCAGACCCCGCCCCCCTCACAAAAAAAGACGCACCTGATTTTTTTTTTTTTTTACATTTTGGAGGGTATAAAAGATTCGGCACAGCCGAATTTAACACTCTCACTGGTTTTTTTTACATTTTGGAGGGTATAAAAGATTCGGCTCAGCCGAATTTAACACTCTCACTTGTTTATTATAAGAACTTCAAAAATTTTCAGTTATTCCCTTTTATGGTTCTTCGGACCGAACTATCCAGGGGGTTATGTTCGACTCGAAGGACTACCAGATGAACAAATTAAGCTTTTCTCGATTTGTTCTCATTTTAATTTTATTTAAAGTTGTGTAGATAATATTATGTAATCTTTTACATACCTGGTTGCTCACAAGTTTGCGGTTCGAAGGACCATAACTTAGGCTTTACAACTATATTGTAATTACATAACATAAATAAAACAATTGTTTTTGTTAGATTTTTTTTCTCAAGTATCTTTTATTTTTTATTTTCACTTAAAAACTACTTTTTTAGTTTTATCATTTGTTAAGAAAAATCGTACAGAACCCTCGGGACAATTATTAAAATATTTTATAGCACTATTCTTCTTAAAACTATTTAAAATTTCTAACTTTGGATAACCCCTTATACTTCTATACTTGTTCAGTTTATCAATAAGATCAGTTTCTTCTAAAATACGTTTATTATGAAATAAACAATCTTTAACATATAAAGTTTTCAAATGTGGACTTTGTTTGATCAATTCATAAAATGATTGTACTGTATCCGTAACTTCTGACATCCATTCAATTTCACCATCAGGTTTATGATGAAAAAGTTTCGTAACAATCCAATTTAATGAAGGAATATCTTTAAGATAAGGAAAGAAATTTGTATCTGGTATACCATTAATTTCCACACCTTCTATAGATTTGTATTCATGTTGGGCAAAAAATTTCCAAATTGCATAAATTACATCATGATCATGGGGTTGAAAATAATAACAATCGAAATTTTTTACAGTCAATTGTTGTAAATTCGGCAAGGCTAGTATATAATCTAAATAATTTAAATCATCTATAAGACGGAAATTCGTGGTTAATTCTTTTAGATTTGTACATTTTGAAATTTCCTTAAAATATTCATCAATAAATAATGCATAATCCGGGCCATATGGTGTTAGTACAAGCTTTTCTATATTTGAAGAAAATATATTTTTTAAAAAATCACCTTCAAAATCATTTAAAATATTAATCTTATTAAGGCTGAGATTTTTAATATTTAAAATTTCGTCAGAGTTAAATTTAATATAAATATTTTCCATTTGTAATTCTTGTAAATTGGGAAATTTTGAAAATTCTTCCATATTTACAAAATCCATATGATTGTTATACGTTATTGTTTTACAAATTCCCAAAAATTTAGTTTTCTCCAAATTTGTTGTTGACGAGTGTCTTTCCATAAATAAATTAAAATGTTTACTGGGTATGCCTGTAATTTGAGGAAAGTTTTTTATGAGCAAATGTAAAAGGTTAATTTGAAATCTCAAAGGCTGGCAATATATGGATCGATCTTTTGTATAATCTAATATATTATCGTAATATTGATACCAGATATCATATAATATGATATTTGTAAAATGTTTTGAGGTTCTTAATAGTATATATTGTGAGGATAAATCCAACTGAAGGAAAATTTTTCTTAAACAATCATGATTGAGATCCAGTATATTGATGGTGGTTTCCGAAAAACGTCTTTTGTAGTTCGAGGAGGGGATGTCTGTAAAGAAAATTTAAAAATGAAATATGTACATATTTATTATTATAAAAATAAAATATTTATTATATAAAAAAATTGTTTAATAGGAAATTTATGATAAATGTAGCATTTTCTAAATAAATGTGCAGATCCTGGGGGTTGCTTTAAAATTTTCCGGGTCATCATGTGTTTATGCATGAAACCCAATTTCGAAAAAAAAATTAAATTCGGTTTGGCCGAATTCATGAATAGTTGTTTGGGAATAGTTGCTATACACTCAAAAAAAAAAAACTTGTAAAACGCCTGGTAAAATGCCTTGTAATCCCGTTCTACCAATATTTAACAATTTTCCTTGGTTTTTAACAAAAATT
The DNA here is from genome assembly GCA_963921195.1 of Pegoplata infirma. NCBI lineage: Eukaryota > Metazoa > Arthropoda > Insecta > Diptera > Anthomyiidae > Pegoplata > Pegoplata infirma. The sequence goes on from OY992539.1 coordinate 30,654,086, forward strand.
ATTGTACTTTGCTCAAACGAGAACTACAGTTTTATTGGTAATTTTACAAATTTATTTTCGTAATTGTATTCTACCATTTTAAAAGGTCATTTTTCAAAAAAGAACTGTAATTTTACGACAAAGTTTTTATTACGAGGATTCTAGTTTATTTACAAAAAAAATGTTATTTTACAAAAATTATGTTATTACGAAGATTTATGTTGTTTAACAAAAAAAAAAACATTTTTTTTTTTGAAAATTTTTTATTTTTTTTTTTTTAATTTTCCAAGTCCCGGACAAAATTTTGAAAAAAATTTTAACGAGGATTCTAGTTGACTTACAAAAAAAACAGTTATTTTACAAAAATGATTTTGTTACGAGGATTTATGTTTAACAAAAAAAAATTTTGGTTTGTAAATTTACCATTTTTTTAAACATATTTACCATTTTTTCTTGTAAGTTTACCATTTTTTTTTATTTTTCCGGTTTTAAAACAATATTTTTACCAATAAAATTGGCTATTTTACCAATTTTTGGCACATTCAAAATTACGAGGAAATCCTCGTAATTTTACGAGAATTTTACGTACCTCCTATTTTACGAGAATAGCCTCGTAAAATCACGAGATTTGTTGGTAACTTTACAAGGTTTTTTTTTTGAGTGTAGAGAAACATAGAGGCGAAGGTGAAAGAAAAAATAATATCACTATCTTCTTCTAATTTTTCACTCGTACGTTGTCGATGTGAATTCAAAACACAATACATGTTTACAAGTCGTACTTTGTCAACAAATTCATGTATACAAGTTGTACTTTGACAACTCAATTTTTGACGCCTTCGCCTCTATGTATACTCTATGATGGTTGCCTTTAAGGGTCAATATTAACACAATCAAGTACGAAAATAATATTCGGTCAAGGCCGACCATATGATACCCTACACCAGTATTTTCCGGAAAATAGATCCCAAGTTCAGTCCATGTTTGGACTTGGAATCTAGTTTCCGGGTTTAGATATATTTTTCGTTAGATCTTTAATTAGTGTAGAAAACGGTTTTCGAGATATTGCTATTTCAAATTTGGCAAAAAATGCAGTACCGAATTTAACCCAGTGGCTTTTTTTGGGGTAGGGGGCGGTCGTTGTTTTATACCTTACCCCTCGCAATAAATATTTACTAAATTATTTACTGTTTTTTTTTTCAAATTTGTCATTATTTAAATGATTGTTTTAAATCTAGGCCCAAAAAAGTGGGCGGGACGAAAAAAATAAATTTTGTAGTCCCCTGTGTCCAAGGGCAGGACTTCGAACTTCTTCTAGCATAAAAATGTTTCATTTGCTTAACAAACTTTTAAAACACATGAAAAATTGTGTTTTTCTGAGGTTGTTTTAATTGTTTAAACTTTTTCCTCCCTGATCCGATTTGGCCCATCTCCGAACAAAACCAGTGCAAGACCATTAGACATATTCTTAGACAGCTTCAGGAGGGTAGCTTTTTTAGTTTGGACTGCAAAGTGTTTTCCACAGACGGACAGACGAACTGACGGGCAGGGCTGTGTTAAGGTATGGCGGGGAACCTGGGCATACAAGAATTTGGGGCCCCACTAAAAATAAAAAAAAAAAAACATTTTGGTTCAAAAAAAAAATATCTTTTGGTACAAATGAAATTTATATTATTACCTGTTTAAGAAAAATAAACTTAAAAAAAATATTTTAACTAGAGATATTCTAGCTCGAGGTAATTTTTCTTTACTAATTAAAATCATGACATTCATGTAGAACCATTTTATTTAAGGCTTTTTCCTATACGAAAAATGTCACAGAATCTTGGACTTTTTCTAGACGAAAAATATTTCACAATCTGAAACTTTGTCTATACACTCAAAATAATAACTCTGTTAAATTACAGAAAAACTCTGCTAATTTAACAGAGTACACCATACTTTTCCAGCTAACAACATTTCTTGGTAATTTTACTAAAAAACTTTGTAAAATGATTTTGACAAAAAAAACTGTTAATTTACAGAGTTTATAGTAAACAATTGGTAATATATGAAAGCTTTTTGACAGAGAAAACTCTCTAATTTTACTTTGAAACTCTGTGAAATGATTTGGACAAAAACTGTTAATTTACAGAGTTTCTAGTAAAATATTGGTTAAATAAACCACCATTTAGCAAAGAAAACTATGTAAATTTACATAAAAACTATGTAAATTTACATATACAAAAAAAACTCTGTAAATTTACAGAGTTTAGATAAATGCAACTTATTTTGTAAAATTTTTATAAGATTTCTGAATAGATTTCTTTTGATAACTTTTTTTGCTACTTTTTCAACTTTTTCTTAAAAAAAAAAAAATATACACATAAATTTTGATGTTTGGTAACAAAAACAAAAAATAATCAAAACAGAAAACTTTTTTGGATATAAAAAAATACAAAGTATTTTGCTTAAATCTGTATTTTAGCAAAAAACTCTGTTAATTATCTGTAAAATTAAGATTACAAAGTAAAAAGTAATAAAACAGAGGAAACTTTGTTTTTTTGTTACAACAAAATACAAAGTATTTTCTTTAAATCTGTTGAGATTACAGTCATTTTACAGAGTATTTTACAGAGTTATTATTTTGAGTGTACAAAAAATGTCTCAGAATCTGAAACTTTGTCTATACGAAAAATGTCTCAGAATCTGAAATTTTTTCTATACGAAAAATGTCTCAGAATCTGAAACTTTTTCTATACGAAAAATGTGATTTTTTTAACGAAAAATGGCTTAGAATCGGAGAATATTTTTATACGAAAAATGTCTCAGTATTTGAGACTCTTTTTTTTATACGGAAAACGTCGCAAAATTTAAGACTTTTTCAATACGAAAAATGTCTCAGAAGCAGAGACTTTACCTGTACGAAAAATTTCTCAGAATCTGAGACTTTTTCTATACGAAAAATCTGAGACTTTCTTTACACGACAATGGTCTCAGCACCTGATACTTTTTCTATACGAAACATGTCTAAGACTTTTTCTATACGAAAAACGTAACAGAATCTAAGACTTTTTCTTTACGAAAAATGTTTCGGAATCTGCGAATTTTTCTATACGAAAAATATCTCTGACCCTGAGACTTTTTCTATTCGAAAAATGTTTTAGAATCTGAGTCTTTTTCTATACGAAAAATGTCTCAAAATCTGAGACTTTTTCAATACGAAAATGTTTTAGAATCTGAGACTTTTTCTGCACGAAAAATGTCTTAAAATCTGAGACTTTTTTTTAACGAAAAATGTTTCAGAATCTGAGACCTTTTCTATAAAAAAATGTCTCAGAATCTGAGACTTTGCATATAATAAATGTCTCAGAGTCTAAGACTTTTTATTTTGAAAAAAATTTAAAAAATTTTAGAATTTTAAAATCTCAGAATCTGAAACTTTTTCTGTACTAAAAATATTTCACAATCTGAAACTTTTATGTAGGAAAAAGTTTTATGAATTTTGAGACTTTTTACATAGGACAAATTTCTCCTATAGAAAATGTTTCAGATGTATACGAAAAATCTGTTAGAGAATTTTTCTGTAAAAAAATGTGAAATTTTTCTTAAAAACAAATAAAAAAAATTTACTCTATTTTCGCATGAGCGAATTTTTGTTATTTCGGGGCACCCTTAGTTCGGGGGACCTGGGCACTTGCCCAATGGGCCCTAATGGTTAAAACGGTACTGCGGACGGGCGGACAGACGAACATCGCTAGCTTGTCATAGAATCGATCACTGATTAATAACACTACTGAACATTTTGAAAAACTTGATGCGACTGGGATTCGACCTCGTACAGTTAATTGTTCTTGTGATTACAAATCTGGTCTCCTAACTTTTCCATCACATCTGGTTTTTGAGAAAATTAAGGTCAAAGTTAAAAAAAATCCCCGTTTTTGGCATTTTTGACAGCTCATAGCGGATGAACCCGATGTAAAGGCAACTTTAAAATAAGTCGAGGGTAAAGCTTAAACATTGCTTTCAAGAATGCTGAACTCATTTGGTCAGTCGCTTTATCCCCTAGGGCACCAATTGTTTCATAATGATATCTTATTCCCAAAAAAACGATCGTTTCCGCTACAAATCATATGAAAATAACAAATTTATGCGTATGAAATAATTCTGTGCCAAAAAGGAAAAACAGCATAAGTGTTTTTCAATATTTTTTTTTCAAGAGCACTTTTAAGATATATATTTTAATACAAAATCACAAAGGGTTAAGGCGACTGACCAAACGAGTTCTGCATTTTAAGGAGTAATGTTAAGGCTTTATCCTCGACTTATTTTGAAGACGCCATTACATCGGGTTCATCCGCTATGAGCTTCCAAAAATTACCAAAACGGCGTTTTTTTTTAGCTTTGACCAGCAAAACTATTGTAATCAAGTGTAAGGTCAGATCCTAGTCGCTTTTTTGATGTTTAGTAGTGTAATATATATAGGGTGACAATTTTTCCTCGAACTCAAATCAGTACGCCTACTTTTTTATAATTTTTTTCGATGAAGAACTCCCTAAAAACTCTTATGGAAAGAAAAATTATGACGAATTTTTTGTCACTCAAAGAGCTTTGATTTAATTAACAAAATTATTGTTACTTGTATTTCCGTAAAAACAACTGTTAAAAACAACTGACATGAACAGTTGTATTTTTGCAGAAAATGAAGCTCATCACAGACATTTTTGAATGGCATTACGAAGACCTAGTTCTTTTGAGAATCGCCCCGATTCTAATGACTTTTTTTTCAAGTTCTTAGATATTTATTTCTTCCTTTTAGAAAAACGCCCAAATCATGAGCACATATTTTTAAAAAACTCTTGTGCTCTTTTGGAACTTTTTTCCGATAGGAAATACCAGATTTTGTGTCCATTTTTTCGGGATAAAACCCCTCAAATACCAATGACTTTACCTTATCCTAACATCTTATTTTGATTTGGACTCATCGAATTAAAATTTCTTCCTAAAAATATAGAAAATCTATTATCTTGAATTATTCCCTATAAAAACCAACTCACAATCAGATTTTGTGCGCTTTTTCATATACAAATTAATTTTCGTTACGAATTATTTTTTCGGACTCACAAGCTTTAAAATTTCTAGACATTTTTTAATAGAAAGTATTTCAAACTAATCTTTTATAAACCTTCTCTACTAAATTACACTGCGTGACAAAACTAACCACTATTTTAGAAAACAAGAGGTACGACCATCATTTCTATATATTTCGGAAATGCTGAATCGAATGGCGTACTCCGTTTTTCGATGTATGGTACAGTTCTCTTGCAAAATGTCATTAAATATTGGCTGATTTTCAGCTGCTTTTTTAACAAAAAAATTTCCAAAGCTAATGATTTTTAAATTTTATGGCATGGAAAACAAAGATATAACTTGTAGCAATATTTCTAATATAAATTTGGTTTAAAGCTTTTTATCTTAAGCCCTTAAATTCGCGGATTTCTTCATTTTTTTAAGTTTTCGCGAAATTAACCCCTAAATTGGTCTCTGATAAAAAATTAGCATTTTATGGATCATAAAGTCATCCATGACACTACGAATAGTGGACAAAAAACATCTATGTTATATGGACCATCATGATGAAAATCGCGAAAAACCGTTTTTTTGTATATGGCAGCATCACTTTACGAGGTGATTTAAGGCTTTATCTTTTAGTATATAATGCGGGAACCTTAAACAATGAACTGACCCAAAATTTGTCCAAAAAAGTTTTCATTTGCAAAAGTTTTCTAAACAAAAACTATAATTATCGTATGCCAAACACTGAAATAATAGTTTTTGTTAAGATAACTTTTGCAAATGAAAATTTTTTTGGCCAAATTTTTGGTCAGTTAGTTGTTTAAGGTTCCTACATTATATACTAAAAGATGAAGCCTTAAGTTATCTCGTAAAGTGATGCTGCCATATACAAAAAAAAAACGGTTTTTTGCGATTTTCATCATGATGGTCCATATAACAAAGCTGTTTTTTGTCCACTTTTTGTATTGTTAGGGATGCCTTTTTGATTCACTAAAAGCAAATTTTTTTATCAAAGACCAATTTGGCTGTTAATTTCGCGAAAACCTTAAAAAATGAAGAAATTCCCGAATTCAAGGGCTTAAGATGAAAAGATTTAAGCCAAATATGCACAAGAAATACTGCTACAAGTCATATATATGTTTTCCATGCCATAAAATTTATAAATCATTAACTTTGCAAATGTTTTTGTTAAAAAACTGCCTCGAAATCAACAGATCTTTAACGACATTTTGCAAGAAAACTGTACCATACATCGTAAAACGGAGTACGCCATTCGAATCAGCATGTCCGAAATATATAGAAATGATGGTCGTAACTCTTGTTTATTTTTTAGTGTTCCGCAGTGTTATTTAATGGAAATAATAGTTTTGGTATAGAATTTTTAAAATAATTTTTTATTTGGAAATGTCCAAAAATCAGTACAATCAGTACAAATTTTAAAAAATCAGTACAAATCAGTACAAGGTATTTTGATCAGTACACGTGACTAAAAATCAGTACATGTACTGATCAAATCAGTACGAATGGTCAGCCTAAATATATACTCACGAAATGACAAAGTGAGTATACCCCCATAGTGTTGTTGGAGGGTATAAAAAGCTTGCGGATACATTATTTTTATGAATTTGGCATGCTGAATAAGAATATCTGGAATCGGTCGAGCGGTTTCCAAAAATGGCTTTTTAAATTCAAGACATTTTTTAAAAAAATCTAAAAAATTTTTTATTGACTATTTTATAGGTCTTGAGACAAACTTTCATTTTAACTCAACTTGAGCTAAATCATACCAATGTAACCCATGGCGACCTTCGATCAAAGTTTAGACTTTTTGTGAAAATATTCTTAAAAAAATGAACGGATTTATCCCAAAATAATTTTAAATGAAAGATTGTCTCAAGCTCTATGAAGGGGTCGAGGCAAAGAAATTTTGAGATTTTTTTAATTCTTGAAAGTATTTTTTTTTTGCAAATTTCAAATAGCGATATCACCACACCGTTCTACTGGGTTCGAAAATTTTTTGATATTCGTATTTGGAGCATCAACATTTTTTTTTTAATGTTTCAAAATCCCAATTTTTGATAACCGGGCTCCACGGGTTAGTTTAATCCCATTGGCCTCAAATATGAACCAAATAGTTTTTAGGTCTAATAGAATAAATATTTGCGCGGACACTTGGGAAAACCAAAAGTTCAAGAAAAATGTCATTCTATACAAGAATGTGGGTAGGGCAGTAAGGGGAGAGGGATCTTCACGATCGCCAGCCTCCTTGAAAATATTCTAAATGGGGCGGCATAATTTTTTTTATAAATTTTCCATGCCCGTGAATTTTACTTTAGCCAATTTTTCTATTAAAAATTTTAATAAATTTATTTTGTTAACATTTAAAATAGTACAGTCACAAAAAAAATGTTTTTAACTGAAATTAATTTGTATTCAAAGGACCGTACCAAAGAAAAACAAAAAGTTTATTTTAACAAAAGTTTTATTTTAAATTTAAAATTTTCCATACATTTTTTGAAAGTCGATTTTAAAAACAAAAACAATTTGTATGGAAATAAAATTAAAAGTCTATTTTAAATTTATTTTATTTTTCTGCGGTAAGGCCGAAAATGTTTTGAGCATTGTAGGGGGTATTAATGGATTCGGCAAAGTCGGATTCGACATTTTTTAATGTTACTGTTTCATTCAATTGATTCGTTTGAATTTCTTTTGATTGTTCACATATTATAATTGTTTTCGACTTTGAAGCTATTTGCTTAAGCTTAAGATTTTTAAAAACTTAAAAATAACAAAATACTTTACAACCCGTCTGTGAATACAATTATCTGTCATTATAATATTTTTTGTAGTTTATATCACTTTCTTATTAAGCACTCCACTTTAAAAAATTCAATTTTAAAAATATTTACCAATTGTTGATAAAATATTGGTAGACATTTTTTTTAGTTTTTATTTAAAAAAAAAAAATTAATTAAAATTTATCTTTGGTAGTTTCTTAAATGCTCTAATTTTTTAGCAAAAAAAAAATATCTTCTTTACAGCTCTAGTGTTAAACACGTTTTGAGTTAGCAATTTACAATTGTTTTACATTGAAGCCTCTTTGTTTTTAATTTTTTTAAATCTCTCACTCTTTCTTTAGATACTTACTTCTCCGCAGAATATCTCGTTCCTTGTTGTTTTCAAAATAAAACATGTGTTTATCATTTTTCTGTAGCTATTTTTAAACATTTTATCCCTCCCTGTCTGGAAATAGGTACCTCTTTTCTTGTTGTATTTTGTTGTTGCGGCATGTCGCAAAGTTAAATTTAGTACAATGAGGATAAAGTAAAATAATCTCAGCTTGGGGTTTAATATGTACACATGAACTTATTTAGGTCCATTTATATGTAAATTGTATGTTATTCCATTTTTAGTTTAGTACCTGCGATTTTTTTTTTCAGCTGTTCCATAAATTCTTTGTTAGGTATATTTTACGAACCCTGCATTTTTATTATGTTCTTGGAACAAATTGTTTACTTTTACAACAATTGCTTTACATGAGAGTGTATTCAGAGTCTTGTTGCCAGCACTGGCAATGTAGCAAAAGAGTTCTTCTTTCAAAAAATACATGTTTTTTGAAAGGTAATTTTAAAAAGTGCTCTTTTACCACCAGTGCCAGGGCTGGCAATTAAGACTCTAAATACCACTATTGTTTACATATAATTTATATAAATACTTTAGTAAAGTAAATCTACATTTTATAAAATTGTAACAGATTTTAACATGGTATTTGCACAGCCCAGCAAAACTTTGGTAATGGGTAGTGATTATATAACACATTACCAGGTAATGTATATACCTTATTTGTAGCATTATTTTAGGATGTCTTACCAAACATTTGTTCCACAACGTATTATTTTAAAGTAAAAAATAATGCATTACTAATAATTTGCTACGTAATGCATGATTATTGGAAAAATGTATTTCATATTTATTATTTCTAAACATTATATCATGGATGATTTATATTTGGTTACATTATGTATTATTTGAAAGTTTGAAATAATGCATTATTTATAATTAAATGCATAATGCATTACAATAACATAAAAAATAATTATTTTATAAAAAATGCATAAGTTTAAACTAGAGATGGGCTCACGACAGGAAATTTCTAACGACACACACTCACTAGCATATTATATCTACTTACACTCACTTACAATCACGTGAGTAAATTTAATACAAAATTACTTTTTCACTACTCGTAACACCTTATATATTACGTTCTGGTATGCTATATTATATACCTTACTCGTAACCTATAAAATATCATATATTTTACACCTTACTGGTATTCTTTGTTATAAATTTATGACTTATTTTATACCTTACTGGTATTCTATGTGATAATGTGGATGCATTACTTTGAGTCTCATCGCCTGTTAAAATCATCAATGCTGCAATGTATAAAATAAGAGATCATATACCTTATTTTATACCTTATTTGGTAATCTAAGTTTTGCTGGGAGACTTCTGGAATATACTTTTTAAAGAACTTTGGCCTCCTAAATACGAAACTGTCACCAGAATTTGTTACGATAAATGATAGCTAAAAAAGTATCACCTGTATAACACCGATCACTGTATCATCTTACCATTTTCGAATTGTATGCGATTTTGCTATTGTTATTCCTGGAAATTTCGACAGCGAAAACGATATCACATTTTCATATCGAAACGATATCGTTATCACCTAGAATAACGATAGTTGTTCGATAAACTCTGAAAAAAAACGCGATTTTACTATCGTTGTGACTGGAATTATCGATAGCGAAAACGATATCATATTTTTATGGAAATAACTCAATAAATTTTTTTTAAATAATTTTTTTTTAAATAATCTTTTATAGTTTATGAAGGGTATCTAAAGATTCGGCAAGGCCGAATTGACATTTTTTCTTTTTTTTTTAACTTTTTAATAAATTTTTTATTTAGTATTATATTATCTTGTCATTGACTTTGAATTTATTTTTGTATAAGGGGGTTTCACTTTGTTTATCTGTAAATGGAAAGAATTATTAAATCCCTGTTAATAATAAATAGGGCTGCGATTGCATGCACTTAAAAACCGAAAATATGCGCCTAAAATATACGTTAAAAATTTAAAATATGCACAAAAAAAACCTGAGTGAAAATATTTTTAAAATTAAGACAATTTTAAATAAAAAATGCTTGCGAATTTTTTACTCTAGCCCAAAAGATTAAATCCTGACAATGTTTTGCTGAAGACTTGGTGTACTTGTCAAAGCAAAACTTTTTTTAGGAAAAAAAATGTTACATTCATTTGTCATTCCATGCAAAACGAATTGAAATATCGGTCGAGGACCCCATTAAGTTTATATATTACACCGTCCGACAGCAAATATTAAACTCCGGATGATATACGTCTGAAAGTACACAGAAAATAATATTGAGAAAAACAATTTGAGTAATCACTTGTTTTAATTTTTAAAACAAATTTGAGTAATTTTTTAATTATACGCAATTAAAAATTTACTCAAAAATTGAAAATAAAATTTGAGTAAATAATTTAGTACAAATTAAATTTTGTTTTTTATTCTCTTGGTGTTTTGCATTCTCATTTAGTTTATACTTTTTTGTAAATGTATATGAAAGTTTGAAATCATCTTTATGAAATTATCCTATGATTTTAAGACATAAATATATTTGGTAAAGTTTGAAAAAACAAAAGTTTTTGAAAAAAAAATTGTGAAACTAAACTTTTTAAAAAAATAAATTGATAAATTTTGAGTAAATTTTTACTTGACATAAGTAAAAAGTTACTTAAAAATACTAAAAAATTTTAAGTAAAGTTTTAATTGTGTGAATTAATAATTTACTCAAATTTTTCCTAAAATTTTCCTTTGTCTAGAAGACATAGTAAGTATATTTGGTAAAGTTTGAAAAAGCAATTAAAAAAAAAAAAGCGAACCTTTTTAAACTTTTTAAAAAAATAAATTGATACATTTTGAGTAAATTTTTACTTGACATAAGTAAAAAGTTACTTAAAAATACTAAAAAATTTTAAATAAAGTTTTAATTGTGTGAATTAATAATTTACTCAAATTTTTTATTAAGCATTTAATAATTTTTTATTAATAGTTTACTCAATACTTTTAAATCGTTTACTGATGCAAAATTGAGTAATTTTTTACTCAATAGTATTAAAAATTTACTCAATCTAATGGAGTAAAACTGCATTTGCAGTTTTTTTATTTCGTGATCCTGTTTCCTTTCAGAAGGACTTCAAAGTTTTAAAGGATACATTTTGTAAAATATTTTTGAAATGTTTGTACTTGTCCTAAGATTACTCTGATGGCAAATGAAATAGGAGGATCTCCCCTAATTTTTCCATTTTTTATTTTCCCACATCAGAATAAAAGGATAAATAGGGTCATTTTATAAAACTTCATCAAAATATTTTATTGAAAATTTTGAATGACATTGAAGGATACATATTTTAAAGGACGTAACTTACCTCCTTTTTCCTGGTATATAAAAATAATAAAAAAGGAAAGTTAAGCGAGGTCCTCCTCTTTCATTTGCTATCACTACACTCAAAAAAAAAAACTTGTAAAATTACAAGAAAAACTTGTAACTTTTTTTTGTTTGCTACCTCCTATTTGACAAAAATTCCTAGTAATTTTACAAAATTTTTATCAATAATTTTGTAGTTTTACAAGGTTTTTACCAATAAAATTGCAAATTTACAAATTTTTGACACGATAAAATTTGCTATTTCACGAGAATTCCTGGTAATTTTACAAGCTTTTTACCAATAATTTTGTAATTTTACAAGCTTTTTACCAATAAAATTGTAAATTTACAGTATTCTGTCGCAATAAAAATTACAAGGAATTCTCGTGAATTTATTAGATTTTATTTGTAAAATTATCTTGAAAATTTGTAAAATTACAAAAAAAATTTAAATTTCGATTTGTTAAAAAACAAGGAAAACTGACAAATATTGGTAAAATGGGATTACAAGACTTTTCCTAGTAATTTGACAAAGTTTTTTTTGTGTGTAGTGGTATCGTAGGATAAGTACAAATATTAAACAAATATTTTATAAAATTTAATCATCTAAAACTTTGAAGTCCTTTTAAAAGGAAACAGGATCACAAAAAGATAAACTGTAAATACAGTTTTACTAGCGACTTTTTTTTTAATTTTAGCATTTTGGAGAGTATAAAAGTATTTAACACTCTCACCTGTTTTTTGTACATTTGTTAAACAAATGGAACTTTTTTTTGATAAAAAAAAAATGGAAAAAATATTTTGTTTTTCACGAAAAACAAAATTATGATAAAATATATTTGAAGAAAAATAATGTTTGATAAAAAAAAATGTTGATGAAAAAAAAATTTTTGATATAAAAAAACAAGTAAGAAAGTTATAGTCGGTCAAGACCGACCATATGATACCCTACACCAGTGTTTTCCGGAAAAAGGGTCCCAAGTCCAAACATGGACCGATTGTATCTGTCTTTTGTTAGATCATTATTTAGTGTAGAAAACACACACAGATCAATTTTAAGTGGAATTGGTTAATTTTTTTTGTCAATATAACAATATAACGGTCGAAGTTTTGATATGGGGGACTAAGTCCAAAAATGGTCCAATTATATTCCGATTTGATAAGGTTGCTAAAGTACACGTTTAGCACCTAAAAATAATTTTTTTATCAAATATTTCCATTTTTATGAATTTTGAGGGAATTATGTGAATATCGGGAAGGTGGTTTGTATGGGGACTACCAGAAGGACTGATCCGATTCCTTTGAAATTTGGAATGGTGATTTGTGCATACAAAATTTGATTACTTGCTGAATTTCAAAGCGATATCTATTATAATACGGTTATTAGAGTCATTAAAGCCGAATCCAAAGGGGGCGTTTGTATGGGGGCTAGGTCTTAACATGGACCGATTTTCTCCAATTTCAATAGGCTTCGTCCTTGGGCCAAAAGATGCTTAAGTTTCAAATTTCAGGTCAATTGATTGAAAATTGCGACCTGTATCGTGCTTAAACCGATAGATGGACAGACGGACGGACGGACGGACGGACGGACGGACGGACGGACGGACAGACGGACGGACGGACGGACATCGCTAAATCGACTCAAAAAGTTATTCTGAGTCAATCGGTATACTTGAAGGTAGGTCTAGGACCAATACTTCGGGTAGTTACAAACATCAGCACAAACTCAATATACCCTGTACCACAGAGTGGTGTAGGGTATAAAAATTATGAAAAAACAAGTGAAAGTGTTAAATTCGGCAGTGCCGAATCTATTATCTTCAAAAAAAAAAAAAATTGTCAGGGGCGTGTGTTTTTAAGGTGGGGAGTGTGATGGGGTCAGTGGGGGACGTTGGAAGCATCTTCCCATACCGATAAATATACCAAATGTTTCATTTATTTAAGAAAAATTCAAAAAAAAGTTATGTTTTCAGAGGTTGGGTCAGTTCTTCAAGGGAGAACTTTTTTCTCCCTTGGCCGATTTTGCCCATTTACGAACTCAACCTGCCTAGGACCATAAGACATATTCGTGCCAAATTTCAGGAGGCTAGCTTTTTTATTTTGCCATCTACAGACAGACGGACGGACAGACGGACATTCACAGAATGTCTTAGAATCGATCACTAATCAATAAAATATATACTTTATGGGGTCCCCGACCGATATTTCGATGCGTTACAAACGGAATGACAAAATGAGTACACCCCCATACTGTGGTTGGTGGGTATAAAAAATGTTGGTAAAAAAAATTTATTAAAAAACAATATGAAAAAAAAAAATTGTGAAAAAAACAAAAATTTGATGAAAAAAATAAATAAAAAAATTATGAAAAAAAAATTATAAAAAAAAATTTGATGAAAAAAAAATTTGAAAAAAAATTAATAAAAAAAATTGATGTAATAAAAAATGATGAAAACAAAATTTGATAAAAAAATTTATAAAAAAAAATTATGAAAATAAAAATTTTATAGAAAAAAAAATAATAATAAAAAAAAAAATTGATAAAAAAATTTTTTTTTGGAAAGTAATTATGTTACGTTTTATTCACCAGCAGGCGAATTTTTATGCAGGTTACAAATCGACGTTACAAACCTTTTGAACTTAAAAAAATGAAAACAGTAATTCTTACTTTCGTTTTTGTTTCTCGTTAGCTTATATAGTCAAACTGAGGTGGCGTCCTGCAACTTTTTTTAAAATTAGACACCAGCCTTAAAACATTATCATGTTAAAAAAAAACATTAAAAAAAAATATTATGTATTAATATATTCACATTTAAATTTTTAAAGTTTAAAATAAATTTGTTTCAATATGTAATTTTACTAATTTATGCCAAAATATGAAAAAAATATTTGTTTAAAAGTTGAAAAAAACTTTGCATATGCAAAATATGCAAAAATAATAATTTTCACCAAAATATGCAAAAACAAGTCGATGCCATTTGAACTTAAATTTATGGATTTGAAAAGGAAATTGGTCGTTATCGTATTAAGACTATCGACAAAAAACATGAATTTTCATGGATATCGCAGCCCTATTAATAATATTCTATGTACTTTTCTTAATCTAATCGAATTCGTATTTTTGATTTCAAGTTTGATATACATTTTAGAAGTGATAGCGAATAAAATTTTATTATATCAACTATAACCGAAATTTCTTATCATTTAAAACAAAAATATTAAGAAAGCAAAAAAACTTGTAAATTTAAAAGAAATTTTAATTTTACTGCAAAAGTTAAATGAAATCGGCAAGATAAACTGTAAAATGTGTTAATTTTTAGGTTAACTATTAGTAACTAATAGACAGACTAACATCGTTGGAATGTCTTAGACTCCACAACATAACACATGTATAATATTTCAATACGTTACCCACAGAATGCTGAAATGCGTTTTCCCCATGCTGTGGTTAAAGGGTTTACAAATTTATTAAATTTATAAAAAGTTTTAATTTTGATAAAATAACTTTTTAGTCATTTAAAGAAATTTTCCAGAATTAATTTCAAATTAAATATTCATATAATGTAGCAAGATTTTAATACCCTCCAACCACTTGATGGGGATATACTCACTTTATCATGCCATGGTTAACGCACATTTTTTTTTTAAATTTTAAATGAAGGTACAATAATTTTCTACAAAATGTAAAATTTTCAGAAAGCAATGATTTTTTATTCTAGAAAAATCAATTTTTATTCCCAATTACAAAAATTCAAAACCACTTCCAAATTTTTTCCAAAAAACAAATATCCCATACAATCGATAGCCCATACAAAACTTTTTTTTAATTGAAAAAATTAAAAATTTACCATATTTAACGATACTTTGAAGTTCAAAGTCATTTTAATCGAGAGAGAACAAAAGAAAAACCGGCTTTCTGAAAATTTTAGGTACATTTTGTTGAAAATTTAATGAATTTTAATTTAAAATTAAAAAAAATGACTCTGTGGAACAAATTCTGGTTAGCAAATGTTAGGTCGATTCTGAGAATGAGGGGTGGAAATAGAGGCTAAATTAGAAGACACGTATCGCGGCGTTTGTTTATGTTAGTTCGAATTTTTTTTTATCGACCTTCGAACTTTGCAGTCAAATGCCGATTTTCAGCATATTTTTTATATGGTTTTTTTTGGCTATAACTCGTCGACTAATTGATATTTTTTTCAATCTGTAAAAGCCAAATTATTGCTAGAGAAGTTATCTGTAAAAGCCAAATTATTGCTTTGAAGTTATCGAGTTTTGTAATTCTTAAAACCCCGGTGGTCCCCTAAAATAACGTATCTCAAAAACAGCAAGGTAGAGCGAAACGGACACAAATTTCGGATCAAAAACTATGACGATTTTTAAGGAACCCAACTAGGTTTAGGCCCATCGGGGTCTGGACCTATCGGGTCCGAACCCAATGGGGTCCTCAAATGTGTATGAACTAAGTTGAAATAAAAAAAAAATAACCATGAATATTTTCATACCATTAACAATACTGGTGGGATGGTACTCTTGATATCACCGCCAAAGCATTGATTAGATATGTGTTGGATAAATATTCGTTTTTCTATTCATTACTGCTTGCATTGCATATTAATAGTTGAAAATTATAACAACAACAGTTCAGCCGCTAGCAATTCAAACTTCACCACATCCATTTCATGGTTCGATTCTGGACTGGGCATTGATATTAATAAAAATTCACATATTAGAAAAACAATTACTATTAACAAAAACAAACTGGCATTTGAATCCTACTGATGAAGACAGTTAAGTGGAACTGTCCGAAAACGGTATAGGAATACCAGAAATGTCTATAGCTTTTAGAAATTAAATTTTTCTTCTACATTTTTCAACTCAAACCCTTATAACAAATAGAATTAGAGCCCGTGCTCGATCTGTACTAACAGAAAAATCAACAAAAATAAAAATTTCAGTTAACTAATTTTTAGCAAAACGTTTTTGCTAACTTTACCAAAAAAATTTTGGGTTCAAAATCAGCAAATTTTCTTGTAGGTTTACAAGCTTTTTTTGCTAACTTTACAGTCTTTTTTTTGAGTGTATGTCGTATATGTTTCACGCATTGTCATTTATTTTACTACTTAATTTAAAGTTGCATTTAATTATAAGATTAATTAAATTTCTTTGAAAGCAATTTTAATTTTTTTTAATTGTCTGTTATAAATCAGTGTTTAAGAAATCAAAACTTTTATACTAACACAAGTAAAACTTTAATCAAATAACAATGGCAGCAAATCACCTTCCCTCCTTCAGATAAGATTTTGCACAAAAACTCAAAGACATTCCAAAAACAGGGCATTCCATGCTAAATCAGACACTTTGAATTTTTTTTTTAGATTTCTCCAATTTTTTACATTTTTTATTGTCCTTTGAAAACTTCCTCCTGGTAAATTTTTAGACCCGTTTACAAGATATCGAAAATTTTCGAAAATTCCGAGCTCGTTCCATTACTCAAACTTCTTTTATTTATAACTTCTTCAAAAATGGTCCAAATTCAAAGTTTATGATTAAAAATTTTATTTTTTTACGCAGTTTAAAATAATGTTAAAGTTAAGTTGACACGTATTTTTACACTGGACAATATTCGTGTTAGGTAGGGAGTTATCGGAACAAGCTTATATATTACTAGGGAAGTACCAAAGTACAAATATTTACCTCTCTTTACCCTTAGGAATCCGAATTTCCAGAAAGTACTTTTTTTGGGAATGTTTTTCCGTTACAGGATCCTACATTCTAATTTTCGAATTAATAGGATTTTTTTCAGAAAAAATAAAAAGCACCAAGTACTCGCTTTTTTACCCCTCCCTAAGAATCGGAACTTCGAAAAAGAACTTTTTCTGAATTTTTTCCGTTGTTGGAACCACAATTGCAAATTTTAATATTTTTGTAGGACCTTAATTTCAAAAAATACAAAAAGTACCAAAGTACCATTTTTTACCCTTAGGAATCCGAATTTCCAGAAAGTACTTTTTTTGGGAATGTTTTTCCGTTAGAGGATCCTACATTTCAAATTTCAAATTAATTGAATTTTTTTTTCAGAAAAAATAAAAAGTACCAAAGTGCTTGGTTTTTTCCCCTTTTTCAACCCGTTGATTTTACCCCTTAAAATCAACATTTCCAAAAACCCAGCCTTAGCGGATATGTATTCCGGGAGTTGAAACTACAATCCAAATTTCAAGACTCTAGCTTCAGTGGTTTGGGCTGTGGGATGATGCGTGATTAGTATGTCAGTCAGTCATCAGTCAGTCACGTAACTACTTTATATATGGGGCATTCCATGTGAAATCGGACACTTTGAAAAACTTTTTTTTTAGATTTTCCCAATTTGTTTATAGTTTTTAGTACCCTTCGAAAACTCCTTCGTGGTAAATTTTCAGATTTTTTTGATGACCCGTTCAAAAGATATCGAATTTTTAAAAATTGGTAGTTTGTTCCTTTACTCAAACTTCTTTTAATCATAACTTCTTCAATAATGGTCCAAATTTCATATTTTTTTTTTCAAAATTTTTGTTTTTTGAAGTACTTTCTAAAAAAAAATCACAAAAAATTCTCATTTTTGAAAATGTTTGTACTCTTCGATTTTTTTGAAATTTTTTTGTGTAAAACTTCTATCAATTCTACAAATTTTTTGCCCAGGAAGATCGTGGGATAACGATTATTACTATTTTTTAAAATTTTTTGAAAAATTTTTATTGTAATTTTCCAATCTTAAAATCATTTCTACTGTTCCAATGGTGCGTCATAGAGGGGTCCTTTATAAGACCGACCCCCATTAATTTTTACGTCTTAACATTTCTTTGGAACAAACTAATACCCTATCTCCAATTTCTAAGGGGGCTCCCACACAAAACGACATTTTTTAAAATTTGTTCCAACCGCTCTAACTGCCCTAATAGTGCCCTTAGAGCAAAAAAATGTTTTTAGTCCAAACATTTTCTCTGAACACACCTACCCTCTATCTTTAACTGTTAAGGCGGTCCCCATACAATTTTTTTTTATTTTTTGTAAATTTGTTTTATTTAATCAGCTTCTACCGATCCAATGGTGCGTCCGAGAGGGGTCATTAGTGAGACCGACCCCCATTTATTTTTACCTTACACCATTTTTTCAATACATACCTACGCCCTATTTCCACTCCCTAAGTAGGCTCCCATACAAAATTACATTATTATAAAATTTGCTCCAACTTTTATTTGTATGGGAGCCTACTTAGGGAGTGGAGATAGGGCGTAGGTATGTTTTGAAAAAATGTTGTAGGGTAAAAATAAATGGGGGTCGGTCTCACTAATGACCCCTCTCGGACGCACCATTGGACCGGTAGAAGCTGATTAAATAAAACAAATTTACAAAAAATAAAAAAAATTTTATGGGGACCGCCTTAACAGTTAAAGATAGAGGGTAGGTGTGTTCAGTGAAAATGTTTGGACTAAAAAAATATTGTGGGTCGGTCATACATTTTGTAGCTCTAAGGGCACTATTAGAGCAGTTAGAGCGGTTGGAACAAATTTTAAAAAATGTCGTTTTGTGTGGGAGCCCCCTTAGAAATTGCAGATAGGGTATTAGTTTGCTCCAAAGAAATGTTAAGACGTAAAAATTAATGGGGGTCGGTCTTATAAAGGACCCCTCTATGACGCACCATTGGAGCAGTAGAAATGATTTTAAGATTGGAAAATTACAATAAAAATTTTTCAAAAAATTTTAAAAAATAGTAATAATCGTTATCCCACGATCTTCCTGGGCAAAAAATTTGAAGAATTAATAGAAGTTTTACACAAAAAAATTTCAAAAAAATCGAAGAGTACAAACATTTTCAAAAATGAGATTTAAATTTTAAAACTTAAAAATCGCATACTAGAGCGCTTTTAAGAATTTTTTGTGATTTTTTTTTTAGAAAGTACTTAAAAAAACAAAAATTTAAAAAAAAAAAATATGAAATTTGGACCATTATTGAAGAAGTTATGATTAAAAGAAGTTTGAGTAAAGGAACAAACTACCAATTTTTAAAAATTCGATATCTTTTGAACGGGTCATCAAAAAAATCTGAAAATTTACCACGAAGGAGTTTTCGAAGGGTACTAAAAACTGTAAACAAATTGGGAAAATCTAAAAAAAAAGTTTTTCAAAGTGTCCGATTTCACATGGAATGCCCCATATGTATATTCATGATCCTCGATCGATTTTAAGTCGATCTAGCGATGTCCGTAGAAAACACGCTAACTTTTGAAAGACTTTACATAGGCTACTGAAGTTTAGCATATATGTTGGGCATTTATCTGGTCAAGTTGGTATTGCAATCCAGCGAAATCGGTCCAGTGGTTCAAAAGTTATGAGCAAAAGAGTGAATTTCGGCTGGGGTTTTTCACGAATTCACGAAATAAAAAACACGATAACTTTCTAATGGCAATTCTGAGAATGCTGAAGCTTAGCATATATATTTGTCGTTCCTTTTGGCTGTTTCGTATTGAATTTCAGTCAAATTGGTCCAGTGGTTCAAAAGTTATTAGCATAACCGTAAATTTCAGATTCACCTCACATTAAATTCACGTGTTGAACCCCGTTAAACATATTTTAAAAACATTGTTAAGTCACAAAAATATTTTACAACGCATTTTTGTCACTCAAAAATATTTTTACACTAAACAAAAAATACACTCAAAAAATATTTTACACTCAAAAAAAATTTTACACTCCAAAAAAAATTAGCAAATTATTTTTTTTTTTTTAAAAATTAGTTTAAAAAAAAGTTTTTTTACACAAAATAAAATATTTCTAATCAAAAATGTTAATTTTTCACTCTAGAAAATTTACTATAACTTAAAAAGGGCATTGTGGAGGGTATTCATAGATTCGGCCAAGTCGAATTTAACTTTTCTATTTGTTTATTTTAATTTATTATTAAATTTCTTTCTTCAATTCTTTTTTCAAATAAACTTTTTACATTTTTAAGAATATAAATCATTTATTTTTTTGTTAGTTTTTAGATTTTCCCAATTTCCTTAACCTTTTGAAAACTTCTTCCTGGTAAACTTTCAGATTTCTTTGATGGTCCATTTACAAGATATCGAATCTTCAAAAATATGGAGCTTGTTCGTTTATTTCATCATCTTTTAGTCATAACTTCTTAAGTAATGGAGCAAAATATTTTTTTTTTGTTTAAGTTTTTGGTTTTTTTTACATACTTTTTACAAAAATACTAAAAATTTTTAAAAAAGTTATGATTAAAAGAAGTTTGAGCATAGAAAAAAACTCAGAATTTTTAAAAATTCGATATTTTTGAACTGGTCATTAAAAAGTTCTGAAAAATTCTAAATAATTGGAAAAATCTTCCAAAAATAATTGTTCAAAGTGTCTAATTTGGCATGGATTGCCCCATATATAAACTAACAATAGATAATGACGATTTTTAAAGTTGTAAAGGAATAAAAGAGCAAGAAAAACAAAAATAATCCGTAAAAAACATTTTTTTTCTTAATTTTGCAGATAAAAACGAAGTCCGAAAAGAATTATAAAACACGACAATCAACATAACAAATTCTGGAATACTAGTAAATACATACATTAATAATATACTAAAAATTAAGGTGGCTCTTATATATTTTGGAGGTTCTAGATGATAGGGGAGCAGTGACTAAATAACGCTGGCAGTGCACATAAAACTTAATTCATTTCAAAGTATTTTACTAAAATTTATTATAATTCCCCCTTATCATAATTCCCACTTATTTAAGTTCCACCCTACTACAATTCTTGTGAATGAAAGTATTATCAACATTGTACGACAACGACTTTCAGTGATTAAATGAAGTAGTTAGTAAAAAACTATCGTAAAGAACACAACATACAGCTGGTCAAAATCCAATAATAAATTAAAAAATAAAACAGAAATTTCTTAAACAAAAATAATATGAAACGATTTATCATCCCCTGGGCACTAACTGCCCTGCTACTAGTTATCTCCCCAACTGAAGCCCGACGAGCAGATCTCAGAGCAAATCATATGCATCAACCTAGTATTGCTGAGCAACCATTAGCCTCTCGCAGACCTACACCAGAAGCTTATAATTCTTTACGTGATATCTTCTTTCGCTATGAAGAAGCTAAAACATTGGGTTCTGATCTAGAATTAACCGTACGAGAATTACAAGCAAATCAAGTAATAATGGAAGTTAAAACTAAAGAATATGAAGAAGGTTTAGTTACACCACATCTTTTCAAACCCTCACAACATTTTTTTAAAGTTTTGGAAGCTATAACACAATCTCCACTCTTTAAATATATCAAGGCCATGCCTAAGGGAGCTGTGCTGCATGCTCACGATACTGCTCTCTGTAGTACTGAATTTTTAATTGAACTGACATATCGTGAAAATCTATGGGTATGCCAGGCTGCTGGTGCTAAGGAAATTAAAGGTTTAAGATTTTCAAAATCTACACCAACTTTAGAATTAGAAGATGATTGCACTTGGGAACTAATGTCAAAAGTTAGAGAGCAATATGGTGCCGCTAAGGTAGATGAGTACTTAAGTGAACATTTAACTTTATATCCTACGGAGAAATTTTTGGATAATAATGTTGCTTGGCAACAATTTATGGAAATTTTCGGTATTTTGGATGGTTTGTTGTTTTATGCACCCGCTTGGTCGGATTACTATTATAATGCTTTGGAAGAGTTTTATGCTGATGGTGTGCAATATTTGGAATTCCGTACAACATTGCCAACTGTAAGTAAAGTGAAAATAATAAATCGGTAAACATTTTTTTTAGCACTTTTCTCTTTGAGACTTTGGTTTCTAAAACAGCTGTTTTTATGCCCTCAAACCACAGTATTGGGGTATACGCATTTTGTCATTTCGTGTGTAACGCATCGAAATATCGGTATTGATCGAAATATCGGTATTGTAACTTATCGAAATATCGGTTGGACTGCATGATGCAGTCCAACTCAAAAGATCTAGACTCCTGAAATTTGGCATAATATATGTTATTATAGGCTGGTTAACTACGTGAGCGGGCACAATCGGGCTAGGAGGAAAAAAGTTCTCGTTGCAGAACTTCCAACCCAAAAAAAAATAATTTTTTTTTTATAAATTTTCCATAAGAATTTCAAAGAGCTCTACTTGATATGGGCGTGTGAGTGACTATTAACTCACACTCACTAACCCTCACGATAGAAATTTTCCAATCATGCACACTCACTCACAAGCAATTTTTTCCTACTCACTCTCACTCACAATCACGTGAGTAAATTTAATACAACTCACACTTACATGCACTTACACTAGCTTTACTCACACTTAAGTGATCTCACACTCTTCGAAATTTATAAAAAAAAACAATAAAAAAATTAAAATTTCAAAAAACTAACAAAATTTTTAGCGATATTTTAAGTTTAACCAAATTTAAAAAAAAAAATTTCTGTGACAAAATTTTTTAGCCAAATTTTACAATATTTTGTTGCTTTTTTTGGGACGAAGGAAAATATGAAGGAAAAATCAATCAAACAAATTCACGCAAAAAAATCGACTCACGCACACTCACTCACGAAAAATTTGGTATTATTAACACTCACGCATTTTTTCCACTCACTCACAACTACGTGGGTAAAATTGAGTTTCACGCAAATAAATCACGCAAACTCATGCAAACAAATCGCCTCACGCACGCTCACTCACGGAATTTTTTGAATCACTCACGCATTTTTTCCACTCACTCACAATTAAGGGAGTAAAACGGAGTTTCAGTCACACTCACGCGTGAACACGTAAATAACGCACTTATCTGATCAGGTGCCCATCTCTATGCTGCACTTAGGATTAGGATTTCTGGATATATAATGAAGTATAAACATTTTTTTGAAAATCGGTCGACCGGTTTTTAAAATATATCTCTATTTGAAAATTAAAAAAAAATCTCAAAATTTCTGTTCTGTTCCATTTATAGAGCATACTCTCTTATATAAACTTAATTTGTGTTAAATCCTATGATTTTAACCCGTGACGACATTCGTTCAAAGTTTTTGATTTTTGGAAATTTTCCACCAAAATTTTGGATTTTTAAAAAATGAAAAAGTAAAAAAAAATATTATTGGCATGCTGAATACGAATAGCAAAAATTCTACATCGGTGCAGTGGTTTCTAAGATATCTCCATTTGAGATTTTGTAAACGATTTCCGAAAATGGTGATTTTTCTCACGTTCAAGAAATTTTTTAATAAAAATCTTAAAATTTTTTTTCTAGTGAGTATTTTTAATAGAGCTTGCGATAAACTTTTTCTTAAACTTCATATGGGTCAAATTAAACCATTTTGACCCATGGCTCCCTTTGATCAAAGTTTAGAGATTTTGGGAAAAAATTTTCTAGAAACTTAAACTTTGATCGAATGGCGACACAGGTTAAAACGTACGGATTTGGCTCAAACAAATTTTAACTTAATGTATCTCTCAAGCTCTATGAAGGATCAAGGAAATAAAATTGAGATTTCTTTTTTTTCAAATTCTTGACGGTATCTCGTAAACCATTCCACCGATTTAATTTTTGTTTTATATTTTGGTTCAGAGCATCAAAATCAATAAATATTATGAATCGCAAGATATATTCTATTTGGTTTGTTAATTTACCAAAAATATTGGCCCTAGACCTACCTTTAAGTATACCGATCGACTTACAAGGAAGGTCTTTCAAAGGGCACCCACCGATTGCCATGAAAATTGAATATGGGAATGAGTGGGAAACAAGTGAGAGTGTTAAATTCGGCTGTGCCGAATCTTTTATACCCTCCAAAATGTAAAAAAACATAAAAAAAATTTCAGTGGCGTCTTTTTTTGGTGGGGGGTTGGTTTGGGGGTTTGGTGGGAGACATTGGGGGACACCTTCCCCTTGCGATAGATGTTATCAAACGGATTTATTATGACTCTTCCAATTATTTAATCCAATTAATCATTATTAAAATACATTTTTTATATCCACGCCCACAAAAGGGGCGGGCCAAACTTTTTTTGATTTTTTTTTTTCGCTGGGTCCATATGCAGGGTTTTGCGCTTCCTCTGACAAAAAAATGTTGCATTTTCTTAAAAAAAGTACAAAAAACCCTGCAAAAAATACCGTTTTTCAGAGGTGGGTTTAGTTCTCCAAGGGGGAACTTTTTTCCCCTTGGTCCGATTTTGCCCATTTCCGAACTTAATCTGCCTAGGAATATAAGACATATTCGTGCCAAACTTCGAAAGTCTAGCTGTTTTATTTTGGACTGTATCGTGTCCTCTACAGACGGACGGACGGACGAACATCACTAGAATGTCTTAGAATCGATCACTGATCATTAACATATATACTTTATGGGGTCCTAGACCGATATTTCGATGCGTTACACACGGAATGACAAAGTGAGTATACCCCCGTACTGTGGTTGGAGGGTATAAAAATAAGAGTTACATGTTTTTTTTAGCTGCCCAATCTCAAATTTAATAAAGGGTTGACATCTTTTGAAAAAAATAAGGGCTTTCGGGAAAATTTCAGATTGTGAAATATTTTTCGTACAGAAAAAATTTCGGATTCGGACATCTTTAAAGTCTAAAGTTCACCGATGTTTCTACAACATAAAAAGCCTCAGAATTTGAATATCACATTTTGAGTCATTTTTCGTATAGAAAAAAATCGCACATTCTGAGACACTTTCCGTATAGAAAATGTATCAGATTCTAAGATTTAAAAGTCTAAGGTTCACGAAAGTTTTCCAAAATAAAAAAACCTCAGATTTTGAATCTAAGATTCTGAAACATTTTCCGCATAGAAAATGTCTCAAATTTTGCGACATTTGTCGTATACACTCAAAAAAAAACCTTGTAAAATTACAAGAAATACTTGTAACTTTTTTTGTTTGCTACCTCCTATTTGACAAAATTTCCTAGTAATTTTACTATCTTTTTACCAATAATTTCGTAATTTTACAAGGTTTTTACCAATAAAATTGTAAATTTTCAAATTTTTTGACACGATAAAATTTACAAGGAGGTTTCGTAATTTTACTAGAGTTTTGGCTACCGCCTATTTTACGAGAATTCCTAGTAATTTTATAAACTTCTTACCAATAATTTTGTAATTTTACAAGTTTTTTACCAATAAAATTGTAAATTTACAGTTTTTTGGCGCAATTGAAATTACAAGGAAGTCTCGTGAATTTATTATATTTTTTTTTGAAAAATTATCTTGGAAATTTGCAAAATTACAAAAAAATTGTACAATTACAAAAAAAAAACGTAAATTTCGATTTGTTAAAAAACAAGGAAAACGGTCAAAAATTGGTAAAATGGGATTACGAGATTTTTTTTTTGGTAATCTGACAAAGTTTTTTTTTTGTATCGTATAGAAAAAGTTTAAGATTCTGAGACATTTTTCGTTTAGAAAAAGTATTTTATTTTGAGAAATTTTTCGTATAGAAAAAGTCTCAAATTCTGAGAAATTTTTCGTATAGAAAAAGTTTCAAATTCTAAGAAATTTTTCGCATAGAAAAAGTTTTAGATTCTGAGACATTTTTCGTATAAAAAAATTTTGAGATTCTGACAGGAGTCACTTTTCGTATAGAAAAATTTTAAGATTTTAAGAAATTTTTCGTATAGAAAAAGTATCAAATTCTGAGACAAAATGTCTTAGATTCTGAGACAAGTTTCGTATAGAAATAGTATCAGATTCTGAAAAAGTCTCAAATTCTGAAAAATTGTTCGTTAAGAAGAGCCTCTAATTCTGATTGTGAGACATTTATAGTGTAGATAAAGTGTTAGATTGAAAATGAAAAAATGAAAATTTTCGTAAAAAAAGTTTTCGCAGATTCTGAGACATTTCCGTGTAAAAAATTTTCAGTTTCTGACGATTTTTCGTATAGAAAATGTTTCAGATTCTGAGACATATTTCGTATAGAAAAAGTCTTT
The DNA here is from genome assembly GCA_963921195.1 of Pegoplata infirma. Classification (NCBI taxonomy): domain Eukaryota; kingdom Metazoa; phylum Arthropoda; class Insecta; order Diptera; family Anthomyiidae; genus Pegoplata; species Pegoplata infirma. Next base: position 30,680,598 of record OY992539.1, read on the forward strand.
GTTTCTGAGACTTTTTTTTGTATAGAAAAAGTCTCAGATTCTGAGATAGAAAAGGTCTCATTTAAACTTTTTCTACACGAATATTATGGTTTTATTTAGTAAAGAAAAATTACCTCGAGCTAGACTATCCCTACTCAAAATATTTTTTTTAAGTTTTTTTTTTTCTTAAAATATGTAATAACATGAATGTGTAGAAAAAACCTTTTTTTGTGACTTAATATTTTCCAGAGGGACCCCAAATTCTTGTGTGCCCAGGGGCCCCGCCATGCCTTAAAGCGGCTCTGGATCAACTTTAATTTTCTTACCTGTTTTTTTTGTCCCATTCAAAATCGTGTTGCACAGTGACCTTTTAATTCCTATTAGATTTGTGTCTGTTTTTTACACTTATTAAATATCTTACAAAAGAAAGATCCAGTTTTATTTTCTTAGTAACGCAAAATATTTTTATAATTTCAGCTTTATGATTTGGAAGGTACAGTATTTACCGAAGTCGATACCGTTCGAATCTACAATGAAACTTTGACTAGATTTATGGCAGCACATCCCGATTTTATTGGTTCTAAAATGATATATGCACCCATACGTAATGCTGATGAAGCCGGTATGGAACGTTTAATAAAAATTTGTATTGAAATTAAGGTAAGTGGTTTAAAATTCTAGAATAACATTTTTTGTAAAACAAATATTTTTAATTCCCTTTTAGGACAAATTTCCTGATTTTGTGGCTGGTTTTGATTTGGTGGGTCAAGAGGAACTGGGACGTCCATTAAAAGATTATATACCCCAGCTATTGAGTATGCCTGATAATATTGATTTCTATTTCCATGCGGGTGAAACCAATTGGTTTGGTTCTTCGGTAGATGAAAATGTTATTGATGCTGTACTCTTAGGCACCAAACGTATTGGGCATGGTTTTGCTTTGGTTAAACATCCTTTGGTTTTACAAATGTTAAAAGAACGTAATATTGCTATAGAAGTTAATCCCATATCAAATCAAGTTTTGCAATTAGTTAGCGATTATCGTAATCATCCTTGTTCACACTATTTTGCTGATGGTTATCCTGTTGTTATATCATCTGATGATCCATCATTTTGGAAAGCTAACCCCCTATCACATGATTTCTATGTTGCCTTTTTGGGTATAGCTTCTGCCCATACTGATATTAGATTGCTGAAAAAGTTGGCTTTAAATTCTCTCAACTATAGTTCTCTAACAGCCGAACAAAAGGTAGTGGCCTTACAAAAATGGCAATTGAAATGGGATGAATTTATTGGAAATATTTTAAATGAAAATGATACTAATGCAGCTCAAAGACGTTTAAAAACGAATAAAATCGATTGACTAGCACGCCTGTTGTTTGCGATATTTTTGACTTTATTTTCGTTTAGATTATTTAATAATCACTTATAAATCTATCGTCATTATTAAGATTTCTCTATCTATGTTAGAGTGCTTTTTTTTATCGCCAACAGCAGTCTCTGATAAGCCAAACACTTTTTTTTTTTTATATATTTCCGATATTTTTTCTATGACTTATTGCTAAATTATTTATAATTGTTGTTAACTACATATTTTTTCAAGCGATTTACTATTCAAAATTTGTTTTTAATTTAAGATTTGCTTTATTTTATGATAAGATTTAATATTTTTTTTTATATAACCGATTAGAAATTTTGTTTACAAAAAATAATGTTTTGGTGTTAAGAATATTTTTTAAGTATTTTAGAATATAAAGCTATCCCTGGATTTGCATGGTAGATTCGACCACGAAAGAATCCCTTGGAAAGAGTTTAATTAAAAATTTCGTTGTTAATCGAGCGATAGTTTATTGTATTACTAATGCTGGACTTTAGTTAATTTATTTTTGTAATTATGTTTTTTATACGATTAAAGAAATTTTTACTAAGAACTGAAATAAAATAATAGCTGAATATGTAATTGTAATCAAGAAATTTTGTTTTTTATTTAAGTATTTTTTTTAACTTGAATCCAAATTTGCACCTTTAATGAAAGTTCGTTTCAGTTAATTTCACGCTAAACAAAATTCACGCTAAACAAAAATTATAGTCAGTCAAGACCAAACATTTAATACACTCAAAAAAAAAAAAAAACTTGTTAAATTACTAGAAAAAGTCTCGTAATTCCATTTTTCCACTATTTGACAAATTTCCTTGTTTTTTAACAAATAATTTTCGATCGAAATTTAATTATTTTTGTAATTTTACAGTTTTTCTTGTAATTTTACAAATTTCCAAGATTTTTTACAAAAAAAATCTAGTACATTTATTTTTGATAAATAACACCGCTCAACAAATCGAAGGTTTTTGGCTCCGGTTTGAAGTTTGATATAAAATTTTTAAAGATTTTGACTCGCTGATTCCAAATTTGTGCTCCAAATTTTTCCATCACGTCTAGAATTTTAATTATTCGCGGTTGAAAATGCGAAAAAAAGCGATTTTTGTCTTTTTTGAAAGCCTGCACAGCAGCAGCTGGGTGGAAGAAAAATGTGGTATAAAGCGTGAGAGTAGAATTGAACTATGATCTCAAAAATATGATCAAAAAAATTTGAAGTTGTTGCACTATTATTGGCCAAACATGCATTTTAAAAAAACACTGTCAAAAAAATTAGAAAAAGCACCATTTTTAAAAGGCTCTAATACAATAACCAGATGATCAATCTTTACTGTGATGAGCTCAAAATTTAGGCAAAAGTTCATTCTTTCTTATAGACTTTTAAACCCATTAAATATATCTTCCGATGTATACGAAAAATAACACAGAAATCTTAAATTTGTAAAATATTTATATTCTTTAGTTTTTCTTTGAAAAATATAAAAAAAAAACTAAGGTATCTACCTTACATTTTTTAAAAAATGTTAATTTTAACAGTATCATTTTAAAATGAAAGTAAAGCCCAACCAAACATAATAATTTGAAAAAAAATTGTGTTCTATGTTGGAGACCATAGACAAATTATACTTTTGCACTTTATACCAGATTTGTATTCCACTGAATGGCTGCTGTGCAGGCTTTCAAATAATGCAAAAATCTTCATTTTTCGAATTTTCAACCGTGAATAACTAAAAATCTGGACGTGATGGGAAAATTTGGAGAACAGATTTGGAATCAGGAGATCAAAGTCTACTAAAATTGATCATCAGAATTCAAACCGGAAAATGAGTGTGGAGCGGTGTAATCTTGACAATGGGATCTGACAAATTCCGAAACACGTGTCGATTAAGTCTTGCAAAAAATGGCCAACATAAATAAATTTAAAACAGTAAAATAATTTTCTTGAAAATTATTATACGAGCAACGACCATAAAAAATTCTTTAAAAGGAGACCAAAAAGTTTACGGAGGTTACCGATTGGGGTTACCGATTTTAGTGGAAGCGAAAATGAGGTTTTCCACATAAAATGTTGGGCCGTATTGTACAAAATAACCCCTACCACAAAAAAAGTAAATTTTTTTTTAAAAATTATTTTGTTGTTCTTTCAACGACCATAAAAAATTCTTTATAAGGATACCAAAAAGTTTGCGGAGGTTACCGATTGAGGTTACCGATTTTGGTTACCGATTGGTTACCGATTTTAGTGGAAGCGGTGGTACCAAAAATGTTGGTTTCCACTTAAATAATATTTAGTACATTTTTTCAACATTTAGTGCATTTTTTATTTTTGTTTTTTATGTAAAGAAATGCGTAATAAGGGAAAAAACATTTTCTAATTTTTTAAAAAAAATGTACTTTTTTGTGGTAGGGGTTATTTTGTACAATACTGCCCAACATTTTATGTGGAAAACCTCATTTTCGCTTCCACTAAAATCGGTAACCAATCGGTAACCAAAATCGGTAACCTCCGCAAACTTTTTGGTATCCTTATAAAGAATTTTTTTATGGTCGTTGGTTTTTTTCCCTAATTACTCATTTTTAATGTACTAAATGTTGAAAAAATGTACTAAATATTATTTTAGTGGAAACCAACATTTTTGGTACCACCGCTTCCACTAAAATCGGTAACCAATCGGTAACCAAAATCGGTAACCTCAATCGGTAACCTCCGCAAACTTTTTGGTATCCTTAGAAAGAATTTTTTTTATGGTCGTTGATATGAGAATATCATAGTTTTAATAAGTAAAGGAAATAATGACCTCGAGCTAGAATAAACCTACTCAAAATATAATATCTTAAAGGTCAATCATAATTTAGAATCTTGTACAGTTACGAGAATTTCTAATAAGTTTTATTTCGCCAAAAAAAATAGTAAATTTACAATTTTATTGGTAAAAATCTTGTCGAATTACAAAAAAGATCGTAATTTTTACTAGGAATTCTCGAAAATAGAGGGTAACAAAAAATCTTGTAAAGTCACGAAACCAATTTGTAAGTCTTACCGCTTCAAAAAATTGGAAATTTACAATTTCTTTGGTAAAAAGATTGTAAAATTACAAAATTATTGGTAAAAGATTTGTAAAATAACAAGAAATTCTTGTTAAATAGGAGTTTCTACCTCCTAAGTAAAAAAAGTAACAAACTTTTTTTGTAATTTTACAAGTTTTTTTTTTCAGTGTAGCCTAAACCAGTGTGTGCCGGAAAATGGGTCCCCAGTCCAGACATGGATCAAGTGGATTTTTTTTTTTAAATATTTGAATTGTGAGAACCAAAAGTAAAATTTGTTCGTATAGAAAAAGTCTCAGATTCTTAGATATTTTACGTATAGAAAAAGTCTCAGATTCTGACACATTTTTTATATAGAAAAAGTCTCAGATTCTGACACATTTTTCGTATAGAAAAGGTCTCAAATTCTTACACATTTTTCGTACAGAAAAAGTGTCAGATTCTGAGAGATTTTTCGTATAGAAAACGTCTTAGATTCTGAAACATTTTTTGTGCAGTCAAAGTGCCAGATTTTAAAACATTTTTCGTATTGAGGAAGTCTCAGATCTGAGACGTTTTTCGTATAAAAAAATTTGCAATACTAAGACATTTTATGTAGAAAAATATTCTCAAGATTCCAGAACATTTTGCGTAAAGAATTTGTAAAATTATTACAAATTCTGAGACATTTTTCGTATAGAAAACGTTTCAGATTTTGACAAAAGTCTCAGATTTTGAGATAGAAAAGGTCCCATTAAAACCAAATTGTTCTACACAAATATCATGGTCTTAATAAGAAAAGAAAAATGACCTCGAACTAGAATATCCCTACTCAAAATATATTTAGCTTCTTTGTCTTTAAACAGTTTTTTTTTTATATAATAATATATTATTATTATTATATTATTATTATTTTTCTACTTTTTTTTCAGCGAGGCCCCAAATTCTTGTGTGCCCAGGGCCTCGCCATTTCTTAATGCGGTCCTATAATAAAGACAATTTTTTTTTTAATATTATGGCAATTTGAACTAAAAATGGGAAAGATTTTATTTTAATTTACCTTATACACATCTGGGGATCCGATTGGATGAAGACCCCATTTTACTTGTCCCCGATGGACCTAGACACAGTTGGGTCCCTTAAGGATCATCATTCGCTCTACTTTGCTTAGTTTTTGAGATACGTGAATTTAAGGGCCCAATAAGATCTTGAGAATTTTAAAAACTCGATAGCTTTAAAACTTTAACTCGAAGAGTTTTTTTAGTGATTTTGTTTTACGCAATGGACTTTCTTTTGTTTCGGCATTATTTACTTAGATATGAGCAGTTTAAAATTTTCGGGAATGCTGACTATTTTAAATCCAAAGTTTGGACCCATGGGAGTCCACACATATGAAGAGGATTAGCGATACTACTTACGGAGATTCAAAGAATCAAAAATGGCCTCCGGTATGCTCTTTCTGGCTTACAAGGGAAGTTTCCCTAGTGTCAACCGTGGATCTTTATGGAATTGGTTTTGTTTTGGTGAGCAGAATAAATAAAAGGCCCAAATTCATATTTAGGGGTTGCAAATGACGGGGAAGAAATGACCATTTTCATTTTTTTCGTTTATCTCCTATATTATGCAAAGAACCCTAGCTATGTTACATACTGAACGAAAGGTCTTAGGAAAATCTATCTGTGTGTGTAAAGAACGTGTACAAACATGCACAACTTTTCGTAATATTGAGATAATACCAAATTTTTAGGACATTTTTATTACTAATTGTAAGTCGAAAAATATTAACTTTTTAACAAGTTGTTAGCACCACGAGATTGGCATTTAATCTGATACCAAATATGCTTACATCAATTTTGTCTAAATAGGCGTAAGTCGTAAAAAACTAAAAAAGATAAATTTCGTCCCGTACAAATCGACCCCCCCTTCCCCCCTCTAAAAATGAGTTTGAGCCGCTAAAAAGAAAAAAACTTGTCAAATTAATTTTCGTTCTGAACAACATATCCAAATTTCATTAAGATCGGAGGGTGACACCAGGAAGACTTCCCTTGTTAGTATTTAAGATATCGCCATTTTAAGTTTTTTGCGAAAAAAAAATAAGTGAGAGGTTAAATTCGGATGTGCCGAATCTTTTATACCCAGCAATATATAAAAAAAAATGACAGGGGCGTTTCGGGGGGGGGGGGGGGGGGCGGTTGCATTCTGGAGGTCAAAATACATAAAAAAATTTGTGGATCTGGTTTCTGAGTCAGAACCTTTTTATATTTTTGTGTATATAAAAAAATACCGGTAAGTTCGGACACGAATAAAAATAACGGTAATGGAAAAGGTATTTTAATTTTATTTTTAACAATTTGAAAGGGCCTTGTATCAATAACTGTATTTTAGGGGTCACTGTAACCAACCATGCTATAATTTTTACTTCTTTCAAATAAATTTCATTTCGGATTGTTTGTTTTTTTTTTGCTCTTTTCATGATGCTTTAACACTTATTGCGTAAATTTGATTTGTTACTTGCATGATATATAACCCCCCCTCCCCCCCGCACAACCTTAAACAAAACATCTTTTCACAAGGTTGTTTATATCTTTAATTTTTTTTTGTATGTTTGTGTGCTCATCTAACAAATTATAGAATATTTTTGCAGATGCTCCATTATACTCTGTTCTGCAATTCTGGTCATATGAAGAAGACCATACTAAATATGGACAATGTATAGTATACACTCAAATCTTAGATTGCAATTTAGGTTTTTTTTGTGTAAATTCAGCACAATTCAAGCAATGCAAGTAATTTACACAAATTCATTCATTTCGAAATACTATGGTCGAAGATTATTTTTTTGTTGTTACGAAAATTTAATATTTTATGGAATTAATTTAACAAAACTAATGAAATTTTAATTTTTAAGACTTTTTAACCTGTGAGTGTAGGGGTCGTAGGTTTGATTCCCATGGGAAAACTTGCTCCAATTCGATACAACGAGAAAATGCATTTGCATTAGTATTAGTGTTCATATGAAAAAATCTGTCAAATTCCATATAAAGATAATAATTTTGGCAACGCGGCTATATTGTGGAAAAATCGTTAAAACTGATTTTAAGTATATAAAACCGCATAACTTTTGCAATTAAATGGGCATTTCCGATTTGTTGTGATTTTTTCTTTCTTCTCATATTTAAAAATTTTCGTTTTTACTAGTTTTTATTACGATTTTAGGCATTTCAAAAATTTTAACCTGAAAAACAACTTACTTAGCTTTAGGTTAAATTAGTTTTGGTCGATTGATTTAAAATCCAATATTCAGAATACTTTTTGTGCTCCTTACATGAACGTATAAACTAGCTTTAACCAAATTGAACATGCTTTTGTAGTAAATGAATTGACGCATTTTGAAAATGTTTGAGTATTCATTCATACATATGCAATAAGTAGCAAAAGGCTTAATGCTGCTGAAGGATTTATGTATACATCTATCTGTGTGTGGTATTTCTATATTAAAAAAAGTATGGCGTAAGTACTTTTTCTTCTCACATGTTTTTTTTTTACTTTTAAAGCAATTTTTTTTGGTACACAACATTAGTGTAGATAGAATTCAATTTTTCCATAGTAGGGTGGTATTTAATTCATAAGATAATAAATAAAATTTTAAACTAAGTCTCGGATTTTGAGACATTTTTCACAAAGAAAAAGTCTCAGATTCTGGTTCTTAAATTCTGAAACATTTCCCCTAAATTTGCTTAGGAAAAGTCCCTGACTTTTGAGTATTAAAAATTCTCAGATTTTTCCTTAAGAAAAATTTTCAGATTTTTCCTTCAAAAAAATTCTCAGATTTTTCATCTAGAAAGATTCTCAGAATTTTCCTCTAGAAAAATTTTCAGATTTTTCCTCTAGAAAATTCTCAGATTTTTCCTCTAAAAAAATTCTCAGATTTTTCATACAGAAAAATTCTCCGATTTTTCCTATAGAAAAATTATCAGGTTTTCCTTCAGAAAAATTCTCATATTTTTCCTCTACACTCAAAAAAAAAAAACTATAATGTTAGCAAAAAAAAGCTTGTAAACTACAAGAAAATTTACTGATTTTGAACCCACAATATTTTTTGGTAAACTTAGCAAAATTTTTTGGCCAAAAATTAGTAAACTGAATTTTTTTTTTTAACTTAGTTTATACACATTAGAGGACCCCATTGGGTTCGTACGCGATAGGTTCAGACCCCGATGAGCCTTGACCTATTTGGGTTCCTTAAAAATCTCCATAGTTTTTGATCCAAAATTTGTACCTTGCTTAGTTTTTGAGATACGTTATTTTAGGGGACCAATGGGGTTTTGAGAATTAGAAAACTCGATAACTTCAAAAATATTGCTCGGAGAGCTTTTGGCGGACTTGTTCTACGTGTTGAGAGCTACAAAAATGCCGTTGGACTTTTTGTTGTGTCGGCAATATTTACCGAGATATGATCATTTTACAATTTTCGGGAATGCAAACTTTTTCGGATCCAAAGTTAGGACCCAATAGGGTACACTCATGTGAAGAAGACCGGCGATACTATGGAAAGCCCGAGAACCAAAAATGGCCTCCATTTTGTTCCATCTGGTTTAGTTTCCGAAATATCGCCATTTTAAGTTTCTTAAAAAAAAAAATTTGGTCAACTCAATTTTAAATTTAGCAAAAAAAAAATTTGTTAAAATTTTGTTTAAAATTGCTAATGCGCTAAATGAAGTTTAAAAGACAGTATTGCTAACATGCTAATTTCAACTAAAAATTTGCTAAAGGTTAGCTTACTAGCATAAGCAAAAAACATTAGTAAATCTACTAATGAATTATTTTGAGTATAGATAAATATTCAGATTTTTCCTCTAGAAAAATTCTCAGATTTTTCCTCTAGAAAAATTCTCAGATTTTTCATGCAGAACAATTCTCCGATTTTTCCTATAGAAAAATTCTCTGATTTTTCCTAAAGAAAAACTCTAAGACTTTAAAAAAATTTTAAGATTTCAATATTTTTTCCTTTAGAAAAATTTTGAGATTACGAAACATTGTCCTTATAGAAACGTTTTTAAAAACTTTGACATTTCTCTAGACAAAAATTCTCAGATAATTTCCTTTTTTTTATCTCGTCTCTTTCCCAATCTTATTTATTTTTTTTCTGTTTTTTATTTTGTTCCTTATTTCTTTCTTTAGAAATCGGATTGTGAATCAAACACATATACAAATGTTAATGTTAATGTTAATGTTAATGTTAATGTTAATGTTAATGTTAATGTTAATGTTAATGTTAATGTTAATGTTAATGTTAATGTTAATGTTAATGTTAATGTTAATGTTAATGTTAATGTTAATGTTAATGTTAATGTTAATGTTAATGTTAATGTTAATGTTAATGTTAATGTTAATGTTAATGTTAATGTTAATGTTAATGTTAATGTTAATGTTAATGTTAATGTTAATGTTAATGTTAATGTTAATGTTAATGTTAATGTTAATGTTAATGTTAATGTTAATGTTAATGTTAATGTTAATGTTAATGTTAATGTTAATGTTAATGTTAATGTTAATGTTAATGTTAATGTTAATGTTAATGTTAATGTTAATGTTAATGTTAATGTTAATGTTAATGTTAATGTTAATGTTAATGTTAATGTTAATGTTAATGTTAATGTTAATGTTAATGTTAATGTTAATGTTAATGTTAATGTTAATGTTAATGTTAATGTTAATGTTAATGTTAATGTTAATGTTAATGTTAATGTTAATGTTAATGTTAATGTTAATGTTAATGTTAATGTTAATGTTAATGTTAATGTTAATGTTAATGTTAATGTTAATGTTAATGTTAATGTTAATGTTAATGTTAATGTTAATGTTAATGTTAATGTTAATGTTAATGTTAATGTTAATGTTAATGTTAATGTTAATGTTAATGTTAATGTTAATGTTAATGTTAATGTTAATGTTAATGTTAATGTTAATGTTAATGTTAATGTTAATGTTAATGTTAATGTTAATGTTAATGTTAATGTTAATGTTAATGTTAATGTTAATGTTAATGTTAATGTTAATGTTAATGTTAATGTTAATGTTAATGTTAATGTTAATGTTAATGTTAATGTTAATGTTAATGTTATTCAATTGACCTCAAATGCGAATATTCTTTATTTTTAATACCATTTGAGGGTTAATCTCACAAGAAAATGTTCGCCGGAAACATAGTTCCAGGCATTAACAGGGGTCCCCTAATATTTTATGTGTATTTTTTATACATATAGGCAAATACTACTTAAACCTACACTTAAAAAATACATATCCCAGCAAAAATTGGCATTACTAGTAATGGGTTTTGTAATCCGAAACAGATGTTAATAAGTAGTTACTTATTGAATGAAACTCTAATTATTTTAACAAGGGCGTGAGACAAAAATAACTAGTGAAGAGTATGGAGATAAATAAGTAGGTACTGCCTCGGATTACAAATAAGGAGTAAAAACCCATTACCAATAAGAAGTAAAATAATTAGTTAATTAAAACATTTTAAATTTAACTTGTTTTTACTAAAACTTAAAAATTGCATAATTTTTATTACGTTTTTAAGTACTTTTAAGCGTTTAAGCAGCGTAAGTATGGATTCATCCTCTATAACTGGAGGAGGAATCCACACCTTTACTGTGGCCTGATAAGGAACCTGATCAACAGGGACGACCTCTACCTTCATCCCAGGCCAAAGGTCATCAAGACCGTGGATGCAGGTTTTGAGAAAGCTTAGCGCTTTATCATTGCTGCAGCCCACGATCTTGATGCCCTTATTCCACTTGGCGTGGTCAAATTCAGTGAAAGAATCATCTTCACTGTCTTTGAGCGCGTCAACTAGTGACCTTAGGATCCGTTCCTCTATAAGCAGCCACCTGTCCGTAGCCATCCTGCCTTCTGGATGACTTCGGTCAATAATGGCTACTTGTAGCTCAGGTGCTGATGTCAAGCTAGTTGAAGGTTTCAACCTCTTTCCCTCAGACACCTGTGTTTCACCGGATCTTTGCCGCTTGCCACCAGATTTGGAGGTGTTCGCCTTGGAGCCTGCAGTACCACCTTTGTTCGAGGTGTGTACGGCTTGCTCCTTCGGTTTACCATCTCCATTTCTGGCTTCATTGGTAAGACCCCCGCAAATCTTTGCACCGCCCACAGCCTTACCACGTGATGTGGAGGGACGTGTGTCCAGTATCGCCGATTTAGCGGGCGTGATCTGTCCGGATCCACGAGGAACTGTGGAGTCCGTTTTTCGCACATCGGAGATGCTATGGCGCACAGACTGATCTGAGGTCGTCATAGCTTGGCACCGATCTTGTGCTTTAACGTTTGGCGAGTCATCCATGCTGGGTGTATTCATTCTTTCGTACACCCGAACATGGAATTCGTGCTTGCGCTTTAGACGCTTATCCCTTGTACTTAAGGTAGCTGGATCTCGTTGAGCCAACTTCCTCAAGTACCTGAGAGAGCGCCTATAGCCTGCCAAACGTTTTGTGTCATCCTTCACCTGGGCGGATGCAGAGGCGGTGGCTTCAATTGCAACACCCTTGACCCCTTGTACGGACTCAGAAATAACGCTCTCCTTACAAACCGGTCTGGGGGACAACAACAAGTTATCCTCCTCGTCGGTACCAAATAAGGCGAGGTCATCCAAGCCCGACAGTTGATCATTGGTATCACAATCTGAAACCACATCCATGTTATCCTGCCTGGTGAGTGATGACGGTTTTTCTACCTCAGTAGCATGTCCGCTGTCCAAGCCTGAGGTAGGCGCCTGGACAGTAGTTGGGGCAGACGAGTTTGGGACCTGCAAATATTGAGCCCCGGCCATGGAACCTTCATGTGAGGGCTCCATGGGTGGATTGGCAGACGAAGTCTGCGTACCACTTGCAGATTTTAATTTGAATAGTGAACTCATCATAGGGGGGGGGGGGGGGGTAGGTAACCTTTAGTCATGCCATTCGCGATTTTCTGCCGAGGACGTAAGAGTGAGAAAGCCCGCTCTTGCGACCCGACAGAACCTCAACTAATGTACACTTAAGCTCCCGCATCGCTTCAAGATTGTTACCAGTGGCGGGACACTGGTAACAATGTACTTGGTAATGATTACCTTTCACAACTCATTACCATGTTTTTGCTGGGATGTATCTGCTACTATTATGCTGACCACACTGATGGTATAATCATCCCAAGGAGTACAATTCAAAACATATGAACAACTATGAATAGTTTTACAAAACCATACTTTCAATTTTGTTTTAAGTAGAATCTTGCAGACAGTAATGATTCAGAGCGTTATGACCGATTTACATTTTTAACTGTCAAATCTAAGCTAAATTTAAATTTGTTTTATTCCTTTAAAAAAAAAAAATTATTGACACACACAAAAAAACCTTGTCAAATTACTAGAAAAAGTATCGTAATCCCATTTAACCAATTTAAAAATATTTGACAGTTTTCCGTGTTTTTAACAAAATACATTTTGATCGAAATTTAATTTTTTTTTTTGTAATTTTACAATTTTTTTTGTAATTTTACAAATTCCCAAGATATTTTTATAAAAGAAAAAAATCTAGTAAATTCAAAAGTACCAAACCTTTTGCAAAAGAAATCTTTCAACAGAACAAATTTTTTTTATTCTTAGATCACTCAAACAACATTGTTGGTCCTATAAAAAATTTAATATGGTTATACAAGGTACCTGATTTCAGGGTTGAAGTTTGGCAGCAAATTATAGTGGGCTTGTTGTTCAAGTATAGTTTATTTTTAATTCAGAAAATGTTTCCCAAATTTCGTATATGTATTCTATTCATGTTTGAATAAAAATGTATGCATTGAAATCTTAAAAAATTGGTATGCCCCTAAACCAGCGATCATGTAGTGTAAGCATATCAATGTTGGCTTTCAAATTGGTAGAATTTGTGGGCCTTAATTTGGTTAAGAGGATTTTTTTTTAAGTTGCAGTTGCATCAACATATGAATGTTGTTATGAGAACATAATCTCTATATAATTGTAGTTTTTTTTTTGGAATTATGATTTGCAAGTTAAAATTTAATTTTTGTATTCATTTAAGATTAGTTTTGGTTGAAATTTATTACGAAATTTTGTGTTTTTTAGGGAGTTTTTTTAACTTTCCCTACAATTTCTCGCGTTGCCAAAATTATATTTTTGATATGGAGTTTGAAAGATTTTTCCCACTAAAACGAACAGAGTACTATGCTTAAAAGGTTAAACTTTTCCCTTGACCCGATTTAGTCCATGTTCAGAAGGAGGTTTCTACTTTTGAAGTTGGGGGTTTTTAAGGCATATTCCTTATTTTTAAAAAAATTACCAAATTCCGCGATGATCCCTTATTCCAAATTCTAAGTTTCTAAAACCATTATCGGAATTTCCAAAAGAAACTTTTTTCAGAACGTTTTTCTACTAGAGGATTATACATTTAAAATTTCAAGTTTTTAAGACCATCGTTTCAGGACCCTTTGATTTCAGAACCACCCAGTTGGCAACGTCCTCGAGCCATCCTCAGTAGTGATGGGATTCTACCCATCCGGGTAAATGAAAGATGATAAATACCGTTTTTTGGGTATTTATAAAAAACATTCGAAATCGAACATATGGAAAGCTCTGGTTGTCAATAAGCTGAATCGTCATTTGAAATGAGTAATTTTTTCAAAAATAAATATGTTCCATGTAAAATCTGATACTTTTTTATACCCTCCAACTACAGTATGGGGGTATACTCACTTTGTCATTCCGTATGTAACGCATCGAAATATCGGTCGGGGACCCCATAAAGTATATATATTATTGATCAGTGATCGATTCTAAGACATTTTAGCGATGTCCGTCCGTCCGTCCGTCCGTCCGTCTGTCTGTCCGTCCGTCCGTCCGTCTGTAGTTAACACGATGCAGTCCAAAATAAAAGAGCTAGGAACCTCAAGTTGGGCACAAATATGTCTTATGTTCCTAGGCAGGTTAAGTTCGGAAATTGGCCAAATCAGACCAGGGGGAAAAAAGTTCCCCCTTGAAGAACTAAACCAACCTCTAAATAAAAAAATACACGTTTTTACATGTTTTTTGTATTTTTGTTAAATAAATGAAACATTTGGTATATTTATCGCGATGGTAAGGTGCTCTCAACGTGCCCCACTGACCCTATCAACTTCGCCCCCCCCCCCAAAAAAAAAAAAAGAAACGCCCCTGTCAATTTTTTTTTTTTTACATTTTGGAGGGTATAAAAGATTCGGCACAGCCGAATTTAACACTCTCACTTGTTTTTTTTTAGATTTTCCCTTCGAAATCTCCTTCGGGGTAAATTTAGCTTTTTAGGCAAAAAAGTACATTTTTCTAAAAAAATCATTTTCTGAAAAAAGTACTTTTTTACTATTTTTTTTTTAAAAAAGTACTTTTTTAGAAAAACGGTAATTTTTTTTAAAAAAGGCATTTTTTTTATAAGAAAAGTAGTATTAAAGTTTTATTTTTAGAAAAAGTACTTTTTTAGAAAAAAGTATTTTTTTTTTAAGTACTTTTTTAATACTTTTTCTTTTTTTAGAAAAAGTACCTTTTTTAAAAATAAATAAATTTTTTAGAAAAAGTACCTTATTTAGAAAAAAGTACTTTTTTAAAAAAAGGTACCTTTTTAGAAAAAAGTACCTTTTTATAAAAAGTACTTTTCTTTAGAAAAGAGTATTTTTTTAGAACTTTCATGCTAAAAAAGTAGTAAAAAACTTACTTTTTTAAAAAGTACTTTTTTGTCTAAAAAGTAAATTTTTTTTCTAAAAATTACTTTTTTTCTAAAAAGTACTATATTTTCTTGAATAATACTTTTTAGAAAAAAGTACCATTTTTTCTAAATAAGTAATTTTTTCCTGAAAAGTACGTTGTTGTCTTAAAGGTGATATAGTACTTTTCTAAAATAGTACTCTGTAAGCATTTTTATTTTTATTGATAAAATTTAGTATAAAGTTCATTAAATTTTTCTGCAAAATGTTTTTGTTCACCAAAATTTCTACAACATAGTTTTTACATACCTTTTTGAAAAATACCCGGGTATTTACCCATTTTTACCCAATTTACCTATTTTACCGGGTATTTACCCTTTGCCCATCTCTAATCCTCAGTGACGGAGCGGTGACATGTCAGAGTCACTGTTGACATCCACAAGACATCTCTATGTACTGGGTTGAGGACAGTTTCATACAAATTTTCAAAATGTCCTCCCTCAAAGTCAGCAGTGGTCAGGGCTGACCTTGTGGGGACATGTCACCTAAGACTTCTTTGCGGAAATGTCTCACGTAGGTCATGCGAAAATACAAAAAAATTTTGTATTTCCTTTAGTTTTTAATTTTATCCATTTTCCTTTATAAATTATCTTTCTCATATTTTGAAAAACATTTCGCCATTTTTAGTCCCAACTGGATTTGAGCCTGGAACCTCCATTTTATTAGGCCCACACCTAACTACTTGTCCCAAACTTTATTTTGAAAATTGTTTGTCTATTTATTACTTTTATTCTACTTGTTATATTTTGATTTTATTTTAAATAAATCGATAATATTGCCATTTTTTTCTTGGAAATTGAAGAGTTGCCCAAATTTAAAATTCCAATTTAATATACTGCTATTCAAAAGACATTTCCTTTTAGACGTCTTAGAGGAATTGTCCACACTCTGAAAGCAAACATTCAGTGCTGACAATGTAAGGACATGTCATCAAGGATTACCTATAATTTGTCAGAACCTGAAGACATTTCCTCAAGGAATGACTGTGGAAATTTCCTCAGTGACACATTTTCCAACTGGGCATTTTCATCCCCTGAGAATTAGAGTTTCTAAAAATATCAAGTATCTGGTTTCAGTGGTTTGAACTGGCGGTTGTGTCAGTCATCGTCCAATCATCAGTCAGACATCAGCCAGTAATTAGTCAGTCATCAGTCAGTCATCAGTCAGTCAGTCGTCAGTAGGGCGTCCCGTCAAATCTAAACTTTCGAATTTCGTCTCGTAATACCGGCCAAACGATGGCCACGTTAGAGATGTTTATGAGAAAATTTATGAAAAAAATTTAAGGGTCATTTGCAGTCGGGAACTGCATCTTTTTTTAACAAATTTCAAATGCCAATTTCTTGAAAACCGTTTTACCGACTTCAAAAATTTTTTAATTTTTGTAAAAAATTTGAAAAATTGATTGCACCTATTTAAAATTTGTCTTAAAATAAAATACTTTAAGTTTATCTTACCAACATAACATCTATTTAGGTAAATCCCTTTCATTGCTTGACTTTTTTTACATTTACTATGTTGTTTTTATGACACAAAGTGATGGGTCTATACTAAATCAAATAAGTTTCAGTTTGATTGAATGATTGATTGGTAAAGAAAAGTAAAAATGGCAGAATGATTTAGCAAACAAATGCACAGACAAGCAGGCAAAGAGATAGAGAAACAAACAGACATTTACAATAATACGGCATTTAGGCTGTATCAAAATAAAATTTATTTAGAATTAATATGACAGTTTGAAAAATTTTAAATGTTATTAAAACAGAAGTGGAATGCATTAAAAATTCCACTGATTTACCATAAACGTGGAAAATTAATGATTAGTTTCAAATTTGATTTTCTTAATTTTAAAATATTATTGATTTAAAATTTTTCAAAATATTTATTAAGGCGTCACATTAAATCTACTTGATTTAAAGTTAAATCCTTGATTAGCTACAATCTAAACACTTTGTACAACACACACTGTAATAAATCGCCACCGTAAATAAGTCGGTTTCAGCTGATTTGTCACTGTATTATAAAAATGTCATTGCAAACATTTTTGTTGTTTTTCCAACAGAAAAACCACACACCATCACCAAATGACATAAAGTGTAACAATTTTAGCTTAAGAAAAGAGGATTTTTTTTGTTTAATAAAAGAACAGAATAGCGAAACGCCTTAAATTTCGTATTTTATTTATTTTACTAATGACTGTAACGAAAAAATAAAAGTATTTCCTTACAAAAATATTAGAGCATAAAATTAAATGACATAAAACAAAAAAAAAAAAAACATTTTCGTAGAAAAATCTATTACAGAAATAAATTAATAATTCATGAGTTTTTGACAGTAACTCAACCATCCGGTAGCTAGACTAACAGGGCAAGTTAAATTTTTCAAGCTTTTTTTTAAACAAAAACTAACCATTTTTTATTGTATTGGGGTTAGAGTAATTTAAGGTTTTAAAGGAAGGCTAACTCTAAAATCAACTGGAATGTGGAAAATTTAAAATTTTAATATGAAATGGAAAATAATTTTTGTAAGTTTGGCTTGCAATGTTTTTGAAATAAAAAAAAAATAAACGATCTTTCGTTATTATTAGGTGAGGAATCATGCACTCAAAATATTTTGTAGGCAAAAACAAATGAAAAACGTATTTAAAACAAATGATAAAACAGCTGAAAACCATCCCAGTAATTATTCATTTGTTTTAACAAACATCAACTTTTATTTTTAAAGTTTAAAAAAAATAACATTGAACATTAAAAAACAACGTCACTTTCATTTTTTACCAACAAATTCGAAAAAAAAAAATACGAAAGCATTAAAAATTAATGATTGTTTTGTTAATTTTACCAACAAATTCAAAAAAAAAAATACCTACTAAAACATTAAAAATTAATGATTTTGTAGGTTATTTTTAAAATTTTTCTATTGAATTATTTTTAAAAATTTTTTAATAAAAATTTGGGGAATCGATCCAGCAATCAACTACATTTTGAACAGACATCCTACCTATCGTGCCAAAGTCACTTGATACAAACAGGTTTTTATATATCTACTAGCTGGCCCGGTCCGCGTTGCTGGCCCAAATATAAGATCAGTGTTATATTTCATCTCGCTTCAAATATATAGCCTTTCAAAAAATGTAATGAATTTCTTGGCTTAGAAAAATTTGTGGGCGTGGTTTTAAAGATCCAATTAGGCAGATAATTATCTTCAAATTATATTTGAGGAACTAAAAAAAATACCATGTCTTCGACTTTGTGAACTGTACAAATTTAAAACTTCTTTAGTATCATTACGAACTACACAAAAATAAATTGCGCATATTTTTCGTTTTTATCGTGAGCTATTGTCTTGATTTCAAACAAACCTTTATTATTTTCCCGAATTTCTTATTTTTCCGGGACACTTCTTATTTATATTTCATTAAAAATTAGAACTAAAATTAACATAAAAAAAATCAGTCCGGTCATTAGTAGTCGACATATTTAGACAAAAGTGGGCGTTAAAATTTTTGTGGAAGGTAAACTTGTACATACGTTAACAATTCCCAAGGATTTAAAATCTTTTGTACCAAGTTTAAGCGGAATTTATTAAGAAATATTTTTTATTGATCAAATTAGAGTAAAAATGTATTTAATATATATCGATGGGCGTGGACAATTTTACTTTCCGAACAATTATAGGGACTATTACGAACATTTAAAACAAAAAAAATAGCCAAATCGGTCTAGGTGTTCTTAAGTGTTGCAAATTTAAAAGATATTGAAAAATATGGGCTTTGGATTGATGGAGGACAATAATTATTTACCGAATCAGGCCAGTCACTCTCCGATTTTAGATGTATTGAAAAAAGTGGGAGTATACAATTTTTCTTTCCGTAAAAACTTTAGTTGTACAAACACAAACGTCAAAAAATACTTCTAATTGCCAAATCGGCCCTGCCGTTTTTCTATTTAAGATATATCAAAAAAAGTGGACGTGAAAAAATTTTAGTCAAATCAATCCAGCTGTCCGATTTTAGATATATCAAAGAAAAAAAGAAGCCCAAAAGTGGGCGTGATTAATTTCTTTTCCGAAAAAACCTAAGACGAACACTTAAAAAAAATAAGACAAACATTAAAAAAAATATTATCCAAATCGGTCAGTTCCCAAGTGATGTGATTACAAACGAACTACTTTTGATTTTGATTAATATTTTATTATTCTATATTTTATTTTTTTATAGAGAAAATTTTATTTATATCGAAAAAAGAGTCGGTGTACAACTTTTTGAACTTAATCAACTCGGTCCATTAATTCAAAATTGATTAATTCTTTTGCGAAAAACCTAAGTAGGACTATGACAAACATTTAAAACATAATTAGACAAATTGACCCAGCCATTCCATGATTTAAAATATATATATCGGGAAAAGTGAGCGTAATAGTAGACGTGGGAAATTTTTATTTCCTTAAAAATCTTTTTCGGACTAAAACCAAATCGGTCTAGCCGTTATAGTTCTTTTGCTACATAGAAAAAGTGGGCATGGAAAATTTTACTATCCGTAAAAACCTTAGTTGAATTATGACGAACATTTTCAACAAAAATTAGCCAAAGTGGGCGTGATCAATTTCTTTTTTCGTAAAAACCAAAGTTGGAATATGATGAAAATTCATTAAATAAAAATGAATTAAATCGGTCCAGCCATTCTCAGATTTTAGATTAGTTGAAAAAGTGGGCGTAAAAATGGGCGTGGTCGATTTTTCTTTAAATTAAAACTTAAATTGGATTTCTACGAACATTTAAATACAAAATTACCCAAATAGTGCAGCCGTTTTCCGATTTTAGATAAATCGAAAAAAGTGGGCGTAAAAGTGGGCGTGGTCAATTTTTCTTTACGTAAAAACCTAAGTTGGACTATAACGAACATTTAAAAAAAAAATTGTCCAAATCGGTCCAGCCGTTCTCAACTGATGCTGTTACCAACGAACGACAATTGATTTTTATTTATATAGATAAATAATTTTTTGATTTTGTTTTTCTACAAAAAAATAACCCACACAAGTAGGTAAAAACTAATGATATCTCCTTAAAAAATGCCAACAATTAAAAAATAAAAAAAACATAAAGAAATCATTAAAAATTAAAAAGAATCACTTATTTTTAATTACAGAAGAACTTAAATTGCAGTTATTTAATTTACTAACGGTAGTAGAGCGAAAATAGCAAAATTTAGTGATCGCCAACAAAAATGAGTTTTTAATATTTTTTTTTTTATTTTTTATTTTAAATTAGAAATATTTTTTTTTTTTGTAAGATCAAAAATCAATTTTTTTTTAATAAATTGCAATTATTTCTTTAACTAAAGGTGGAAGAACAAAAAAAGCGCAAGATAGTGATCACCATTAAAAAATGTTCAGCAAATCAATTTTTTTAATAAGTAGTCGTTGAAAAAATTAATTTTTTGATAAATTGCTGGTGAAAAAACAAATTGATGTCAATTTATCGCGAATTCCATGATTCGGACAGATAATTGATCGATATTGTTCTAAGACCTTCGACAAAAAACATACATTTGCATGGAAATCACATCCCTAATGATCATTAAAATTTCTAAAAATCAAAAAAAAAAATAAAAATCAATTTTAAAGGATTTTTTTTTTAAAGATGAAAATCACCATCAAAAATTTCTAAAAACCCATTTATTGAATATTTGCAATGTTTCCCCAACAAATGGTGTTAAGCAAAAATAGCAAAACATAATTTTTAAATAAATTGCAATGGTTGAAGAACAGAAAGACGATGATCACCACAAAACAAATTTATTTGATGATACATTGCGATTATGTATTTCCTTAGCAAGGTGGTAGAGCAAAAATAGCTAAAGTTTTCCAAAAATTTTTTATAAATTTGTTTTATTTAATCAGCTGCTACCGGTCCAATTGTGCGTCCTAGAGGGGTCATAAGTGAGACCGACACCTTTATTTTTACCCTCCAACATTTTTTAAAACATACCTATGCCCCATCATCACTACCTAATGAGGCTCAAATATAAACAAATTTTATAGAAATGTAATTTTGGCTGTAAGCCCAATTAGGAAATTGAGAAAGGACGTAGGTACACTCAAAAAAATAAACTGGTAAAACGCCAGGTAAAATGCCTTGTAATCCCGTTCTACCAATATTTAACAATTTTCCTTGTTTTTTAACAAAAAATCTTGTACTTTGCTCAAACGAGAACTACAGTTTTATTGGTAATTTTACAAGTTTATTTTCGTAATTGTATTCTACCATTTTGAAAGGTTATTTTACAAAAAAAAAAACTGTAATTTTACAACAAAGTTTTTATTACGAGGATTCTAGTTGAATTACAAAAAAAAAACTTTATTTTACAAAAATTATGTTATACGACGATTTATGTTGTTTAACAAAAAAACTTATTTTTTTTGCATTTTTTTTTTATTGAAAAATATTTAAAAAAAAAGTTGACAAAATTTTGAAAAAATTATTACGAGGATTAATTTAAGGAGGAGTAGTTAATTTACAAAAAAACAGTTATTTTACAAAAAATTATTTTATTACGAGGATTTATGTTGTTAACAAAAATTTTTTTTTGTAAATTTACCATTTTTTTTAACATATTTACCATTTTTTCTTGTAAGTTTACCATTTTTTTTTTGTATTTTTCCGGTTTTAAAACAATATTTTTACCAACAAAATTGGTTATTTTACCAATTTTTGGTGCATTCAAAATTACGAGGAAATCCTCGTAATTTTAGGAGAATTTTACCTACGTCATATTTTACGAGGATAGCCTCGTAAAATCACGAGATTTATTGGTAACTTTATAAGTTTTTTTTTTTTGAGTGTATGTTTTGAAAAAATGTTGGAGGGTAACAATAAATGTCGGTCGGTCTCACTTATGTCCCCACACTTATGACCCCAAATTTAAAAAAAAAATAAAAAAAAAAAATTATGGGGACCTCCTTAAAAGTTAAGGATAGAGGGTAGGTGTGTTCAGAGAAAATGTTTTGGATAAAAAAAATATTGTGGATCGGTCTGGGTAATTCCAAAAATTTTCGCCGCACTGTTCGGAAACATGCCTTTGGACGCCACTAAGAATTTAGCTCATAAATATCCGCTTTTATATGAGATATGTTGCATTTTTGGATTTTTAAAATTTGCTGTAGTTTTCAAATTATCGCGGGTCAAATTTCGACTTTTTAAGCAAAAGTGAGAAAAATACATGACGTTTAACGTGCTCTAACTTTTTAACTAGCAATCCGATTATCACAAGTAATGGCTCATATGAAAGCTTAATTCCTCTTCTTTTAGGAAATATTTTCAAAAGCATACGGTTTTTTTTCAGAAGTGTTGCAAAAATTCAAAAACATTTTTTTTTTTGCAAATATTTAAAAAAACTCATCTTTGATTTTTCAAAAAAAAAATTTGGTGATAAACAATACTGTTTTGTACAACATATACAAAATTCAGAGTGGGATCCCAATGGGATCAAAAAATATTCTGGTTTTAGTACGAAGTTCTTAAATTTTACCTTAGAAAATTAAAATTTTATGTTTCTTCAATATAAAAATTTAAATTTTCAAAGAAAATTATACTATTAAAATCCCAGCAAAATTTTCTGTTCCAAATAATCGGTTCCAGAACGCATCAAATTACCCTGCAACCGATTCTACTTAACATTCCAGAATCAATGATTTTTGTTTGAAATTGTCCCGAAAGCAATCGTTTTATACACTCAAAGAAATTTAAAACAATTTGTCATAAAAGTTCGTCCAATGAAACTTTTTAATGAAGTTTTCATAAATATTATGAAAATGTTCATAAATATAATGAAATGTTTCATAAATACTATGAATATTTATGAAAATGTTCATAAATATAATGAAACTGTTTCATTGGACGAACTTTTATGATGAGTTTCATTATATTAATGAAGCTTTTTCTTTGTGTGTAGAGCAAGTAGTTTTTTTGAAAAATAATTTTACATAGAAAATGTTGTTGTGATTACCGTAGAATATATTCAAGAATCTATTGAACCAGGAATTTGTTCCAAAAAATTTTCCTGGGATTTAAAAAACATTCAAAACATTAGAAATTTAAATTTTCTAAGGGACAAATATGAGAACCTCGTACTTAAAACAGATTATTTTTTGATCCCATGGAGAACCCACTCTGAATTTTGAGTATGTTATACAAAACATTGTTATTTTTCACCAGAATTTTTTTTTAAAAAATCGAAGATGTGTTTTTTTAAATATTCGAAAAGAAAAAATGTTTTTGCATTTTTGCGTCATTTCTGTAAAAAAACTGTGTTATTTTAAAAATATTTTCTAAAAGAAGAACTCCAGCATTCACATGAGCCTAAATTTGTGAAAATCGGGTCATTGGTTAAGAAGTTACAGCTCTTTAAACGTGATGTATTTTTTTACTTTTGCTTAAAAAGTCAATCTTTGGCCCGCCATAATTCGTTAAATACACCAAATGTAAAAAAACGATATATGGTACATATAGTATATCATATTTATGAGGGCTATCCATGTGTCAAGGTTCAAATTAATCTGAGACACCATTTCCAAAAATTACTAAAATTTGAGCTAAATTTTCTGGAATGGCCCGTCTATAACTTGATAGAACTAAAATTTCCAAATTTGGAAATCACCATTAAAAGTATTCTTATATCTATTTTTTAAAAAAAAAAACTTTAACCCATTTCGATCCACTGTTCGATTTTTCGAACATTAGAGAACATCTTTTTCAAAAAAATATTTATGTGTGAAAGAGGTGGAATTTCGGGTAAATATGGTTACCAATGTTAAGTCTCATCTTTCTGCATTTAAAAGAAATATTCCAGCTTGACCACCGCAATTTATATGCCCATGAAATGCAATGCAAATCAGCACAGAAATAGTTTCAAGCAAAAACGAAAATTTTGAATTTTTTGATTTTCGGCTTTTTTTTTTTTTTGGACAAATTTAAAATTTTTTTAGCTTTAATTTATTATCAAATTCGACTAATTTGAATTATTTTAAAACTATTTATTTTGAAAATAATAAAATAAATTTATAAAATAGCAAATAAATCCAAATATTAAAATTGCATAAAAAGTTGAAATGCAGGCTTTTCTGGGAAAACGGCACATTGAAATTTTTTTTTGACAAGATTTTTGAGATCAGCGCGTGCTAATTAACCTAAAAAAGTACCTTTTTCCAAAAAACAAAAATGAAATTGAATCTTGGTCCAAAATGAGTTAATATCAAAATCTCTATGAAAATTTCAAAAATAATTTTTTATTTTTTTTATATATATTTCTTTAATATAAAATGTCTGAAATAGTAAAATGTGGAGATTACCATCAAAAACTTCCAAAAATTATTTTTTTTTATAATTTTTTTGACCTTTTTTTTAAGTTAAATATTTATTATTTCCTTAACTAGAGGCAATCACCATTAAAAATTTTCTAAATTTAAAACCAAACTAAATCGAAATTATTTTCTTTACTAACGGTGGTAGAGTTAAAATTGCGAAATCAGGTGATCATTAAAGACCAAAAATCGATTTTTTTATATTTATTTTTTTTTAAAACTTAAATAACAATTATTTCATTAACTAAATGTGATAGAGCCAAAATAGCAATTACTGGAGATCACCATCAAAAGTCTTTTTATTTATAAATTAGTTTTTAAAAAATTAAATAGTATTTTTTTTATAGAGCTACAAATATTGCATCCAAGTGATCACTACCAAAAATTTAAATTTAATTTATTTCCTTAACTAGAGCGAAAATATTAAAAGCAGGTTATCACAAAAACTTTAAAAAATTAATTTTTTTATAAAATTTTACAAAAAAATGTGTATTGCAATTATTTTCTTAAATATATTGCAGTTATTTTTGAAATCTTCTGCTCATATTATAATTGTTTTTCAAAAATCCTAAATTCCAAGTATTTCCTTAACTAAAGCTGCTAAAGTTAAAAAACCAAAATCTGGTGATCACCATGAAAAATTTCCAAAACCTTTTACGATATTTTATAAATTTTGTTCCCGTTTTATAAACATTTTCGTATTCCACAGTGTATTTGATCTTTGCTATTTTTAAATGGAATACCTTCTTCAACAGTTATTTATAAAAATATAACAGACCGGAAACGGAACTTAAATGTTACAAAAACATTTGTAAAGTTAAAAAAAAAAACTAAAAAATAATATGCAAAAAATAAAAATCCTTAAACAAACATCTACAAAATGTCACTTAAATATGAAATAACAAAACCAACTATACAAATATAGATGGAAAGGACCTTTCACTCCATCCCACAAACAAACCCCTTTAGCTTGTCATAATCCCAGGCTATTATAAACATATGCTTGTATGTATCATTTAAGTATGAGTATGAATAATTGTGAGTGAGTGAGTGTATGCCTTAAATGTTAAATAGTTTTGTGGTTTAACTACATATATAAACAGATCCATACATACACACTCGTACAATATTGAAAAATTGTTGAGTTGTTTTTATCCTTATGACCACAATCTTGCAATCACACATCTACATAACCCAACACACACACACAAATTCACATTTAGTATCATCATACATATATTGGGTTAATGTGGTTGTGTTTTTAGGATGTTTACACTTACCCCATATACAAAGTATTATTGTGGGTGTGAGTTTTTTGGTTTGTGTGTGTGTATAATTTAAATTATCATATGCGTGTTGGTATGAGTGTGCACTGAAAAAAATATTGTTCATAATATCTATGAACAAATTTCATAAGACCAAGTTCATAAAATCGATGAAACGATTCATTGGCTGAATAAATATTCATTATTATTAGGAATTATTTCATAGAATTTTATTCATAGATTTATAGAAAAAATTCATAGAATTTAGCAATTTTTACTCTATGTGTTAATTACTAAATATTTTTATTTCATTTTGTTTTCATTACCAGTAGTTGTTGTATTTTTATAAAAAAAAAAAGTACTAAAAAAATATTTACAATGAAAAATTTTATAAAAATAATGAAAAAGATAATAAACTTTATGAAAAAGTTTCATAAAAAAATATTTTTCCATGAAAATTTACTTATATAAACCCTTTCATAAAAATTATGAAAAAATTCATATATTTTATGAAAGATTTCATACAAGAAAAATATTTTTCTATTAAAGCTATGAATATTTTCATAGCATATGTATACGAAACTAATCATAAAAAATGTCTGCGAAGTTTGTACCCTTGCCCATACCATTGAATCATGATAATTTGATTTGTTGTATAAATAGGTGTTCTTTCCAAAGCAAATATATAAATATATAAATATATTTATTTATCATTCCGTTATGTCTACAAAATGAAAACAAAACAAAAATTGATTGAACCATATATGCATGAAAAAAAATTTATAAAAAAAAAATTTGATGAAAAAAAATATTAATAAAAAAAAAGATTGATAAAAATTATGGATAAAAAAAAAATATTGATAAAAATTATGGATGAAAAAAAAATATTCATGAAAAAAAATATTCATGAACAAAAAATATTAATGAAAAAAAAATATTGATAAAAAATAAAGATGAAAAAAAATATTGATGAAAAAAAAACAAAATTTTTAATGAACACAAAAAAATTGCGAAAAATATTAAGAGACAAAAAAGTTGATAGATGGTATGGAGTGAGATATAAACTGCTAAAAATAGAATTTGATTCCGCCATAACGTAGACTTCTCTCTGTAGAAATTATAAATATGTAGATCAAACAATAGTTGAACAAAAAACGGATAACTGCCCATAACACTCAAAAAATTATGTCATTAACTGTTTGTAGTTTATTTAAAAAGTTTTACGTTTTGTCGTTTTTAAAAGAAAAACATTTGTTTAATGTTCAGTTTTTTTTAAATGACTATTTCTGTTCTTTGTTTCAAAAATAATCACATAAAAAATAAAGACTTTCATTATAATTCAATTTTTAAAGTCACTTATTTTTGTTCTGCAAGTAAAAATAAGTGATTCTTCTTTAATTTTTAATGATTTGTGTACGTTTTTATACCCAACAACACACTGTGGTACAGGGTATAATGAGTTTGTGCTGATGTTTGTAACTACCCGAAATATTGGTCTAGACCACCTTTTAAGTATACTGATCGACTTAGAATCACTTTTTGAGTCGATTTAGCGATGTCCGTCCGTCAGTCTGTCCGTCTGTCTGTCCATGTAAACGGTGTAAACACGATACAGGTCGCAATTTTTAATCAATTGACTTGAAGTTTCAAACTTAAGCCTCTTTTGGCCCAAGGACCTATTGAAATTGGAAAAAATCGGTACATATTTGGACCTAGCCCCCATACAAAGGTCCTCTCTAGTTTTGGCTCAAATGACTCTAATAACCGCATTTTAATAGGTATCTTTTCGAAATATGGCAGGTAATCATGTTTCATTCACACAAATCACCATTCCGAATTTTAAAGAATCGGACCAGTTCTTCTTGTAGCCCCTATACAAACCTTCCCGATTTTCACATAAATCTCTCAAATTTCATGAAAATAGAAAATATTTAATTAAAATTCTGTTTGTGTATGTTAAACGCGTACTTTAATAATCTTATCAAATCTGATTATCATTGGAAAATTTTTGGACTTAGGTCCAATGTAAAAATTTCGCCAGATATTCAGTAGAAGCGGTTTATTGTCAACAAAAAGAAGCTTTTTACACTTATTAAAGATTTGATAAAATATAGATCTAATTAGTCCATGTTTCAACTTGGGGACCCATTTCCCGGGAAACTCTGGTGTAGGGTATTATATGGTCGGTCTTGACCGACTATAATTTTCTAACTTGTTTTTGTTTAATTGTTTGCATTCTTTAAAGATAAATCATTAGTTTTTACCTACTTGTGTGGATTATTTTTTTGTAGAAAAAAGTCAAAAAATTATTTATAGAAATATAAAAATATGTTTGTATCAAGTGACCTTGGCATGGTGGGTAGAGTGTAGAGATGGGCGCGTGAGTGGATTTTGACTCACACTCACTCACGCTCACGCAAAAAATAATCGAATCACTCACTAATCACTCACGCAATTTTTTTTTTACTCACGCTCACTCACATTCACGTGAGTAATAAAAAAACTTACTCACGCTCACGCGTGACTCACGCCAGATTCAATCACGCTCACGCATGAGTCACGCAAAATCTACTCACGCAATAAAATTTTCTTACCAAAAAGAAAAAAAAATCCAAAAAAAAATTTTTTTACAAAAAATTAAAAAAAAAATTGGGCAAATCAAAAAATCTAATCACGCAAACTCACGCAAAAAATAAATGACTCACTCACTCAGATTTTTTTCAACTCACACTCACTCACAATCACGTGATTGAAATGAAAATCACTCACACTCACGCGTGATTCACGCGTGATTCACGTGAGTCACGCAAATCACGTGACCAGCGCCCATCTCTAGTAGAGTGTATGACCAGAATGTAGTTGATTGCGGGATCGATTGCCCAAAATTTTATTAAAAAATTTTTTTAAATATAATTCAATAGAAAAATTGTAAAAATAACCTACGAAATCATTATTTTTTAGTGTTTTCGTAGGTAATCTTTTTCAATATGTTGGTAAAAATAACACAGTAATCATTAATTTTTAACGTTTCCGTAGGTTATTTTTTCGAATTTGTTGGTAATAAAATGAAAGTGGCGTTATTTTTTAATGTTCAATGTTATTTATTTTAGAAAATTTTATTAACAGTAAAAAATAAATGTTGATATTTGTTAAACCAAATGAATAATTACTGGGATGGTTTTGAAATGTTTTATCGCTTGTTTTAAATATATTTTTCATTTCTTTTTGCCTACAAAATATTTTAAGTGTACGAAAAAATTCAAATATTTTATGAAAGATTTCATAACAGAAAAATATTTTTCTTTTAAATCCATGAATATTTTCATAGCATGTGCATATGAAACTATTCATAAAAAAAATTATTACCTAAATGATTTAATTCCATAAATTAATGAATTTCCATTATTAAGAGTATGAGCACAAAGCATTAGCTGTATGAATAAATTTTCATATATTCTATAAATTAATGATAATCCTGTGAAATTTTTCATAGGCTCTGGTTTCTATGAATTCTGTTTCATAGATTCTATGAAACTTATTATTGGCTGACTTTTAACGTTTTTTTTTTTCATAGAATCAATGTACGTTTTCATAACCGTAATTAACAAAATTCTTTCAGTGTCTGTGTGTGTGTTTAAATTTTCTTGTTCATGTTGGTTATTTTGGTTTTAGTCTTGTGTTCTTTTTTTTTCCTCATTTTGTGTCATCGTAGCTGTCACATGCAATAAACTTAAGTTAAGTTTTAGTTTTTTTTTCATATTATTATTTTATTTATATGTTTGTTGTTTTTTGGTCGGGTGGTTCTTTTTTTTGATAACTTTTGGTGGCTTTAAGTTAATTTGACAAATTGTTGATGACTGACAGTAGATTGGCCAACAATAACAAAACTACAGCAACATCAATGACAGCATAAATTATGTACAGACAGACACACACACACACACACATATTTAGAAACATTTGAGGTTATTTTGTTGTATTAAGTCTATTGACATCTGATTGATTTTGATAAGTCAGTTAATTTGCATACAAATGTTATTTCGTGTTTTGTGTATGCAAAACAATCATTGACATACTCCTTTTTAGATGTATACAAATGATTGTCTGAAAGAGGTCACAGATTGTAGTTTTTTTTTTTTTTAAGAATTAATTAAAGAGCTTTAAGTTTCTATAAATAATAATATGGCTACAAATAAGGACCAGAAGTTTGAGTTATTGCTTTTTAAAATAAACCAAAACTAAATTTTGAGAAACAACTTACTTAAAAATGCCTGCGAATTTTGTACTCTTGCCCAAAACATTAAATCAGGATAATGTTTTGCGGAAGATTTGGGTGTACTTGCCAAAGCAAAGTTTTTTTTAGAAAAAATAATGTTATATTACTTTGCTATTCCATGCAAAACCCATTAAAAACCAAAAGAGCTGTACATTTCGTGAGTGCAAAAATAAGTGCAAAAAAGTGTTTTTACATTTTGGAGAGTATAAAAGATTCGGCACCAAAGAATATAACACTCTCACTTGTTTTATGTACATTTAACAAACAAATGGAAAATTTTTATGCGAAAAGCTTAGACTTGGTGAAAAAGTAGTTTTGGTAAAAAAAAAGATTTTTTTTTCACGAAAAACAAAATTATTTTAAAAAAAAGTTTAATGAACCCAAAAATTTTGGTGAAAAAAATTTTGATGAATTTTTTTGATGAAAATAAAAGATTTTTGATGTAAAACAAATTGATAAAAAAAATATGAAAAAAAAAATTTTTTTGGTGAGAAAAAAATTGATAATAAATAATTTGATAAAAAAAGTTGATGAAAAAAAATTTATGAAAAAAAAATTGATGAAAAAACATATGATAAAAAAAAAATTATGAAAAAAAAACTTTGATGAAAAAATTGAAGAAAAACATAATTTGATAAGAAAAAAAATTTTATGAAAAAAAAAATGATGAAAAAAAAAATTGAATAAAAAAACAAAAATTTGATTAAAAAAACAAGTAAGAAAATTATTGTCGGTCAAGACCGACCATATAATACCCTACACTAGAGTTTCCCGGAAAATGGGTCCCAAGTTCAAACATGGACTGATTAGATCTATATCAAATTTGAGTGGAAAACCTTCTTTTTGTTGACAATAAACCGCTTCAACTGAATATCGGGCGAAATTTCCACATGAGACCTAAGTCCAAAAATGGTCTCATGATAATCAGATTTGATAAGGTTATTAAAGTACGCGTTTAACATACACAAACAGAATTTTAATTAAATATTTTCTATTTTCATGAAATTTTAGAGATTTATGTGAAAATCGGGAAGGTAGTTTGTATGGGGGCTACAATAAGAACTGGTCCGATTTCTTTAAAATTCGAAATGGTTAGTTGTGTGGATGAAACATGATTACCTGCCAAAAAAAAAGAAAAGATACCTATTAAAATGCGGTTATTAGAATCATTTGAGCCAAAACTAAAGTGGACCTTTGTATGGGGGCTAGGTCTAAATATGGACCGATTTCTTTTCAATTTCGATAGGCCTTGTCCTTGGGTTAAAAGAGGCTTAAGTTTTAAATTTCAAGTCAATTGATTAAAAATTGCGACCTGTATCGTGTTTAAGTGATTCTACACTCAAAATAATACATTAGTAGATTTACTATTTTTTTTTTTGCTAATGCTGGTTAGCTAACTTTTAGCAAATTTTTAGTTGAGATTAGCATGTTAGCAAAAATATATTGTAAACTTCATTTAGCGCATTAGCAATTTTAAACAAAATTTGAACTAATTTTTTTTGCTAAATTTAAAATTGAGTTGACCAAATTTTTACAAGCTTTTTTGCTAGTATAAGCAAAATAAATGGTAAATTTTTTTAGTATCGCCGGTCCTCTTCAAATGTGTGGACCCTAATGGGCCCTAACTTTGGATCCAAAAAAGTTAGCATTCCCGAAAATTTTAAAATGCTCATATCTCGGTAAATATTGCCAACACAACAAAAAGTCCAAAGGTATTTTTGTAGCTCTCAACATGTAGAACAAGACCGCAAAATTGTCAAAAGCTCTCCGAGTATTATTTTTTAAGTTATCGAGTTTTTTTAATTCTGAAGACCCCAGTGGTCTCCTATAATCACGTATCTCAAAAACTAAGCACGGTAGAGCGAAACGGACACAAATTTTGGATCAAAAATTATGACGATTTTTAAGGAACCCAACCAGGTCTAGGCCCAACGGGGTCTGGACCTATCGGGTCCGAACCCAATAGGGTCCTCAGATGTGTATGAACTAAGTTAAAAAAAAAAAAAAATTTAGTTAACTAATTACACTGCGGAACACCAAAAAATAAACAAGAGTTACGACCATCATTTCTATATATTTCGGACATGCTGATTCGAATGGCGTACTCCGTTTTTCGATGTATGGTACAGTTTTTTAACAAAAAAATTTGCAAAGTAAATGGTTTATAAATTTTATGACATAGAAAACAAAGATATGACTTGTAGCAACATTTCTTATGCAAATTTGGTTTAAAGCTTTTCAATTTAAGCCCTTAAATTCGCGAATTTCTTGATTTTTTAAGGTTTTCGCGAAATTAACAGCCAAATTATTCTTTGACAAAAAACTTGCTTTTAATGAATCAAAAATGCATCCCTAACAATGCGAATAGTGGACAAAAAACAGCTATGTTATATGGAGCATCATAATGAAAATCGCGAAAAACCGTTTTTTTGTATATGCCAGCATCACTTTACGAGATGATTTAAGGTTCCATCTTTTAGTATATAATGTGGAAACCTTAAACAGCTAACTGACCAAAAATTCGGCCAAAAAAGTTTTCATTTGCAAAAGTTTTCTTAACAAAAACTATTATTTCAGTGTTTGCGATACAATAATTATAGTTTTTGTTAAGATAACTTTTGCAAATGAAATCTTTTTGACAAATTTTGGGTCAGTTCATTGTTTAAGGTTCCCGCATTATATACTAAAATATGAAGCCTCAAATCATCTCCTAAAGTGATGCTGCCATATACAAAAAAACGGTTTTTCGCAATTTTCATCATGATGATCCATATAACATATGTAGATGTTTTTTGTCCACTATTCGTAGTGTCATGGACGCCTTTATGATCCACAAAATGCAAGTTTTTTATCAGAGACCAATTAAGCGGTTAATTTCGCAAAAACTTAAAAAATGAAGAAATCCGCGAATTTAAAGGCTTAAGATGAAAAGCTTTAAACCAAATTTATATTAGAAATATTGCTACAAGTTATATCTTTGTTTTCCATGCCATAAAATTTAAAAATTATTAGCTTTGGAATTTTTTTTGTTAAAAAAGCAGCTGAAAATCAGCCAATCTTTAATGACATTTTACAAGAAAACTGTACCATACATCGAAAAACGGAGTACGCCATTCGATTCAGCATGTCCGAAATATATTGAAATGATGGTCGTACCTCTTGTTTTCTAAAATAGTGGTTAGTTTTGTCACGCAGTGTTATTGGCAACACATTTTTGCTAACTTTAGCAAAAAAATTGTGGGTTCAAAATCAGCAAATTTTCTTGTCTCAGCACAAACTCATTATATCCTGTACCACAGTGTGGTGTTGGGTAGAATGATGAAAATAAATAAGTTTGATGAAAAAAAAATTTTTGATGAAAATAAAAGTTTGATGAAAAAAAAAATGATGAAAATAAATAAGTTTGATGAAAAAAAAAAATTATGAAAAAAAAATTTTTGATGAAAATAAAAGTTTGATGAAAAAAAAAATTATAAAAAAAAAATTTGAAAAAAAAAAATTTAATGAAAAAAAATTGATGAAAAAAAAAAAATTATGAAAAAAAAATTTGATGAAAAAAATTAATGAAAAAAAAAAATGATGAAAAAAAAATTTGATGAAAAAAAAAATTGGTGAAAAAAAAATTTGATAAAAAAAATGATGAAAAAAGTTTGATGAAAAAAAAAAATATTTATGAAAAAAAAAGTTTGATAAAAAAAAAAAAAATTGGTGAAAAAAAAATTGATGGGGAAAAAAAATTTGATGGAAGAAAAAAAATTTGATGAAAAATTTTTTTTTTGTTGAAAAATAATTTTATTACTTTTTATTAACCAGCTGGTGAAAAACGGTTTTATTCACCACGAGCTGAATTATTATCCAAGGTAAGAAAATGAAAATAGTAATTCTTGTTTTCTTTTTCGTTAATTGTTTGCTTATATAGTCAAAATGAAGTGGCGTCCTGCAACTTTTTTAAAATTAGACACCAGCCTAAAAATTTAGTTAAAATTAACTAAAAGTTAAAAAATTTTCTTAAGTGCTAGAAAACCATTTTACTTCATGTACTGCTAAATAGTCCATAATTTTCCTTAAATGGAATTCCTGCATACATGGAAGAAATTATTACCGCCAAATAAATTTTATCTTATGTAATAAAATAGAAATTTTTCAGACATATTTAGGCTGACCATTCGTACTGATTTGATCAGTACATGTACTGATTTTTGATCACGTGTACTGATCAAAAACCGTTGTACTGAATTGTACTGATTGTAATGATTTTTCAACATTTCAACATAAAAAATAATTTTATTCGAAAATTCTATACAAATACTATAAGTCGTCAGAGTACTTTTCTTATTACTTAAGTCTGATAATGAGACAATTTATAAAGAATTAATTCTGAAAAGCTTAGAGTTCGTGAATAAGGAGGATACTTAACGAAAAAATGTATCTGAACATGAGGTAGTTTTGATATTCATAAATTTAAATTGAAAAGGAGCACAAAATCTTTGAAGTTTTCTGTAACGAAAAGTTCACGGGAGTATGGATTTTCTATGTTTTTTAAAATAAATTAAAATTACGTGGAGGCAAAGGAAAAAGTCATCAGAGTTAAAGGGATTTTGTTTTCTTAAAAACCTATAGGTTTTTGTTATAATTTTTGCACTGAAACGATCAAAACATTCAAATGGAGTTGTTTTAAGTTAATTTAATTTTCTGCAAAACATTGAAAACAGTTAATGGCAGTTGTTTTTTAACAGTTGTTTTTACTGAAATACTAATTGACCCGAAGTTTGTTAGCTTAACCGAATTTTTTTGAGTGTTAAATAAATCAGCAGTGTTTTCCCATAAAAATAGTTTTCAAAGACTACTTTTTGGGAGAAAAAAAAACATAAAAACCAGGGCGTACTGATTTGACACGGCGAGCCTCAACGATGTTCAGGTTGAACTTTAGTGTCGACGAAAAGTGTAAATGCAGTTCGATTTCTACATGATTAGTTGTCACAAAACTGTTTTCAGCGAAATCGTAGCTGATCGCATTCGCGAGATATCGCGAAATTAGTGATTTTATATTTTAAAAAAATTTGATATTGAAGTTTTTTAAATATTTTCAAAAACTGAGTATACAGTTTTCATTGTACTTATTTTAAGGACACAAAACAGTAAACATCGAAATCCTATCTTCTTTAGTTCGCGAGAAATCGCGAAATAACTTTTTTGTCAATTTTTGTTTTTCAACTTTTTCTAGGTTTTTTTCAAATGTTGTGGAAAGCTGATATGCACTTTAATGTGTACGTGATCGAAGGTCATAAGGGTGTTGACATCAAAGTTGTAGGTGTACACTGTCGCAAGATATCGCGGAATTATTTATATATTTTTTATTTTATTTTTTTTCAATTTTGCATTTTCTTTTGAAATGGTGTAAAAACGTGGTATGCATTTTTATTTGTACATGATAAAAAGACAATAAACTGCTAAAACAAAAGTCCTATGTGGTCAATTCTTTAAGGAATCGCAACGTTAACATTAAATCTATTATTTATAAATCTATTAAGAATTCCTTTAGCCTGTTCATTGATTTATTTCAAATATCTAAAAAAATGGTATTCTGTTTAAATTGTAAACATGGCGATTTTTAGCGAAAATTAGCGTTAATATAAAGATTTCAGCAGTTTTACCACCTTCAGTTACGGACAATTTAAACTGCATACCATATACTTGTCGTTACTTAAATTTTATTTTTTTTTTTTGATACCAAAGAAAAAAAAAGTAATTTATTATAAAAGCTCGTACAGTAATTTTGCGATTTCTCGGAAAATTGATCGTCTATAATTTTTATGCTTGCAATTTTGTCACCTCTAATAACCTCGAATTCAAACTGCATACCACATTTTTGTCGTTAATTGAAGTATATGTTTTTACAGACCACAAATAACACAAATTAATGAATAAATAGTAGATAAGCGAGTTTTTTTGCAATATCTCGAAGAATGAAGCAGCTAGAATTTAAATGTTAACAACCTTATGACCTTTGATCAATAGCAAGTCAAACTGCATTTCGTGTTTTTCAACAATGTTAAAGAAACTTCTTTTATTAATCAAAACAAGAAATACCCCCAAAAAGCTGTTTTTCGCTATTTCTCGCGAAAGTGAGCAGCTATAATTTTTTTGGGGGCAGTTTTAATTTCTTCCAGCATGTTCGAATCAAACTGCTTACCACTTTTTTTTTATCATTTCTAAAGAACCGGGTTTAAAATATAATAAAAAAAGAAAAAATATATATATAATTACGCTATATCTCGCGAAATTTAGCACCTACAATTTTGATGTCAACAGCTGTGTGACCTTTGATCAACCACAAGTTAAACTGCATACCATGTTTTTATGAAATTTTAAAAAAATCATATATGAAGATAAAAACAAAAATAAAAACAGCAAAAAAGTAATTTCGCGATTTCTAGCGAAGTTGAGAAGATATGATTTCGCTGTTAACTGTGTACAATTAAAACTGCATACCCAGTTTTTGAAGATATTTAAAAAACTTTATTGTCAAAATTTTAGAAAATACAAAAACACTAATTTCGCGATATCTCGCGAATGCGATCAGCTACGATTTCGCTGTTAACAGTTTTGTGACATTCATTCATGTAGAAATCGAACTGCGCTTACACTTTTCGTCGACACTAAAGTTCAACCTGAACATCGCTGAGGCTCACCGTGTTGAGTTCAGAAAAAAATGGTCACCCTAGACATATTCCTCATATGTAGTTTTAGGACTTAATTTACTGCCACTTATTGCTAGTTCATCATATTTATCTTCTTTAATTTTTTCAAGTTTTTATAGAATCTGAGTATTTTTCTATTGGGAAATTGTCACTGAATTTGGGACCTTATCCGTAGAAAAAATTTCTTGGTATTTAAGCCTTTTTTTGTAAAAAATGTGTCAGAATTTGGTACTTTTTGTTACGGGGTTTGTTAGGTTACACCATCTTATGAAAGGTTGCAAAAAAAACTATACTTTCTTATCCCCTATATTCCAATTACAATATTTTGAACTTCTTTTAGCATAAAAATGTTATATTTGTTAAACAAACATTAAAAAAAAACCTGGAAAAATCTGCATTTTTTAGAGGTAAAATAATCTCTCTTGTTAGTTTAACAGAATTTTTTAGTGCTGCCATTTTTTTGTAAATAAAAATATTTCATATTAAACATGCATATTAAAATATTTATTAACTTTTTTTTTTATTTACTACCAATATTATTTTTTTATTGCATTTTCCAGCTGGTTTATTTCATTATCTCTATAAAATATTTATTGCAAAAAAAAACATACATTTTATTAAAGATAAAACAACTATTACAAAAAAATTAAACAAGAAAAACGCTTAAATTTTTTTTACAAAATCAAATATCAATAAAAATACCATAATGATGTAAAAAAAAAAAATGAATACCGCTTAATAAGCATTTCATGAAAATTATTCTACTGTACTAACGAAACTATAATGCCCACAAAAAAATTTTACGCTTAAAAAAATACTAGAATAACATTTATTTGTCGTAAAATGGCAAATATTTTATGACGCAGAAAAATGTAAAAAAAAAATAAAAAATAATAAAAACAACATGAACTATCTCTTGTTAACAAGAAAAATAACAAGGACATTTTTGGAGGGAACATAATGGAATTATAAGTACTCTATATGTTAACAACTATTTTTAAGGCGATCCTGCAAGTATAGAAGTAAGTGTATAATTTAAACTTAATGTGACTAAAATCCTATTGTTTGTTAAAATGGTGCCACTCGATCAAAATTTTGGAATTTTTTAAAAGTTTCCATCAAAATGTTAAATAATTAAAAAAAATTGTATCATGCGATACATTGTTATACCCTCCACTTAGTGATAGAGGGTATATGAGGCATTCCACACCAAATGTCCAGCGAAAAAAAACACGTGTCGCACGAATTTCTGAATAGGTTGTATGGATAGCTCTATATGGAACTAAGAAAATTGCGTTTTTGGTTTTTCAATTTTTCAAAAACTGGGCTGAGGAGGCGTGGTCAAATATTGGAAAAATGGTGAAATTTGTGTCGAGTTGCCTTGATTAAATATTTATCACATTAAAACGGAATGCACCACAATCTCAAAAATTTACATTCTTATATAGTTTTGTATGGGCTATTGATTAAAATTTTTTTTTTGGAAAATTTTCAGAACCCGTTCTGAAATTTTCCATTTTTTAAAAAAGTCAATTTATCAAAAATCCGGCCACTTTTTTTTTTTTTTTTAAATTTTTTTTTTTTAAGTTTAGATGTTTGTCCATCCACACAAAAAAATTCAGAAACACGTTCGGCGTTTTTTTCGAGAAAATCGCATTTGAATATTGAATTTCACGACAATTTTGGAATTTCCTTGTATTTTCTTGTTAAAACATGGCGTATGAGTAACAAATTTTTGCGAAACCAACGAGTTGATCCCATTTTAATTATTTGTTCATGTGTGGTGCAATATAGAGATGGGCGTGAGTGCGATTTGACCCACGCAAGATTTGACCCACGCAATTAAAGTCACTGACGACTCGTTATTATTTTTAGTTTACTTGTGCAATCACGTGAGTCAATTTACTCTTACTCACGCAGTTTTTGATTACGCTCACGGTTGTTCACTCACGCTGATGATGATTTTACAAAAATAATAAAAACAACAAATTTTCTATGAAAAAATCCCTGAAAACGAAAACTCAAAAAAACAGTAAAATTCCAAAAAAAAAATAGTTAAAAATCACAAAAACTTACTTAAGAAAAATTTTAAGCATTCACTCATCTCGCAAAAATTGGACTTCATAATCACTCACGAAATGTTCTACTAACGCTATCTCTTTAATGTCGTGAATAGCTTAGTACGTGACTCGCGAGTCATTTTTTTCAAATGTTGAACGTTAAAGGATATGTACCTATAATGTAGTGTCCGATTTATTGCTCCCGCTTAAATGCGCTTATCCAAAATATTAAATAAATCAGAAGGATATTGATGCATTTACATAAAAAAACTCTTATAAACGCACATCAAGTGGTCTGTCTGTCTATCTGTCTGGCTGTATGTATGTCTGCTTGTATGTCTGATAAACAAAACCCCGCTTAAATGCGTAAGACTGGTAAAAGAGTTTCATACAAAGTTCACTGAAATATCAAAACTAGAATGAACTGAAATATCACCACTAAAATGAGTTCCCCGCTTTATTGATTCACTTGCGGAAGCATATATAACAATAAACAAATTCAAAAACTTAAGATCACTAGATTAACGTTTATATGCATCAATATTCTTTTGATTTATCTTATATTTTGGATAAGCGCATTAAAGCGGGAGCAATAAATCGGAGACTACATTGTAGGTACATAGCCTTTAACGTTCAACATTTGAAAAAATTGACTCGCGGGTCACGTACTAAGCTATTTTTAATTAAACCCTCACTTAGTTTTCACTTAACAAACTTGAGTTATGCGTTAGTGTCATTCTTGCCTGAATCACGCAAAAACGTTACCAGAGACCTTTCCTATTTTATACTATATTAGAGATGGTTGACTCACTTGCGAATCACACGTGAGTAAAAACTAAATCACTCACGATATTAAAGAGGTAGCGTGAGCAGAAAAACATTTCGTGAGTGATTAGGAAGTCCAATTTTTGCGATGTGATTTTTAACTTTTTTTTTTATTCTTACTGTTTTTTTTTTTGAGTTTCCGTTTTCAGTGCTTTGTTTTCATAGAAAATTTGTTGTTTTTATTATTTTTGTAAAATCATCATCAACGTGAGTGAACAACCGTGAGCGTAATCAAAAATTGCGTGAGCGTGAGTAACAGTAAATTGACTCACGTGATTGCACAAGTAAACTAAAAATAATAACGAGTCGTCAGTGACTTTAATTGCGTGGGTCAAATCTTGCGTGGGTCAAATCGCATACACGCCCATCTCTATATTGCACCACACATGAACAAATAATTAAAATGGGATCAACTCGTTGGTTTCGCAAAAATTTGTTACTCATACGCCATGTTTTAACAAGAAAATACAAGGAAATTCCAAAATTGTCGTGAAATTCAATATTCAAATGCGATTTTCTCGAAAAAAACGCCGAACGTGTTTCTGAATTTTTTTGTGTGGATGGACAAACATCTAAACTTTAAAAAAAAAAATTTAAAAAAAAAAAAAAAAGTGGCCGGATTTTTGATAAATTGACTTTTTTAAAAAATGGAAAATTTCAGAACGGGTTCTGAAAATTTTCCAAAAAAAAAATTTTAATCGATAGCCCATACAAAACTATATAAGAATGTAAATTTTTGAGATTGTGGTGCATTCCGTTTTAATGTGATAAATATTTAATCAAGGCAACTCGACACAAATTTGACCATTTTTCCAATATTTGACCACGCCTCCTCAGCCCAGTTTTTGAAAATTTGAAAAACCAAAAACGCAATTTTCTTAGTTCCATATAGGGCTATCCAAATAACCTATTCAGAAATTTACGGGACACATGTTTTTCTGTAGCGGGACATTTGGTGTGGAATGCCTCATATATAAGTGTGTCATTCCATTTGTAACTCATCGAAATATCGGTCTGGGACCCCATAAAGTATATATATTCGTGATCACCGATCGATTTTAAAACATTCTAGCGATGTCCGTCTGTCTGTGGAAATGGCAATCACGGCCAAAATATTACACGGAGGTGACTGAAACTTAACATATTTATTGGAAGTTCTCCCGAGAAGTTTGGTATTGCATTTGAGCGATATCGGTTCAGCGGTTCAAAAGTTATGAACGAAAATGTAAGGACACCTCCGAAATTTTAGTACATTCAACATAACCTAAAAATACAAAATGCTTTAATTCGGCTGCTGGTTGACATATGTGAACGTAATTGAACACCAAATGGTATTTAAACCAGTACGAACATATTTTTGACAAAAAAAGAAAAAAATCGCGGATTTTTTTTGTGGAAATTTTTTTTGTGGAAATTTTTTTTCAAAATTTTTTTCCTTTTAAATAAAGTTTTTTTCAATAATCTTTTTGAAATTGTGGAGGGTATCACTACATTCGGCAAGGCCGAATTAAACTTTTTTACTAGTTTTTTATTTATTTTGGCATGCTGAGTACGAAAGTTTTCTAAAATCGGTTTAGCGGATTTTGAATTATCGCCATGAAATTCGGCAAAAAGTTTTAAGAATTTGCGGTTTTTCCTAAGTTCAAGAAATTGAAAAAAAAAAATCCTTGACTATTTCTTAATACAAGTGTCTTTACAGATTTCTTAAGTTCACCCGCTTTTTTTGTTAAATCCTTATCCAAATAATTAAAAAAACTCATCCATCAATTACTGGTGGAAAAAATTCTGAAATATATTTGTTTAAAAGGAAAAACTTTATACACTTTCCTTTTAAAATAGCTACTAAAAGAAAAACAGCAAGTAACAAAATTATAGTCGGCCAAGACCGACCATATGATACCCTACACCAGTGTTTTCCGGAAAATGGGTCCCA
The DNA here is from genome assembly GCA_963921195.1 of Pegoplata infirma. NCBI lineage: Eukaryota > Metazoa > Arthropoda > Insecta > Diptera > Anthomyiidae > Pegoplata > Pegoplata infirma. Next base: position 30,722,193 of record OY992539.1, read on the forward strand.
AGTCCAAACACGGACCGATTGGATCTATCTTTTGTTAGATCTTTATTTAGTGAAGAAAACACACATATATCAAATTTTAGTGGAATTGGTTTATTTTTTTGCCAATACACCGATTTAACTGAATATCGGTCGAAATTTTGATTTGGGGGCGGGATACTAAGTCCAAAAATGGTCCAATTATATTCTAATTTGATTTGATTTGGTTACAAAGTACACGTTTAACACCTAAAAATAAATTTTTTATCAAATATTTCCATTTTTAGGAAATTTTGAGGGAATTATGTGAATATAGGGAGGGTGGTTTGTACAAGAAGGACTGACCCGATTCCTTTAAAATTTGGAAGAAGATTCGTGCATACAAAATTTGATTACCTGTAAAATTTCAAAGCGATATCCATTTAAATACAGTTATTTGAGTCATTTAAGCCTAATCAAAAGGGGGCGTTTGTATGGGGGCTAGGTCTTTACATGGACCGATTTTATAACATGATTATGTTTTTAGGCAGGTGACTAATTTTAAAAAAGTTGCTGGACACCACCTAAGTTTGACTATATAAGCTAACAATTAACGAAAAAGAAAACAAGAATTACTATTTTCATTTCCTTAAAACAAAAAATTTTAATAATTTGGGTTTGTAACTTGGATAATAATTTACCTCGTGGTGAATAAACCCGTTTTTCATCAGCTGGTGAATAAAAAGTAACATAATTATTTTTCAACAAAAAAAAAAATTTTTTCATCAAATTTTTTTTTATCATTTTTTTTTCTATAAAAATTTTTTTTTTTTCATCAAATTTTTTTGTTCATCATTTTTTTTCTTTTTCATCAAACTTTTTTTTCCACATTTTTTTTTTTTTATCAAATTTTTTTTTTCATCATTTTTTTTATACCCTCCAACTACAGTATGTGGGTATACTCACTTTGTCATTCCGTGTGTATCGCATCGAAATATCGGTCTAGGACCCCATAGAGTATGTATATTATTGATCAGTGATCGATTCTAAGACATTCTAGCGATGTCCGTCTGTCCGTCCGTCTTTCCGTCCGTCCGTTTGTCTGTGGAAGACACGATACAGTCCAAAATAAAAAGGCTAGACTCCTGAAATTTGGCAAATATATGTCTTATATTAATAGGCTGGCTAAGTTCGGAAATGGGCAAAATCGGACCAGGGGGGAAAAAGTTCCCCTCTGACGAAGTAAACCAACCCATGAAGAAAGGTAACTTTTTGTAGGTTTTTATGTGTTTTTGTTAAACAAATGAAACATTTTTAAGCTTGAAAAAGTTCAAAGTCTTGGACTTGGATCCAGGGGATTTAAAAACTGACTTTTTTTGGTCCGCCCCCTTTTGTGGGCGTGGATATTAGCAAATAATTGATATAATGATTTTGTACAAAAAGCATAGTAATTAAATTTGTAAACATTTTTGACTAGAGAGAATTGTCCCCAAGGACCCCCTACAAGCACCCCCCCCCCCCAAAAAAATAAACGCCCCAGCAATTTTTTTTTTTTAAAGTTGGAAGGTATACAAGATTCGGCACAGCCGAATTTAACACTCTCACTTGTTTTTTATCAATTTTTTTTTTCATCAAAATTTTTTTTTTTCATAAATTTTTTTTTTCCAAAAAATTTTTTTTTTCATAAATTTTTTTTTCATAAATTTTTTTTTTCATAAATTTTTTTTTATCATATTTTTTTTCATCAATTTTTGTTCATCAAATTTTTTATTATTAATTTTTTCCTCACCAAATAAATTTTTTTTTCATATATTTTTTTCATCAATTTTTTTTTACATCAAAAAGTTTTTCTTTTCATCAAAAACTTTTTTTCATCAAAACTTTTTTTTACAAAAAAATTTTGGTTCATAAAATTATTTAAACATTATTTTGTTTTTCGTAAAAAAAAAAAACTTTTTTTTTTACCAAAACTACTTTTTCACCAAGTCTAAGCTTTTCGCATACAAATTTTCCATTTGTTTATCAAATGTACATAAAACAAATGGGAGTGTTATATTCTTTGGTGCCGAAACTTTTATATTCTCCAAAATGTAAAAACACTTTTTTGCACTTATTTTTGCACTTACTTCCAAAATGTACAGCTCTTTTGGTTTTTTAATGGGGTCGTCGACTGATATTTCAATTCGTTTTGCATGGAATAGCAAAGTAATATAACATAATTTTTTCTAAAAAAAACTTTGCTTTGGCTAGTATACCCAAATCTTCCGCAAAACATTTTCATGATTTAATGTTTTGGGCAAGAGTACAAAATTCGCAGGCATTTTTCAATTTCAATAGGCAATAGTCCTTGGGCCAAAATATGCTTAAGTTTCAAATTTCAAGTCAATTGGTTAAAAATTGCGACCTGTATCGTGCTTAAACCGATAGATGGGTAGACGGACGGACGAACGGACGGACGGACATCGCTAAATCGACTCAAAAAGTGATTCTGAGTCGATCGGTATACTTGAAGGTAGATCTAGAACCAATATTTCGGGTAGTTACAAACATCAGCACAAACTCTTTATACCCTGTACCACAGAGTGGTGTAGTATATAAAAAGTACCAACAGGAAATCTATATAAAATAATTCTCATACTTAAACTCTACAATTGTGTGACATTTGACACCATCAATAGATGGTTTAAATGCAATGTTATACATCCTTTGAATTGGCTAGCTTTATATTTTTCCTATAGAGCTAAAACACCTCAATTCAACCGAGGAGTTGACCGCACCCCCTCCAAATTTAATGAAATTAAGTACTGATGTTTACTTTAACAAAAAAGAGATTTTGCCAATTTTTCAGGCTTCTGGTTATTCCAGTATTCGAGATATGCGGTCTCGAAAATTAAAAAAATCGTATATATTTGACAAAATTGTTCTGAGATAAATAAAGATAACTCGAAAAGTAGTAACAATACAGGTCTCAGTTAGGTTGCAAATATTAGGTAATAAGACAGCCTTTAAAATGGCATCCTTCAAGATTTTTTTTGAAAAAGGTCAAAGGTCATTGGTTTTAACCTTAATTTTTGGAGAGCTATATCTCAAAAACCGATATTTTTAAAATTTTGGAAAAAATATATGTGATTAGGAATCATCTATACTACTTAAGTTTAAATTTTCTGGATGGAGACTTCATTGGAACTTTTTATATTAATAGAAACGTTATGACAGGAAAGAAAAAGTGGTGTAATTTCCCTTAGAAAAAAAATATTTTTTTTGTGTCTTTGAAATTCTGGTACCAAAATTAATTTTTCTGAATGTTTTTGACGTGCTGAGTCCAAATATGACCTTTGAAATGGCCTATCGCTACTACTTTTCAAGATATATGCACCTAAAGTTTCAAAAATATAACAGCAATAGCATTTTAGCAGTTTCCACATATGCAGATATCTCGAAAACTAATAGCGATAGGCCAGTTTAGAGGTCATATTTGGACTCAGCACGTCAAAAACATTTAGAAAAATGAATTTTGGTACCAGAGTTTCAAAGACACAAAAAAATTTTTTTTTTCCTAATAGAAATTACACCACTTTTTCTTTCCTGTCATAACGTGTCTATTAATATAAAAAGTTAAAATAAAGTCTCCATCCTGAAAATTTAAACTTAAGTAGTATAGATGATTCCTAATCACATATATTTTTTCCAAAATTTTAAAAATACCGGTCTTTGAGATATAGCTCTCCAAAAATTAAGGTTAAATCCAATGACCTTTGACCTTTTTCAAAAAAAATCTTGGGGAACGCCATTTTAAAGGCTGTTTTATTACCTATTATTTGCGATCTGACTGAGGGGTGTATTGTAATTACTTTTTGAGTTATCTTTATTTATCTCAGAACACTTTTGTCAAATATATACGATTTTGCCAATTTTCAAGACCCCATATCTCGGGAAGAAAAAGTACCAGAAGTCCAAAATTTTGGCACTATGATTTTTTTGTAAGGGCCCAACAATATTCCAAGTTTCATCAAATTCGAAAGGGGTAAGGTCAAAAATGCTACTTTTTTCGGTTGAATTGAGGTGTTTTAACTCTATATGTCCATATGTAAGCTAAGAGTATCATTGTGGAGCTCATCATTAACATCATCATCATCAGCAGCACCATGACCAAGAGAACACCATGCATTAAATAAAATTGTTGTTTTGTGGTGATTATAGTTTATGTTTGCTGTATGTCGGTTTATTTCCAATGGAATTCTGTGCTTAAAAATGTTCATGCCGGCCACCATTTTGGCTTCCGGCTATAGTTGGATATTGTCAATACTGTGTTTGACAATTGCCACAGATAAGTAACCAATATACCGACAAAGGTTTGGTATGATGAAAATGCTATAAAACGTTACTTCGATTTTAACGCAAAAAAAATTATAGTAAAAAAAAATACTTGTAGATGTTTTTACACATTTACAGTTGTTTATAATGAATGATTAATACATTAGGGTGGAGCAATTAGGTTTAAATTTAAATTCGACTTGGCCGAATCAATGAATACCCTCCACAAAGCCCTTTTTAAGTGATAGTAAAAGTTCTAACGCAAACAAAAAACATTTTTAATTAGAAATATTTGTTGTTTGAAAAAAAAAATAATTTACTAAATTTTTTTTGAGTGTAAAATTTTTTTTGAGTGTAAAATATTTTTGGGACTTACCAATGTTTTTAAAATATGTTTTACGGGTTTTCAACACGTGAATTTAAAGTGAAACTAATCTGAAATTCACGGTTTTGCTAATAACTTTTGAACCACTGGACCGATTTGGCCGAAACTCAATACCAGGCCAGGGGAACGGCAAATATATATGCCAAGTTTCGACATCCTCAGAATTGCCTTTCGAAAGTAAGCGTGTTTTTTATCTCGTAAATTCACGAAAAACCTTGCCGAAATTCAGTCTTTTGCTCATAACTTTTGAACTACTGAACCGATTTTGCTGGATTGCAATACCAACCTGACCAGGTAAATACCCAAGATATATGCCAAACTTCAGAAGGCTCCGTAAAGTCCCAGCAAAAACTGGCATTACTAGTAATGGGTTTTGTAATCCGAAACAAATGTTAATCACTACTTACTTATTGAATGAAACACTAATTACACTGTGTAACAAATTTTTAACAAAGTCATGACCAAATGAATCTGACACCTAATCTTTATGTAAATCCAAACGCTGAATCCGAATATGAAGTCAGAATGGTCAAAAGTAGAACAGTTTTCGAGATATTTACGAGAAAATCTAGAAAATTACAGTTATTTGCTCTTTTCAACTTATTTTTTTAAAACCAAACAATAAATTTTCTTAAAATTTTATCACTTAGAAAGTTAGTTTATTTCAATACGAACATTTTGTGCCCAATAGGATCCAGATCGGTGCAAAAATGACAAAGTTACAGTACATTAATTGAATTATCTCACTTTTCGATTTTTTTTTAAAAACACAAGTAAATATACAAAGCTAAATGTTAGTAATGAAAAGTGGGTTAATTCACTAAATCTTCTGTAGCTTTGCCATTTTTGCACCAATATGGGTCTTGTTGGGCGCAAAATATTCGTATTGAAATAAAATAATGTCCTATGTAATAAAACATTATAGTTTTTAATTGTTTGGTCTAAAAAAAATAACTTGAAAAGAGCAAAATTGCAAAAAATCATCAAATTTTTCATGAAGTTTGAACTTTTGTCCACTGTAACTCTGTAATTTCTTGACTAATCTTCACAAGCGACCCATGGTTATTTTAGTAATTTTATTATCTTTCATTAAAAAAAAAGAAATACATAAATCGACGAATAGTTTTGAAGATATCTGCATTTAAGTGACATCATATTTTTAAAAACACAAATAACGCGTATTTTCGAATATCTCGAAAACTGTTCTACTTTTGACCGTTATGACTTCATATTCGGATTCAGCGGACAATTGTACATAAAAATTAGGTGTCAGATACATTTAGTCAAAAAACTGTCACGTAGTGTTATTTTAACAAGGGCGTGAGACAAAAATAACTAGTGAATAGTAAAGAGATAAATAAGTAATTACTGTCTCGGATTACGAATAAGTAGTCAAATGCCATTACCAATAAGGAGTAAAATAACTAGGTATCAAATGGGATTAAAAAGTAGTTACTTTGAGCTTTTAAATAACTAGTTTTGTATATTTTACAAACCCGGATCTAAAACGTCCTGATATTTTTGTTATTTTTTAATAAAAATTTTGTTTTTTTACATTTTATAAATGATATGTTACGTCCGAAATTTTTCTTGAATTCTTATTCCAATTTACAGACGTAAGTAAGACAAAAGAAAATTACAGAAAACGTGATGATTTACTCTGAAAACTGAAACCTATACAATTTTTCTTTTGTTTGCTTATGTCTTAATTTCCCAATTAAACTTGAAAATAAGTACTTTTTTCTCGCATTATTAACAACTAGCTATTTATATTATTACAAATAAGTAATTTTATATTATAATAAAAAATACTAGTTACTTTTCGGACTAAAGTAATGCAGATGGTAACGAGTAGTGGTTATAAGTAATGTGATTGGTAATCATTACTTTGCACCACACATTACCGAGTTTTTCCTGGGGTCATTCAAAAGTTATCGTGTTTTCAATAGACAGACAGACAGACGGACAAACGGACGGATAAACGGACATCGCTAGATCGTCTTAAAATCGATCGAGGATCATGAATGTATATACTTTATGGGGTCCTAGACAAATATTTCGAGGTTTTACAAACGGAATGACCAACCTCTACCACTAGAGTGGAGGGTATAAAAAAAGGTTACCAATAAACCAAATAATGATAAGTGATAGCGATTACCGTATCACCTTAAATTAATTTTAGGCGATTTTGCTGTCGTCATTTCGATAGCGAAAACGTTATCACAGTTTCATATCGAAACGATATCGTTATCGTCTGGAATAACGTTAGTTTTTCGATAAAATTCGGAAAATGGCGATTTTACTGTCGTTGTGACTGGAATTATCGATAGCGAAAACGATATCATAAGGAAAGGTACATTAAGAACGAAAACACTACACACAAAATAAAAACCTTGTCAAATTACTTAAAAAAGTCTCGTAATCCCATTTTACCAATATTTGCAGTTGTCCTTGTTTTTTAAGAACAAATTTTTGTTATTGAAATTTAAATTTTTTTTTTATATTTTACTAAAATTTTCAAGTTTTTTTACAAAAAAAAAATCTAGTAAATTTACGAGAATCCTTGTAAGTTTAATTGCGCCAAAAAATTGTACACTCAGAAAATTATGTAAGTTACTACGTGTAATTTGTTTGTACACTAAAAAAAAACTTGTAAAACGACAAGAAAAGTATGTAACTTTTTTTTAGCTACCTCCTATTTGACAACAATTCCTTGTAATTTTACAAGCTTTTTACCAATAAAATTGTAAATTTACAATTTTCGTGACTCGATAAAACTTACAAGGAGGTTTCGCAATTCCTAGTAAAAATTACAGCTTTTTCGTAATTTTGCAAGATTTTTACCAATAAAATTGTAAATTTCCACCTTTTTGGCGTCATAAAACTTTCAAGAAAATTTCGTGAATTTACTATATTTTTTTTTTGTAAAAAACCTTTAATTTTTTAAAATTACAAAAAGAATTGTAAAATTACAACAAAATAGTAAAATTAAAAAAAATTTAAATTTTGATCGAACATTTTTAGTTAAAAAACAAGGAAAACTGCCAAATATTGGTAAAATGAGATTTCGAGACTTTTTCGAGTAATTTGACAAGTTTTTTTTATATTTAAGATTAGTTAGTTGTTTTCAACTACAAAGTCAGTGGTTTTTGTATGAAAAATATCAAACAACTATATTTGTTAGTAATTTTAAATCTTTTTTTTTTTTTTTGAACAACTAACAAAAAAGTACTGTAATGTAGTAACAGTTATTTAAAGTAGTTAATTTTATTTATCTCTGAACAGCTTTTTTTTTTAAAAAAAACTACAAAAACATAAAAAAAATTTGGTCGTCAATTTGTTTTGTCTGAAAAATTTTATAAGTATTTTTTTTTATTATATATTGATTACACCGTCCGACAGCCAATATTAAACATGCACCGGATGATATACGTCTGAAAGTAGAGATCAAATGGAGTAAAACTACATTTAGAGCTTGTCACTTTGTGATCTTGTTTCCTTTTAAAAGGACTTCAAAATTATAAAGGATACATGTTGTAAAATATTTTTGGAAAATTTGTACTTGTCCTAGGATGACACTGTTAACGTCAAATGAAAGAGAAGGATCTCCCCTAATTTTTCCATTTCTCTATTTTGCCATATCTGGGTAAAAGGATGTGAATAAAGTCATTTAAAAAATTTATCAAAATATTTTGTTGAAAATTTTGAACGATATTGAAGGATACATATCTGAAAGGACGTAACTTACCTCCTTTTTCCTGGTATGTTAAAATAATAAAATAGGAAAATTAGGGGAGATCCTCCTCTTTCATTTTCTATCAATAGATGAATCCTAGGACAAATACAAATATTAAAAAAATATTTTGTAAAATAAAATCCTCCAAAACTTTGAAGACCTTTTAAAAGGAAACGGAATCAGGAAATGAAAAACTGTAAATGCAATTTTTTTACATTTTGTCTTTAGTTTCAAACATCTACTATCCAGTTCGTGTTCAACAATTTTTTTTTCATTTTAGTCGGTCGGTGTTATTTTTTTTTTACTACAGATGCTAGTTGTTTTGACTAAAAATGTAAGTTGTTTTTACAACATAAGGCACTTTTTTTTTTGTCAATTAAAATAACTAACATTGTTAGTTGCTTCAACTAAAAAGTTAGTTGACACCAAAACAACTAAGAAAGAAGTTATTTTAACTGACATTTTCAGTTAATTTTACTAACATAATTTTTTGAGTGTTAACTTAAAATTTTATTGGTAAAAAGCTTGTAAAATTACAAAATAGCTCGTTAATTTTACTAGGAATTCTCGTAAAATAGGAGGTAGCAAGAAAAATCTAGTAAGATCACGAAACCTCATTGTTAGTTTTATTGCGGCAAAAAATTTTTAAATTTACAATTTTATTGGTAAAATAACAAAATTATTGGTAAAAAGCTAGTAAAAATACAAGAAATGTTTGTCAAATAAGAGGTAGCAAAAAACAAGTAGAAAGGTTAAACTCGACTTGGTTGAATCTACGAATACCCTCCACAATCCCCTTTTTAAGTGATAGTAAATTTTTTAACATAAAAAAAAAACATTTTTGATTAGAAATATATTATTTTTATTTTATTAAGAATTAACATATAATTGCAAATCATATACTAATTTTACCTAACAGAGAACTGGTAACAATGACCTTCATCTCGTTGTAGCGAAACAGACCAAGGCCTCTGATGGGAATCGAACCCACGACCCCCAGACTCATAGGCTAGCACGCTGCCAACTAGCGTACTGGGGCGCCTGCTAGAAATATTTTATTTTGTGTAAAAAGACTTTTTTTTAGTAATTTTTGAAAAAAAAAAAAATAATTTACTAAATTTTTTTTTGAGTGTAAATTTTTTTTGAGTGTAAAATTTTTTTTGAGTGTATTTTTTTTGCCTAAAAATATTTTTGTGACTTACAAATGTTTTTAAAGCATGTTTAACGGGTTTGCAACACGTGAATTTAAGGTGAAACTAATCTGAAATTATAAATAAAATATTGGTGTCACAATGGACCTCAGAGTCTTCGTGTGTTGACGTAAAACGTCAGCAGCCACATACAACTTAACCTAATCTGAAATTCACGGTTTTGCTAATAACTTTTGAACCACTGGACCGATTTGTCTGAAATTCAATACGAACCAGGCCATGGGAACAAAAATATGTGCCAAGCTTCAGCATCCTCAGTATTGCCTTCCGAAAGTTAGCGAGTTTTTTATCTCGTTAATTCACGAAAAACCCTAGCCGAAATTCAGTCTCTTGCTCATAACTTTTGAACCACTCAACCAATTTTGCTGGATTGCAATACCAACCTGACCAGGTAAATGCCCAACATATATGCCAAACTTCAGGAGCCTCCGTAAAGTCTTTCAAAAGTTTGCGTGTTTTCAACAGACAGACAGACAGACAGACGGACAGACGGACATCACTAGATCGTCTTAAAATCGATCGAGGATCATGAATACGGATACTTTATGTGGTCCTAGACCAATATTTCGAGGTGTTACAAACGGAATGACAAAGGGTATAAAAAAGTTATAAGTTTTTCTTGTCATTTTACAATTTTTGTTTTGTGTGGATTACATTGTAGAGGGCATTTAAAGAAAATGCGGAAATATTTTAATGTTAACATATGATTGCTTGTAATTTATGTCATCAAATACCATTTTTTAACACCTACAGACGAAAATACACGCACATTCACACACTATCTATAGTAAAACAGTCCACTTCAGATAACTACTTATTACATTGTTTGTATATGTGTTACATACATATCTCTCATTTACTAAAAGAACGTCATAAGTCAAAAAAACGTTATTTTTTGTCTCATATAATACGAATACGCTTAAGAAAAAACTAGGACATTATTACATACCAGGTTTTTTTAGTTATGCCAGTCTTCTAGTAAATGAGCGATATAAAACATCCAATTTTCTTATACAACGTAAAACCTGTTTGTTTGGATATTTCGGCATGTATGCCAGCTTTTTCTTTCCTTTGTATTACACACATATAACGCTCATTTATTAGCAGAGTGGCATAACTCAAAATAATTGATTTTTAAGTTAATGATACAGAACTATTTGTTATATCGCGCTTTATATTTTGTCAAAAATTCATATTATTATCTTTTAAACTCGCCGTTCGAGAAGAGACAACGCTATTATTGCATTTTCTTTCTAGCAAACTTTTCCAATGGAAAATGAGTTTCAACTGTAAACTTTAAGTGTGTTTTCTGCAAAATCAAATATTTTAAGTTATCACACCCTGCAAGTAAATGTGCGATATGATTTTTTTCGATATTTTTGTTGCGTCTGTCTATCTATGTATGTGTATTTTTTTCCGCTTTATCTGTTTACAACATCAACATTATTTTGATTGGTTTAACAAACATTAACAGTTACATCAATTTGATGGGACATCGTTTGTGGTTTCCCCTGATGTTGTCGTTCCTGAATCTGATATTGCACATGACTACTCACTTCATCAAGAATAATGTTAAAATGTTTCCATTTATATATATTTTTTTTTGTGGTTGTGTTTGTTATTGCCAAACAAAAACATCAGCAACAAAATTTTTACAACAAATTCTCATATACACACAGACACACACACAGATACACTTAAGTAATTTTCACGTTTTTTCGCGTCTGTGGTTAAGTACTTTTCCAATTTAATGATTTAATGTTAAATCAAATAAAAGTTAATGCCTTTAAACCAGCGGGAAAAAAAGAAATACCTTTAAACATTTATACACATTTGTTTGAGAAATAAATTGTTTATTAAACTAATTAACAATGTTAATTGAAAGATAAAAATGTGTATTGACAGTTGAAAGGTACTTTTTGTTGTAAGAGTTTGAATGATGTTGAAAACATTGAATAATGAAGATGTATAGAGAGTTATTTAAAGTTAAAACGTTTGGCAATAAAAAATGGAAAAAAGAGTACTGTGGTACTTTGTTTTTTTCTGAAATCTTAAATGTAGAATCCCCCACCAGAAAAACACATTCCGACATTTTCATTTAAATTTTTTTCATTTTTAAAAAGGTAACTTTGGTACTTTGTTGGTACTTTTCTCAAAAAAAAAAATATACTAACAAAAGTACTTTGTGTCAAGTTACGATTGTAAAAAAGAGTTCTGTAATCTCCCAAAATAATAGTCGTAAAAACATTATTTTGAAATGTAGGATCCTCTATCGAAGTAAAACATTTTAAAATATCCTTAAGGAATTTCTGATTCTAGAGAGTTAAAAGGGGCACAAAATTGTAATTTTTCGATTTAAAAAATAATGGTCTTATTACTTAAAATTTTGAATCTAGAATCATCCAGAAAAAAAAATAAATTAAAAATGTTTGACCTCGAGGCCTGGGCTTTTCTTTAACTAAAATTCTTTTTTGTTGCCGATATCGACTATATTCGTCGTATATCATCCTTTTAATAAAAAATTTAAAATTTTATGACGTTGAAAAACATTTAAAATGATGAGTGATATACAACTATAATTTTTGAATTATATATTTTTATTAAATTCCACTAGATTTCCTGGGGATGATAGCACAGTGTAGTAACCGATATCGGAATGGGATGAAAACAAAAGCAAACGAAAGTTAACACTTTCCATAACAAACTTAAAGCTTTTTAACATAATAATGATTTTAGGCTGGTGTCTAATTTTAAAAAAAGTTGCTGGATGCCACCTCAGTTTGACTAACAATTAACGAAAAAGAAAACGAGAATTACTATTTTCATTTTCTTAAAACTAAAAATTTTAATAACTTGGGTTTGTAACTTGGATAATAATTCACCTCGTGGCGAATAAAACCGTTTTTCACCAGCTGGTGAATAAAATGTAACATAATTATTTTTCACCAAAAAAAAATTTTTTTTTTCATCAAATTTTTTTTATCAATTTTTTTCCATCAATTTTTTTTCCCCATCAAATTTTTTTTTTCATCAAAATTTTTTTTTAATAATTTTTTTTTATCAATTTTTTTTTTATAAAATTTTTTTTATACCCTCCACTTAGTGATAGAGGGTATATATAAGTTTGTCATTCCGTTTGTAACTCATCGAAATATTGGTCTGGGACCCCATAAAGTATATATATTCATGATTCCCGATCGATTTTAAGACATTCTAGCGATGTCCGTCTGTCCGTCTGTCCGTCTGTCCGTCTGTCCGTCTGTCCGTCTGTCTGTGGAAAATGCTCTCGCGGACAAAATATTACACAGAGATGACTGAAACTTAACATATATATTGGAAGTTCTCCCGAGAAGTTTGGTATTGCATTTGAGCGATATCGGTTCAGCGGTTCGAAAGTTATGAACGAAAATGTAAGCACACCTCAAAAATTTCAGTACATTCAACATAACCTAAAAATACAAAATGCTTTAATTCGGCTTCTGGTTGATATATGTGAACATAATTGAACACCAAATGGTATTTAAACAAGTACGAACATATTTTTTGACAAAAAATGAAAAAAATCGCGGATTTTTTTTTTTACCAAAATTTTTTTTCGCGGAAATTTTTTTTCAATTTTTTCTTTTTTTTTTTTTAAAAATAAATTTCCTTTTAAATAAAGTTGTTTGCAATAATCTTTTTGAAATTGTGGAGGGTATCACTACATTCGGCAAGGCCGAATTTAACTTTTTTACTTGTTTTTTATCAATTTTTTTTTTCATCAAATTTTTTTTTCATCATTTTTTGTTTTCATTAATTTTCTTTTTCATCAAATTTTTTTTTCATCAAATTTTTTTTTCATCATTTTTTGTTTTCATTAATTTTCTTTTTCATCAATTTTTTTTTTCATCAAAAATTTTTTTTTTTCATCAAATTTTTTTTCATAAATTTTTTTCAGTATTTTTTTTTCATCAAATTTTTTTTTTCGTAAAATTTTTTTTATCATATATTTTTTTCATCAATTTTTTTTTATCTAATTTTTTATTATCAATTTTTTTATAACAATTTTTTTGTTTACATCAAAAAATTTTTATTTTCATCAAAAAAATTCATCAAAAACTTTTTTTCATCCAAATTTTTGTTCACCAAAAATTTTGCGTTCATTGTTTACATCAAAAAATTTTTCTTTTCATCAAAAAAAATCATCAAAAACTTTTTTTCATCAAAATTTTTGTTCACCAAAAATTTTGGGTTCAATAAATTTTTTTTTAACATAATTTTGTTTTTCGTGAAAAAAAATCATTTTTTTACAAAAAGTACTTTTTTACCAAGGCTAAGCATTTCGCATAAAATTTTTCCATTTGTATTTTGAGGATGTTTATTCTGGCTCGAGGTCATTATTTTCTTTACTAATTAAAACCATGATATTCTCATAGCATAATTTTCAAGAAAATTATTTTTTGTTTTAAATTTATTTATGTTGGTCATTTTTGCAAGACTTAATCGACACGTGTTTCGGAATTTGTCAAGATTCCATTGTCAAGATTATTTAGCAAAAATAGAAACGATTTACTACAAAGTAGCAAACGAGTCTAATGACAAATCGTTTGGTGCACAAACTAGCAAATTAATACATATTCGCCTCTATTCTCAATGAGAATTAGGAAGACGAAGAAATTGTACCATGCTAATAAGGCAACGATTATCAATAACCAACAAAAATATTTAAAACAATTTTACATACGATAGTCCATTGGACTACAACAATATGTTTTTTGTGTTTTTGTTGTAACAAATACTCCATATTAGGGTTATTCATCACATGGCGTGCCAACCATTATGTTCAAATTCTGATTAATTTTTATTAAAAAATAAAAATTGTTTTATTCGACCTTTAAAATATTATATTTTGAGGATGTTTATTCTGGCTCGAGGTCATTATTTTCTTTACTAATTAAAACCATGATATTCTCATAGCATAATTTTCAAGAAAATTATTTTTTTTGTTTTAAATTTATTTATGTTGGTCATTTTTGCAAGACTTAATCGACACGTGTTTCGGAATTTGTCAAGATTCCATTGTCAAGATTATTTAGCAAAAATAGAAACGATTTACTACAAAGTAGCAAACGAGTCTAATGACAAATCGTTTGGTGCACAAACTAGCAAATTAATACATATTCGCCTCTATTCTCAATGAGAATTAGGAAGATGAAGAAATTGTACCATGCTAATAAGGCAACGATTATCAATAACCAACAAAAATATTTAAAACAATTTTACATACGATAGTCCATTGGACTACAACAATATGTTTTTTGTGTTTTTGTTGTAACAAATACTCCATATTAGGGTTATTCATCACATGGCGTGCCAACCATTATGTTCAAATTCTGATTAATTTTTATTAAAAAATAAAAATTGTTTTATTCGACCTTTAAAATATTATATTTTGAGGATGTTTATTCTGGCTCGAGGTCATTATTTTCTTTACTAATTAAAACCATGATATTCTCATAGCATAATTTTCAAGAAAATTATTTTTTGTTTTAAATTTATTTATGTTGGTCATTTTTGCAAGACTTAATCGACACGTGTTTCGGAATTTGTCAAGATTCCATTGTCAAGATTATTTAGCAAAAATAGAAACGATTTACTACAAAGTAGCAAACGAGTCTAATGACAAATCGTTTGGTGCACAAACTAGCAAATTAATACATATTCGCCTCTATTCTCAATGAGAATTAGGAAGACGAAGAAATTGTACCATGCTAATAAGGCAACGATTATCAATAACCAACAAAAATATTTAAAACAATTTTACATACGATAGTCCATTGGACTACAACAATATGTTTTTTGTGTTTTTGTTGTAACAAATACTCCATATTAGGGTTATTCATCACATGGCGTGCCAACCATTATGTTCAAATTCTGATTAATTTTTATTAAAAAATAAAAATTGTTTTATTCGACCTTTAAAATATTATATTTTGAGGATGTTTATTCTGGCTCGAGGTCATTATTTTCTTTACTAATTAAAACCATGATATTCTCATAGCATAATTTTCAAGAAAATTATTTTTTGTTTTAAATTTATTTATGTTGGTCATTTTTGCAAGACTTAATCGACACGTGTTTCGGAATTTGTCAAGATTCCATTGTCAAGATTATTTAGCAAAAATAGAAACGATTTACTACAAAGTAGCAAACGAGTCTAATGACAAATCGTTTGGTGCACAAACTAGCAAATTAATACATATTCGCCTCTATTCTCAATGAGAATTAGGAAGACGAAGAAATTGTACCATGCTAATAAGGCAACGATTATCAATAACCAACAAAAATATTTAAAACAATTTTACATACGATAGTCCATTGGACTACAACAATATGTTTTTTGTGTTTTTGTTGTAACAAATACTCCATATTAGGGTTATTCATCACATGGCGTGCCAACCATTATGTTCAAATTCTGATTAATTTTTATTAAAAAATAAAAATTGTTTTATTCGACCTTTAAAATATTATATTTTGAGGATGTTTATTCTGGCTCGAGGTCATTATTTTCTTTACTAATTAAAACCATGATATTCTCATAGCATAATTTTCAAGAAAATTATTTTTTGTTTTAAATTTATTTATGTTGGTCATTTTTGCAAGACTTAATCGACAGAATAAACATCCTCAAAATATAATATTTTAAAGGTCGAATAAAACAATTTTTATTTTTTAATAAAAATTAATCAGAATTTGAACATAATGGTTGGCACGCCATGTGATGAATAACCCTAATATGGAGTATTTGTTACAACAAAAACACAAAAAACATATTGTTGTAGTCCAATGGACTATCGTATGTAAAATTGTTTTAAATATTTTTGTTGGTTATTGATAATCGTTGCCTTATTAGCATGGTACAATTTCTTCGTCTTCCTAATTCTCATTGAGAATAGAGGCGAATATGTATTAATTTGCTAGTTTGTGCACCAAACGATTTGTCATTAGACTCGTTTGCTACTTTGTAGTAAATCGTTTCTATTTTTGCTAAATAATCTTGACAATGGAATCTTGACAAATTCCGAAACACGTGTCGATTAAGTCTTGCAAAAATGACCAACATAAATAAATTTAAAACAAAAAATAATTTTCTTGAAAATTATGCTATGAGAATATCATGGTTTTAATTAGTAAAGAAAATAATGACCTCGAGCCAGAATAAACATCCTCAAAATATAATATTTTAAAGGTCGAATAAAACAATTTTTATTTTTTAATAAAAATTAATCAGAATTTGAACATAATGGTTGGCACGCCATGTGATGAATAACCCTAATATGGAGTATTTGTTACAACAAAAACACAAAAAACATATTGTTGTAGTCCAATGGACTATCGTATGTAAAATTGTTTTAAATATTTTTGTTGGTTATTGATAATCGTTGCCTTATTAGCATGGTACAATTTCTTCGTCTTCCTAATTCTCATTGAGAATAGAGGCGAATATGTATTAATTTGCTAGTTTGTGCACCAAACGATTTGTCATTAGACTCGTTTGCTACTTTGTAGTAAATCGTTTCTATTTTTGCTAAATAATCTTGACAATGGAATCTTGACAAATTCCGAAACACGTGTCGATTAAGTCTTGCAAAAATGACCAACATAAATAAATTTAAAACAAAAAATAATTTTCTTGAAAATTATGCTATGAGAATATCATGGTTTTAATTAGTAAAGAAAATAATGACCTCGAGCCAGAATAAACATCCTCAAAATATAATATTTTAAAGGTCGAATAAAACAATTTTTATTTTTTAATAAAAATTAATCAGAATTTGAACATAATGGTTGGCACGCCATGTGATGAATAACCCTAATATGGAGTATTTGTTACAACAAAAACACAAAAAACATATTGTTGTAGTCCAATGGACTATCGTATGTAAAATTGTTTTAAATATTTTTGTTGGTTATTGATAATCGTTGCCTTATTAGCATGGTACAATTTCTTCGTCTTCCTAATTCTCATTGAGAATAGAGGCGAATATGTATTAATTTGCTAGTTTGTGCACCAAACGATTTGTCATTAGACTCGTTTGCTACTTTGTAGTAAATCGTTTCTATTTTTGCTAAATAATCTTGACAATGGAATCTTGACAAATTCCGAAACACGTGTCGATTAAGTCTTGCAAAAATGACCAACATAAATAAATTTAAAACAAAAAATAATTTTCTTGAAAATTATGCTATGAGAATATCATGGTTTTAATTAGTAAAGAAAATAATGACCTCGAGCCAGAATAAACATCCTCAAAATATAATATTTTAAAGGTCGAATAAAACAATTTTTATTTTTTAATAAAAATTAATCAGAATTTGAACATAATGGTTGGCACGCCATGTGATGAATAACCCTAATATGGAGTATTTGTTACAACAAAAACACAAAAAACATATTGTTGTAGTCCAATGGACTATCGTATGTAAAATTGTTTTAAATATTTTTGTTGGTTATTGATAATCGTTGCCTTATTAGCATGGTACAATTTCTTCGTCTTCCTAATTCTCATTGAGAATAGAGGCGAATATGTATTAATTTGCTAGTTTGTGCACCAAACGATTTGTCATTAGACTCGTTTGCTACTTTGTAGTAAATCGTTTCTATTTTTGCTAAATAATCTTGACAATGGAATCTTGACAAATTCCGAAACACGTGTCGATTAAGTCTTGCAAAAATGACCAACATAAATAAATTTAAAACAAAAAAAAAAAAAAAATAATTTTCTTGAAAATTATGCTATGAGAATATCATGGTTTTAATTAGTAAAGAAAATAATGACCTCGAGCCAGAATAAACATCCTCAAAATATAATATTTTAAAGGTCGAATAAAACAATTTTTATTTTTTAATAAAAATTAATCAGAATTTTTCCATTTGTTTATCAAATATACATAAAACAAGTGAGAGTGGTATATTCCTTGGTGCCGAATCTTTTACACTCTCCAAAATGTAAAAACCCCATAAAGTATATATATTATTGATCAGTAGGGCAAGTACTTTCATGCATCTAAAAATCGAAAATATGTGCCTATAATATGCCTCTAAAAATCAAAAATATGCACTTAAAACTTAAAAAATATGCACTTAAAAATTAAAATTATGTATTAAAAATGAACTGATTTTACTAAAAAAAGCTTTATTAACATAAATTAGATTTTTTTTAGTTAGATCTTTTTAAATACTCTAATGCCCTCTACAATATTAAACAAATGTTTTTTGGGTGGACTCCGCTTTTAATTAGAAAATATTTTTTTATTGACACATTTTGTGATAAAAAATTTTAAATGCACAAATTTTCTTTAGAAGTCGAAAAATATTTCTGATACAAATTTTGTTATTTGATTTTTTAAAGTCAAATACTTCTTTAGTAATTTTTGAAAAAAAAAAATATATACATATTTTTTGGGTGTAAAATTTTTTTGAGTTTAAAAAATATTTGAGTCGCAAAAATACTTTGTAAAATATTTTTGTGGCTACCAATCTCTATTAAAAAGTGTAAAGCGTTTTATCCAACACGTGAATTAGGGATAAAAACCAACCTTAGTTTCACGGATTTGTTCATAACTTCTTAACTACTGTGCAAATTTCGCGAAAATTCAATACCAATCTGACCTGGAGAATAATAAAAATTTTTGTATACGCTTTTCTTTCCATTTTCCTGTAAGAAATTTTTAAATTTAAAGCTTTTTTAAGAATCTAAAAATTTTATTTTCAGAAACAAATTTCTATAAAAACTGTCTCAGAATATCATTTCAATAAGATTTTTTTTTTTGAAATGGTTTTTGAAATGATTTTTTGAAAAAATGTTGATGAAAATTAAAAAAATTGCAATTTAT
Source organism: Pegoplata infirma (assembly GCA_963921195.1). NCBI lineage: Eukaryota > Metazoa > Arthropoda > Insecta > Diptera > Anthomyiidae > Pegoplata > Pegoplata infirma. Next base: position 30,741,670 of record OY992539.1, read on the forward strand.
ATGAAAATATGCAAAAATATGCATTTATACCAAAATATGCAAAAATATGCAACTACAAATCGATGCCATTTTATTTCAAACTTATTGATTCGGATAGATATTTAATTTATGATATGTTTAGAGTGCGGAGTAAAAATATGCATTTTCATGAAAGTACTTGCCCTATTGATCAGTGATCGATTCTAAGACATTCTAGCGATGTCCGTCCCTCCGTCTGTCTGTCCGTCCGTCCGTCTGTAGTTAACACGATGCAGTCCAAAATAAAAGAGCTAGACCCCTCAAGTTTGGCACAAATATGTCTTCTGTTCCTAGACAGGTGAAGTTTGGAAATTGGCCAAATCGGACAAGGGGGAAAAAAGTTCCCCCTTGAAGAACTAAACCAACCTCTAAAAAAATACACTTTTTTACATGCTTTTTTTTGTATTTTTGTTAAGTAAATGAAACATTTGGTGTATTTATCGCGATGGGAAGGTGCTCTTAACGTCCCCCACTGACACTATCAACCCCCCCCCAAAAAAAAAAAACGAAACGCCCCTGACATATTTTTGTTTTTAATTTTTTTACATTTTGGAGGGTATAAAAGATTCGGCACAGCCAAATTTAACACTCTCATTTGTTTTTTTTAACTTTAAAATAATCCAAAACTTTGATCGCCGGGCGCCACTGGATAATTTAATCCGATTGGCCTCAAATTTGTAACACATAACTTTTAAGTCTAGTGGAAAGAAAAATTTTACCGTACACTTGGGAAAATCAAAATTTGAAGAAAAAATGTCACTCTAGTGTACATATCTCGGTAAATACTGCCGACACGGTAAAAGGTCCAACAGACGTTTTGGAGCCCTTGACTCTTAGAACACTAGCGCAAAATACCCAAAAACCTGTCGACCCAGCAAAAAAAGTGCGGAGTACTTCTATTTGGAGTGCTTTAAAACTATAACAATTGTAATGAAATACAACAAAAATAACAAAAAACACAAGAAAAAACAAACAAACAGTTTTTTCTACTCCATAAAAAGTTGTTATTCAGCACTTAACTCATTACCTTCCGCGACACTCCCATACAAAAGTAAGTAGATATTCAGTAGATAAGAAGTACTCCGAGCTTTCAAACAACTTCCAACTACTTCCACGGAGTAGTTCTTATCTACTGAATATCTACTTACATTTGTATGGAGGTGTCGCGATAGGTAATGAGTTAAGTGCTGAATATCTATGTATTCTGGAGTAGAAAAAACTGTTTGTGTGTTTTTGTCTTGTGTTTTTTTGTTATTTTTGTTGTATTTCATTACATTTGTTTTAGTTTTAAAGCACTCCACTGAGAAGTGGTAATGACTTTTTTTGCAGGGGAGTAATAGTTTTTGAGCTATCCGGTTTTTAAGATTCTCAAGACCATATCACGCCCCTAAATTCCCGCATCTCAGAAAATAAGCAAGGTAGAGCAAAACCGACAAAAGTTTACCGTTAAAAGACCTAAGGGACAAAAGTTTTGAATCAAAATCTATGCTCGAGACCAACATGGTCTGTTAAAGTTTTTATCGTTTAACTACTATATTCTGGAAAGAAATATAGTCATCATATATACGTAATGAAAGGTCTTAGAAAAACCTATCTACATGTGTAAAGAACGTGCCCAAACATGCACAACTTTTCGTCATATTGAGAAAAATAACAACATTTTAGGACAAAAAACTGAAAAAAACTGAAAACGTCAACTTTCCCCCATACAAACCGACCCCCTAAGTATCAGTTTGGGCCGCTACAAAAAAATACATGTAGAATTAACTTTCGTTCTGAAAAATATATCCAAATTTCGTGGAGTCTTCCCTTGTTAGTCCAATTTCCCAGTTTTTAGTTCACGTTTTTTTGAGTGCAAATCTTCCAATATATACTTCTTCAAAAATTAAAATACAACTTTTTTTTATTTTCTTATAATTTTTATTTAAATAATATCAATTTCTTAATTCTCATGTATGCAATATATATTTCATCCATTTTTTATCTTATAATTAAGTTTTTATTTTTTTTATTTTCATACACCTTCAATATCATTTCACTTATATAACTACCAAAAGGGGGCTATAAATTTAAATTACATTTAACTTATTTTGTGTTTTTTTTTTGCAAGTTTTTAAATACTACATACAATACATTTATATAAGTAGACATAAAGCATTTTGTCTCTTCTAGAGTCAAGTAGAACACACTTCATAATGAATGAAATGTAAGTGTAATTGTGTCGTATGTCTGTCTGACTGTGAATATAAATGAAAAAAAGTGTAAATGAGAAATGAATTAGAATTAAAATGACAGATAAGAAATTTAAAATTTTGTAGGAAAATTTGGGAAAGAAATAATGGCTGGGGAGATTTTCAGAATAGTGTTTACCAAAAGAGCAGCTTTTACATAATAACCTTAAAAACACATTAAGCTTTTGAAAGTTTTATTTTGTCAAAGTATCAGGCCAAGTGCTCTACATTCTGAATACCTTTAATAAAAATATTTTTGTAAATTATTTTCTGATTAGTTTTTATGTATCTAACATAAAAATATTGCAATTTCTATAAAAGCCCGTCACCTGTCATTTTTTTTTTCTTTCCCCAACTTCTTTGTAGCTTGCTGCCTGTCGCTTTAGTTCTAATTCATTTCTAACATCAAGTGTTTTTTGTGAATGTGTGTGTATTTTGTGTAAAATGCTTTAATATCCATATAGAACCATAGCCATTTTGTGATAGAGCATTTATTAGAGTGTAGTAAGTGTTTACACATTTTCTTTTTTTTCTAAAATTTTTAAAATAAAATTATTTAAAATAAAATTTTATTTTTTTTTTTGTTTAGAACAATTTTTTGTTTTATATATACAGTGACTCAAAGTAATAATGGAACAGCATATATTTGATAGCAGTTTTTTAAAGGAACAGTTATCAATACTTGACCTGATTATTATCAATCGACTATTTTTGAAAAAAGTGCTATAAAGGAAATTTTCCAAGCTTTAATTTAAGCTTAATAGCGTCCAGATTGAGCAAATATAAAAAGAGATACGAGGGTCGCACTGGAAAATGAAATAATTTGTAGATATTTTTTTGAAATTTTTTTTAAAATATTTCTAAGTCGATTTTTCCCAAGTTCAAACATTAAAGATTTAAAAAAATATTCAATAATTTTTATTTAGTCATCAGCTTGTTTTTCCAACCACCCAAACAAAAAATTAATTTAAATACAGTAGATGAAATCCGCATTTTTTGACCTCCAACTCTTTCGACCACCAATTTGTTATAAACAAAGAAAATATTTTAATGTTTATTAATTTGAGTACACCTTAGTGTATAGTGATAAGATTTTAGAATATTTAAAATTTTTCTTTGTTTACAAAAAATTGGTGGTCAAACGAGTTGGAGGTCAAAAAATGCGGATTTCTTCCACTGTATTTAAAAAATTTAATTTTTTGTTTGGGTTGTTGGAAAAACTAGCTGATAACTAAATAAAAATTATTGGATAATTTTTTAAATTTTTAATGTTTGAACTTGGGAAAAATCGACTTAGAATATTTTTAAAAAAAATTTCAAAAAAACATATACAAATAATTTCAATTTCCAGTGTGACCCTCGTATCTCATTTAATATTTGCTCAATCTGGATGCTATCAAGCTTAAATTAAAGCTTGGAAAATTTCCTATATAGCACTTTTTTCAAAAATAGTCGATTGATAATAATCAGGTTTAGTATTGATAACTTTTCCTTTAAAGAACTGTTAAAAAATATATGCTGTTCCATTATTACTTTGAGTCACTGTATGGTGATAAATAGATATGCAAATGTTACATGTAATTTTTCTCTGTATTTTATTTTCATATAAATTTTTACAAAAACTCATAAGAATATGTAAGAAATAGAAGAAATAATATGATAAAATATAATAAAACTTTTGTCTGTATAATGAATTTACATAATCACACTTAATACTGGATAAACAATTTTTAAAAGGGTCTTAAGAAATTTTGAAGATCATGAAATGGATTTATAACAATTTATATGTAGTTAAAATATTTTAATTTCAATTAATCTTTTAATTGATTCAATTATTTTTTTTAATTGATGCAATTAATTTTTTAATTGATTTATAATTATTTATTTGTAGTTAAAAGATTTGAATTTGAATTTATTTTTCAAATAATTTTTTAATTAATTCAATTATTTTTTTTAATTGATTCAATTAATTTTTAATTAATTTAATATATTTTTTAAATGATTCAATTATTTTTTCAATTATTTTTTCAATTAATTTTTCAATTGATTCAATTATTTTTTAGTTGATTTAATTAATTTTTTAATTGATTCAATTAAAATTTTAATTAATTTAATTTAAAATTTTAATTAGTAAAATAATATTAACGAAGTTGTATAAAAAACTATTATTGGACAGTTTTTCTTATATTCACAAATTGATTTTAAATCGACTCTACACACAAAAAAGTGAAAATGAGTTTCAATCACTAAAATGATTATATTAATTACTATTTTAATTGAGTTTGCACCTATTACGAAAGTGATAGTATTAACTACTAAAATTTGTAAATGTTTAATATCGCAAAAGTGGAAATTTTCGAAATCAATTAAAAAATGTAATCATATCAATTAAAAAAATTATTAAAAACAAAATTGAACTTTTAAAAATTTTTTGTGTGTATTAATTTTTTAATTTAGTGCCAGTTTACAGAAGGCGAATGATACACACGAACGAAAATTTTACATGTATTTTGTTGTTGTTACAATAACAAAACACATGCAAATTTTCGTTCGTGTGTTTCGTTCGCCTTCTGTAAACTGGCACTTAGTAAAAACAAAAATTTAAATGAAAAATTTTTAAATGAAAATTTTTTTGTGTACCCAGTGTAATTAAAATTGTTTGAGAATTACATCATGTAAATCATGGAATAGGTGTTACTAATTGTATGTTATAAACTTACTCAGAAAGTTTATCATAACTAGCCGATCAATTTCAGATATCCATTATTAAAGTTTTATTATATTTTATGGTAGAAAATTGCTAAGACTACAAAATTCAAATTTTCTTTGTATATTTAATTTAATTTACAATTTTATTTTTATTATTACACAGAAGAGCAAGACTTTTTGGTTTACAAAAGTATTTTAACATGCTTAGGATTTTAGATTTAAATTATTATACTGCTGAAATAATAAGCACAGATAAACTCGATTCACTGTGAAAACCGAATTTGTTGCCAATCAGTTGCAACAACCCCAATTTTTGTTCGAGGTCACATCAAGTATGTTGTAATAGCCAAATTTTTATTGTCTTAGCAAACTGTATATTGTTACAACCGAAACATTTGGTCAGAACAACCGAAAAATTTGATCAGTACAACCGAAACATTTGGTCAGTGCAGTAAATATATTGCGATTCATTATTTTTGGTTAATTTTGATATATCAAAAGAAATTTAAAATCAATCCTACGGTGTTCGAGAAATCGGCTTTGCAATTGGAACGTAGGAAAAAAACCGCCATTTTTTTAGCATATTTAAAATGGCGATGTCTTAAAAAGCGTTTAAATGATTTTTATTTCTTTTTATATTCTTGAGTTAATATGCTAAAAATTTATTATTTTGCGGCTTTTTATTAAACAGTACTATTTTGGTACTTTTATAAAAAAGTAATACTTCGAAACTTTTTATTTAGTACTTTTGTTGGGAAATATTTTGTTATCAGTACTATTTTGGTACTTTTTATTACATGGACTATAACATGTATTTTGAATTCTTTTGGTGTTATAATTAAAAGGTACTATTTTGTAAAAAAGTGCTAAAATATAACTTTTTTCAAAAAGTAGCAAAAAATACCTGTTAATATAATGTGCTATTTTGGTACTTTTTATGATAAGTACTTATTTGTATATTTATACTTTGGTGCTATTCATAAAAAAGTACATTTATTTATGGAAAATTTTTTTTTAACAGTACTATTTTGGTTATTTTTATAAAAACTTACTTTTTTAGTACTTTGTATTACATGTACTATAACATGTATTAAGTACTTTTTGTGCTTTTAATAAAAACTACTATTTTGTAATTTTTTATAAAAAATTACTATTTTGGTTCTTTCTATAAAAACTAAATATTTTAGTACTTTTCTAAACTTTTGGAACTTTTTTTGTACTCTTTTAGTATTTTAATTGAAAAGTACTATTTTGTAATAAAGTGCCAAAATATTACTTTTCTACAAAAAGTAGCAAAAAAATACATTTTAATAAAATGTGTCATTTTAGTACTTTTTATAATAAGTATTTGATACTTTTTTAAAAAATGTACCTTGGTACCTTTTTTCAAAAAGTATTCTTTATATTTTTTTTTTTAAATGGTACTGAATCTAATATAGTAGTCTTTTGGTGCTTTTATTAAAATGGACTTATCTTACAAAAAGAAAAAAATATTACCCTTTAATAAGCAGTACTATATTTGTCCTCTTAATAAAAAATACTATTGCGTTACTTTGACTAAGAACTTTTACTGTTTTGGTACTTTTTATTTAAATGTCTTTGGTACTTTAATTTGAAGGTACTATGCATTTTTAAAAAGGATTTTTTAACAAAAGGAAAATAATAGTACCTTTTAGTAAACAAACGACTTTGGTACTTATAATATGTAAAAATTCTTATTTTGGTACCTTTTATAAAAAAGTACTGTTTTGGTAATTTTTATAAAATAGTACTATTTTGGTGTTTTAAATAAAAAAGTTAAATTTTGGTTCTCTTTACTGAGTGCTTTTCAAAACTTTCATTGAAAAGCATTAAATTGATACTTTTTATAAAAAGGTACTATTTTAGTGCTAGTTTTTATAAAACAATACTATTTTGGTGTTTTTATACCCTACACCACTCTGTGGTACAGGGTATAATGAGTTTGTGCTGATGTTTGTAACTACCCGAAATATTGGTACTACACCTACCTTCAAGTATACCGATCGTCTCAGAATTACTTTTTGAGTCGATTTAGCGATGTCCGCCCGTCCGTCCATCTGTCCGTCCGTCCGTCTGTCCATCTATCGGTTTAAGCACGATACAGGTCGCAATTTTCAATCAATTGGCTTGAAATTTGAAACGTAAGCATCTTTTGCCTATTAAAATTGGAGAAAATCGGTCCATGTTTAGACCTAGCCCCCATACAAACGCCCTATTCGGATTAGGCTTAAATGACTCAAATAACCGTATTATAATAGATATCGCTTTAACAGGTTAGCAAATTTTGTATGCACAAATCATCGTTCCAAGTTTCAAAGAAATTGGGTCAGTCTTTCTGGTAGTCCCCATACAAACCACCCTCCCGATATTCACTAATTCCCTCAAAATTCATAAAAATGGAAATATTTGATAAAAATTTAATTTTTAGGTGTTAAACGTGTACTTTAGTAACATAATCAAATCGGAATATAATTGGACCACTTTTGGACTTATTGTTAGTCCCCTATATAAACATTTCGACCGATATTCAGTTAAACCGGTCTATTGGTAAAAAAATAACGAATTTCACTAAAATTTAATCTGTGTGTGTTTTCTACACTAAATAAAGATTTAACAAATGACAAATCCAATCGGTCCATATTCGGACTTGGGACCGATTTTCCGAAAAACACTGGTGTAGGGTATCATATGGTTGGTCTTAGCCGACTATAACTTTTTTACTTGTTTTTATATTGATATAAGTTACTATTTTGGGTACTTTTTATAAAAAAAGTATTTTTTGAAATTTGGTATGTTTTCAAAAAATATTTATATCGAAACTTTTAAGTTATTACCTTTTTGATACTTATATTGAAAGGTGCAAATAAGTGAATAGTACCAAAATAGTTTTTTTTAACAAAATATACTCTTTAATAAAAAGTACAATCTTTGTACTTTTCATAAAAAGTATTTGTATTTTGGAACTTTTTATCAGTAGTTTTTTGTACATTTATTAAAAGGTATAATACAGCTTAAGCAACAGTACTTTTTTTTATAAAGGTAGTACTTTTTATAAAAAGTATTTTTTTACAAAAACGAGTAAAAATAGTACCCTTTAATAAATAGTGTTATTTTGGTACTTTTAATAAAACGTACTATTTTGGTACTGGCTTTTATAAAAAAAGTCCTTTGGAACTTTTTTTTAGTATACTTTTTTGCACTTTTTTTTAAAAACTAATATTTTGGCACTTTTATAAAAATGCACTATTTTGGGTCTGTTATAAAAATGTACTATTTTGGTACTTTTTATAAAAATTGCTATTTTGGAACATTTTATTTGAAACTCTTTTGGTACATTAGCTGAAAAGAAAATAGTTAAATAAAATGTGCTAACTTGACTATGCATAAAAAAATACTATTAATAAAGTTTTTATAAAAAAGTATAATTTTGGTGCTTCTTTAACATTTTGTTACCTTTTATCAAAAAAGTGTTATTTTAGAACATTTTTGAAAGGTACCATTTTGGAGAATTTTATTTAATAGTCTTTTGCAACTCTTTATTGAAAGGTACTACATATTTAGAAAAAAGTACTAAAGTAGTATTTTTAAAACAAAAATAAATAGGAGTTTTTAATTAATAGTGATATTTGCGTACTTTTAATAAAAAGCGCTGTTCTTGTACCTTTTATAAAAAAGTACTTTTTTGGTACTTTGAATTAAAAAGTACATTTTGGTACTTTGAATTATAAAGTACATTTTGGTACTTTAAATAAAACTGCGCTATTTTGGTGCTTTATATAAAAAAGTAGAGTTTTGGTTTTCTATATTGAGTACTTTTCTGACCTTTCGTTAAAACGAATTAACGTCGAACCACAATCAAATTACGTCACGTAAGGCGTAACACCCAATAAATTGTCGTTTATAGAATTTAAATGAGATGTACCTAAATCAAACGGACGTTAAAATTTCAAATTGAATGTACTCTTTACAAAACAAAACTGTTTTGGTGCTTTTTTTTAATATTGGTACTTTTATAAAAAGTTACTATTTTGGGTACTTTTCTTAAAAAATTATTATTTGGTACATTTTTAAACAGTAACTATTTTGGGACTTTTAAGTTAAAACTTTTTTGATACTTATATTAAAAGGTGCTATTTTGTAAAAAGTACTAAAAATTTTATTTTTAACAAAATGTACCCTTGATGAAAATTACTAATTTAGTACTTTTTATGAAAAGAATTTGAACATTTATATTTTGGTACTTTTTGTAAAATAAAACTATGTATCTTGGTACTTTATATATAAAGTATAATTTTGGTACTACTTTTTTATACTTTTTTAAAAAAGATACTTTTTCGGTAATTTTGATTAAATAGTATTATTTTGTTACTTTTTCAAAAAGGTAATTTTTTGGTTTTTATTGAAAAGCACTTTTTGGAAATTTTATTAGTATCTTATGTAACTTGTAACTTGTTTAAAAAGTAATATTTTTGTATTTTTTATAAAAAAACTATATATTTTTTGGTACGTTTTAATAAAAAGTACCAAAATCATTATTTTAAATAGTAGTTTTTATTAAAAGTACTTCTTATTATTTTGTTAAATTGTGTTAAAAAAGTACCAAAATCATTATTTTATACAGTAGTTTTTATTAAAAGTACTTCTTATTATTTTGTTAAATTGTGTTAAAAAAAATATTTTGGTACTTTTTAATAAAAAATATTTTTTGGTATGTTTTAATAAAAGTCTCAAAATCATAATTTTTTTAGTAAATTTTATAAAAGGTACTTTTTAATTAGGGTGCTGTTTGGTACTTTTTATGAAATAGTACTATTTTGCTACTTCTTATAAAATAGTAACTTTTTATAAAAAATACAAAAAAGTACTTTTTATAAAAAACAGCCACATTGAAAGCTTCAGAAGTCAAAACACAAATAATTTCCATATTGGATCCTCCATCTTAAATTTTTTTAAATCTGTTGCAGTTCCCATTTTAATTGTCAGACTCCTTAAACATGCTAAAATACTCTTATTTTAATATTTTGCTCCCCTGTGCATCATCTGTAATATTTCTTCTTATTTGAAATCCTGTTATTAGTTTTTATTTGAGTTTGAGTATATTTTTCCATAAATACAATACAATAATATTTGATCACAAAAATACATACTTTCTCTATTTAATTTTCTTGTGGTTTCTGCAATTAAAATATTTTTTTTATTAAATGTATATATTTAATTTGTTGATAATCTATTTGATTACCAGTGTTATCTAAATTTATACAATTTATTTTATTCTGTTTGTTTTATATTGAAGAAAATAATTTAAGTATTTAACTAAATTCTATTTGATTGAAAAACAAAATATTTACTAAATTTAATATAAATTAACAATAAATATATCAAATCCTAAAATGCATCAAAGCTATTTGTTTAATTAAATGAAAATATGTTTTGGAGATTATTGAAAAGGTTAAATACAATTGAAGCTACAGGCTTAAAACGTTTTTTTTTTTTCGAAAAGTCTTTCAATGGGTAGAACAGTTACAAAAGTCAACGAAAAAAAGAAACAAAAGTTTATAGTTAAATTTGTAATATCACAAAAATTAAACATTTTATTAATTTTTTTTTTCATTAAAATTTAAAAAATAATTAATTATTTTTTAATTTAATTAATAAAAAATATTAATAGTACAACTTTTAAATAAAGCACTCAATTAACTACGTTTATTATAAAAAGTTGTAATACAGACAAATGTTTTCATTGATTTAATAACAAATTTTATTGACCACGATTTTATTTTCAACAACATTTTTTATAGACGGATTTATTTCTTTCTTTCTGTGTGCATTTTAAAGTTCAATTCAATGGCATCTGCTATTTAGTTAGTAAAAATAGATTTCATTATACTTTCAATTTGTCTAAAGTTGTGTTAATTATAGTTTGTCGCTAATGATTTTTCTTTGTTGTTTGAAACATATCGTCCCAATTGTATTTAACCTTTTTATATTTAAAAAACACCATTTGAGTATTGTTTTGTAAAATCTAGAAAATAATTGATAGTTTTATTTATTATTTTTTAAATAATAAGCTTTTCGTGTAACATTTTTATTGAATTTTCTTTTATAGCTAAATTTTAAATTTAAACACTTTTCTTTTTTTCCATAGATATGTTTTATTACCACTATAATATGTATTTTTTATCTTTAAAAATTTTTTATTTAAAAATATTTTTTTTTATACAATTAATATTTACAAAAAATAAAAACAAACAAATTGTGAATTGTTTCCCTTCGATGATAATTATTTTAAACTCATATTGGTTAAACAAAAAATTAAATATAAACTTACCCAGCAAAAACTGTTATAACATTTGAGATAAAAAAGAGAACAATCGCTTGGCCAAACATTTTATATAATTTGACAGTTAAACTCGCTCAGCAGGGAATCCATTGTTCATTCCAAAAATGCTTTCTTTGTTTTCTAAAGACATGACTTTAAAAACAGGAAAACCATTTTATGAATACTTACCTTTCTCTTCAAGGCATTACTTCAAGAATACATGTAAAAATTTAACAGATCTGGCTGATTTATTAAGATCTAATTGTATCTGATTAGATCAATTAGATCCAAGGTTTCCCGAGTAAAAAAGTTTTGATATAATCATATATTTTTGAATATCACTATATAAAAGTTTATCCATCATTTGATCCCAAAACATGGAGGATCCAAAAATGTATGATTATAACCCATTAGATCAAATTTGATATAATTAGACGAAAAATTTCATCCAATTTGATATTGAAGATCATATTGGATCTAATAAGATATAATTATGTATTATTATATCTCATTTTTTCATAATATCAGATTAGATAATATTTACCGTTCCATTTTTGGGATCAAATGATATATGGCGCCATATTACTTTTTTTTAGTCGGGTTGCCCCAATTTCGAGATTAAAGTTGATCTGATCAATAATTGTATCTAATCAGATCTCGGAATTGGGGACAAATCTCGGATATAACACATCTGATCAGATACAACTGATAAGTATAATTATATCTTAACAGATTACATTATATTTAATCGATTTTTACACGGGTACTTTGAATGACTCACTTATTTATCTCCCATGACATCTGTGTTGGAAATTGTCATAAAAGTTTTTACTGGGCTTAAATAAAATTATTATATATTTTTTATAAAGTTTTTTTTTTTTTTCGCAAACATGCATTGGGTGGTTGGCTGTTGATATTTGTGGTAGTGCAAATCAATATTTTACTGTTAATTTATTTGCATTGCGATATGTTGGTTTTTTATGCCCTTAACTAACCACAGAGTAAAAGTTGAATATATCAAGTTTTTCAGTTCGTTAGTACTTAATATAATATTTGAAGTATGCAAGAGGAGAAGTCATTAAATGGAGAGCACTTTGGCTGAGGTATCAGAATTTTAATTATTAAAATATTTAATTTTAAATTTGGAGAAAGATTATTCTAGCTCGAGGTTATATTTCTTTACACAATTGCCAAAATTTTTTTGAAACAATTTCGAAAATATACCTGCTAAAATACAGTTATTGCATTCAATTACCCCAAATTGGCTGCGTTATAGGCTGCGTCCTTGGGAAAAAAGACGCAAAATTTTTAAATGTAAGCAAAATCGGTTGATAATAGCGACCTGAATGGTGTTTTTACTATTTACATAAACGGACAGAGGGGCATATAGACAGATAAAATTTGATTCTGAGTTGAACGGCATACTTAAAGCTGGGTCTAGGACCAATATTACAGTTACAAACATTAGCACTCTGTGGTATAGGGTATAAAATTGATGTTTTTGGGCTGTTTAAGTTCTCTAAGAGGAAAACTTTATTCCACATGATCTGATTTTGCCCATCTACGAACTTGACCTTTCCAGTAATATTTGAAATATTCGAGCCAATCTTCGGGGATCTAGCTCTCTTTGTCGTTTAGGCTATATCGTCGTTTTTACAGACAAAATTTAAAAAAGTAAAGAAAGAGAAGAAAAAAAACGAAAGAATTAAATTTTTTAAAAAATTTTTTTTAGAAAAAAATTTTTAAACCCGAAAATTTTTCATAAAAAAATCTGAAAAAAATGTTTTTTAAAGAAAAATCTAAAATTTTTTGTAAAAAAATATCTGTCAATTTGGAAGTTCTTATTATGAAGAGAAATTTTGTTGGGTAAAATTGTTGTGAAAATCACAATTTCGATATAAAAACGACGTTTTCTACAGAAAAAATGTCTCAGAACTTGAGATTTTTTCTGTACAGAAAACGTCTCAGAATCTGAGACTTTTTCTATTAGAAAAATGTTTTAGAATCTGACACTTTTTCTATTAGAAAAATGTCTCAGAATCTGAGACTTATTCCCAATTAGAAATTTTGTCTTTAAGACAATGTCAGTAATGATTCACCAGGTAGAAGTCAGCAAGTGAATACATTTTACTAAAGACAACTTAAGGACATGTCATAATTTTTGTCGGAGCTCCCCAAGTTCTATAAATGTACTGACTTGTCATATAAGTTGTCTTATCAATTTAGAAAAATCTTATATTTAATGCTGACAATTATATAGCAAATCACTAAACATTTTTTTTTTCGATGTAAAATCTATGTAATTTTGTTTAATCCTTTAAAACTCTTTTAATTTTCTTTGTAATTAAAAAAATAAAATTGAATTGGTCTTAAAACAATAAAAAAAAAATAAAAAATCCGCGACCGGGGATTGAACCGAGGCCAAAAATCTACAACACGTAAGCTGTCGAACCTGCTAGACAACTAGGCCAAACTCAACTTAAAATTGTTTGTAATAAAATATATTTTGAAATCATAATATTTTCAAATTTGTCAAAAACAAAATAAATTGAATATATCGTCACCTTAATTGTAAAGGGCTCCTGCAATATTTTTTTTGTAAATAATTTTTTTTGTTTTTTATAAATAATATTAAAAACAACTAAGATACGCTTAAATAACTCTAAGAAAATTTTGTTAAATCGGATGAAGCCAAATACCAATTAATATTTAAAAAAAAATATATTTGAGGAAGAAAAATTTATATTGTAGCATTTTTCTATTCAGGTGACGAAATTTATAGAACAGGACAATTCAAATAATAAATTAATTTAAATTTGTTTTTAAATAAACACATTTATTATCAAAGTTTGGCTAAAGGGGTAAGGTGCTAGAGCAGTAAACAGAAGGTTCTGAGTTCGCGGACCAAGTGAGGCAGATAAAAATATTAAGTTTTAAAAAATTAAATTTAAGAAATGGACAGATAAAAATAGTAAGTAGTGTAAATTAAAAGACGTAATTAATAAATTTTAAATTTTTGGACGATCTCAGACGTACTATGTACATTAGGGATATAACCATTTGCATATTTTTGCAAATATCAAAAAGGGCCTATCATAGTGAGAAAGTACATGAAAAATCAATAAAAAATGTATGTTCTTTTTTTCGCGAATGTTAAAAAAGGTTCGGCACCGATCGCGATGAAGTTTTCGCTAATATTATTTCTGAATTATTCAGGCAACCCATATATCTAATGTTAAAAATCATATGCTAATTTTTTCTTGTTTTATTTTTGTTGCAAAACGGTGAAAAATCAAAAAAACTTTGGAAGAGAAGGATTCCCACCAAAAAAATAAAAAAAATTTAATTTTTGGTGTTTTAGAAATTGCAATCGGTGCCGAAGGTTTTTGGGCCAAAATGACCCCGGGTATCGTTTTTTGTTATCTGTATAACATTGCCCATACTGTTATGATAGGTTCTTATTTTGGTTATACCCCTAATGTACATGTCATAATGCAGTCAGCACTATTGACTACCTGCATACTTGTCGGCGAGGAATTTTGACAAAATACTTGAAAAAGTCAGGAGGTGTCATGAGGTTTTTTGTATGGTCAGAGATTTTTCAGTCAGCAGGTACACTGACATTGTCATAAGGAAGTCTTTGAGATGTCTTAACGACATTTCTAATTGGGTTCTATTAGAAAAATGTCTTAGAATCTGAGACTTTTCCTATGGGAAAAATCTCTCAGAATCTGAGACTTTTTCTAATATAAACAAGTAAGAAAGTAATAGTCGATTAAGAAAGATCATATGATACCCTACACCAGTGTTTTCCGGAAAATGGGTCCCAAGTCCGAACATGGACCGGTTGGATTTGTCTTTTGCTAAATCTTTATTTAGTGTAGAAAGCACACACAGATCAAATTTTAGTGGAATCGGACCATATTTTTGCCAATAGACCGATTTATCGGGGATTTAGGGGTTCAAAACATGGGTCAAAAAATGGCGAAAAAAACGTTTTTTGGATTTTTCAGCCATTTCTTTCTAAGAAACTATATAATGTTTACGTATGAGAAGAAAGGGTTTTTTAATGCCAATCCAACGGTGGCATAACCTTGTAAAAGTTTGGCTTCGTTAAATACTTTTTTATGAAAATGTGAAAATTTTGGGGGGTATAGACCTACGATGTCCATATGAATACGAAATAATCTTTATTAAATTTAAGTCGACACGTATTTTTGCTCTAGAGGATATTCCTGTTAGTTCGTGAGTTATCGAAATTTTCCCGGAGGTCCATATGGTTTCATAAGGGGACAACGAAATTTTTAAACACTGATATGGCCGAAAAGCCGAGACACCCCAACCTTAAAATCGTCTCATTTATATATATTTTAAGTTTCAGGCAAATCGGTTCATAAGGGTTGAGATACTTCCCTTGTCAGAATCTGAGAAATTTTCTATACGAAAGAGGTCTCAGAATCTGAGACATTGAAAAAAGTTCTCAGAATTTAAAACTTTTTCGATACGAAACAAATCGAAGAATCTTAGACCTTTTCTATAGGAAAAATATATCAAAAATGCTTTAGAGCAGCGGTTACCAGCCTATGGTACGCGTACCACTAGGGGGTACGCGAAACTGTCAGCGGGGGTACGCAAAATTTTAGTAATTTGGACATTCGTTTTAGATTAACCTTCAATGCTGGTTCTGCATCTGGCTTCTAAAGTTTTCCATAACGTCAGGTTTTTAAGAAAGTTGAGGTCAAAGTTTTTTAAAAAACGTGTTTTTGTGCAATATAAAGAGAATTTTTTGCGATATTTTTGGATTCCCAAAATTTTCTATGATGTCAGGTTTTTGAGCAAATTTATTTCAAACTTTTCAAAAAACGTGTTTTTGGGCATTTTCCTTTTCGAATGAATTCTTAAAAAAATCCATTCAATTTTCATAGTCAGTGAATGCATTCGATTTCATAAATCAACATTGAATGAAGTCCTTGGAATTCATTCGATCGAATGGAAAAAATGAATGCATTCGATTTCTTGTTCATTTGATTTAGAAAAATCGAATGCATTCGATTTTTTATCATTCCATTGCGAATGCAATCGATTTTTTAAATAGATAGATCAAAACGGAGCCAAATTTTGGTCCATAGTATCGCCGACTCTCTTTACATACGATGACCCTAATGGGCTCTAATTTTGAATCAAAAAAATGGTGTTCCCGAAAATTTAAAAAATGCACATATTAACTGCATATACGACAAAAAATGTGAAGAGTGTTGGCGATACTATTGACAAAAAATTGGCTCCATTTTGCTCTATCATGGTTAGTTTTTTTAAGTTTTTATGCAATGAATGAATAAGCCATTCGATTTTTTAAATTGAATGAAAAGAAAATCGATTGCATTCGCAAGTGAATGCATTCGATTTTTAAGAGTCGAATGGAAAAAAAATCGAATGCATTCGATTTTTGAAAGTCGAATGAAAACTAGATCGAATGCATTCGATATTTATAAATCGAATGAGTCTAAAGTCAATTCATTCAATTCGCTAAAATGTGATTGGGAAATGCAATCACTAAATTTTCATTCAGAATGACAAATCGAATTAAGGAATGAAATCCTTCGAAGCTCTGGTTGTAATAGAGTGGAAATTTTGGTGCCATTTTGTTAAGTTCAAGATGCCTTTTCATTGTATATACGATGGTGTTTCATTCGAAAAGTCGCAAAATTATTGACCTGCCCCTTGTGATGGGCTTTTGAACTTTTTTAAAAGTTCAAAAAACGTTCGTTGTTTTAATTTTTTGTGTAAAATTGACTGGTGAAATCAGATTTGCAATATTTTTAGCCGTTTTTTCTATGCAGAGCAATCAGCTCACAATCCGCGTTTTCAGATGCATTGAACAGACCACGCCAAAAAACGAAAATTTTTTCAAAAAAAAATACTAACATTGTCTTGATCTCTCCTAAATCCTTCAAAAAATTATAATACCCGCAGATCAAAACTTTCTAAGTTATCTCTAAAATTTGAAGTTTTTTAAACGAAAACAAAAAACTCGTAAGGGGGTACGCGGATGATAAAATTTAAAATTAGGGGTACTCCAGCCAAAAAGGTTGGTAACCGCTGCTTTAGAGTATGAGGCTTTTTCTACAGTATAAAGTTTTAGAATCCGAGACTTTGCTGTGCAAAAAAGGGCTTGTTGCTAGGATCCGAAAATTTTTCTATTGGAAAAAAGTTTTAGATTTAGAGACATTTTTTGCAAAGAAAAAGTCTTAGATTCTGATACTTTTTCTTATACGAAAAGTGTCTCAGAATCTGATATTTGCTATGTAGGAAGAATTTCAAATAAGAAAAGTAGGTTCGGCTAATCTTAATGTTGCCAACCATAAAAAAATATCCTACTCTCCTCTGTAGCTTAGGGTGTAAAGCATTCGGCTTAGCCGAATATTAACTATAAATCCTTTTCAGTTGTGTTTCCTTTACACAGCATATTTAGATTACAAACCAAAATGTTGCTACTCACTTGTGAAAAACAAAAAACTTAAATAAAAAAAAAATCTGACATTTTAACCATTTGTTATTTTATCTACAAGTTTTTTTTGTTTTTCGGCGAATTCTCTCCCACTAAAAAAACAGAAAACTACGAAGTTTATGTTTTATGGTAATACTGTGACCATTTTTGCTGCTGATGGCTGTGATATTGTTTTTGTTTTCTTTTCATATGTTGCTGCTCATGATGATGTTGCTCATATGGCGGCTGCTGTTGCTGCTGATGCTGTAGGTGGTAGAGTTTATGATGCTATGTTGCCAGACGTTCTTGTTGTTGATATGGCTGATGATATTGTTGTAGTAACCATTGTTCATAGTATTGTTGTTGCAGCTGCTGTTTGTTGTTATTGTTGCTATTGTGTTCCAGTTTAAATTTTCCTTTAATCCTTTTTGTTGCTTGGGAATTTTTATTATTAGCTTTGTTGTTGTTGCTTTTATTGCTATTGTAATTCTTGTTATTTGTTGTGGATATTGTTGTGGTGGTGTGTTTATTTGCGGAAAATGGTGGTGGCGGATATGGTATAATATCTGGTTGTATTTCATCCGATGTTGTTGCCGCACTACCACCACTAGATGAAGAGGAGGATGATGCTGATGCTACTGCTCCTGTTAGTGCTGATGATAAGTTTGACCATTCCACTTCGGCTTCTCTTTCCTCCTGTTCAGCATTGTTTTTATTGTGTTCTACATAATCTTTTGTTTGTTTTTTGTGGTTATTGTTGTTGATGTTGTTAGTGTTTATGTCGCTGTCATTATCCGCATCATCATCAGAATTGTCGTTGTTATTGTAGGCATCGTCTGGCGTATTATTATCAATATGTTGTTGTTGTTGCTCCTGTCTTTCATGGTTGTGTTGTTGCTGATGCTGCTGCTGCTGCTGTTGCTCATAGTCATTATAGTTGTTATTTCGGTTATTGTGTTTATCGCCATCATCGCTATCATGGTTAAACTTAAAATAGTTGTTATTTTGCATATTTTTGTTGTTAAAATTTTCATTGTCATTCTCGTTCTCATCACTGTTGTCCTGACGTCCATGCTTATTGCCTTTTCTGCTGTCGTCTCCTTTTATTGTACTGTTAACAATCCGATGACAATTATCCTGTAATTGAAAATCATAAAATATTTAAATTGTTAATGTTGAAATATCTTTATTTAAATTAACACAAAAGCGTAATGGGTTTTATTTTTTAATTTATTACTTTTCATTATACTACATAATGAGTATTGTAATTAATAAGATATAAAATAATTGGAAATTATTTATTTTTTATTATTGTGTTTTAACAGTAGACAATAAAAGTTTCTTGGTATTGATTTTTAATTATATGTAAATGAATTGATTTTTTAATTATAGTGTAAGACATTAAATGAAAAAATGTATGTATGAGGTTTATAATCCGATTTTGTTTAATTAAAACCACTCAAAGAATTCCACTTCTTTAAAAAAAAAAAAACACAACTAAAATTTGAGAAAAAATTTCCTTAAAATTATGGCGAAACCATATTTGTGTCTTGTAAATTTAAAAACTTTGCCTGAAATTTTTGCTGCTGTAAATTTATTGGGATTTTACAACTTTTTTTGTAAATATACAACTTTTTCCTAAAATTTTTGATGCTGCGTTTTTTTACCCATAAATTGTTAATTTACAACTTGTTGATGCGAAAAAACTTAACAAGATTTTTTACTAGTCGGTTCCCCCTCCAATATTACGGCAAACTACTGTATAATAATATAATTATCTAATTGCGAACACAATAACTAATAAACACATACATGCAATAAAATTGATAAGATTAGCAAATATGATACTTATCGTAAGGTGGTTTAAAAAATATTTTAAAAACAAAAATTATGCGAAATATACAAAGCGTGTTTGTTAAACATATGTAAGCTACCCAGCAAAAAATAAATGAAAAATTTGTTTTAGAAACATTTTCTATAGAAAATTTGTGTTAGCAACATTATCTATAGAAAATTTGTGTTAGCAACATTTTCTATAGAAAATTTGTGTTAGCAACATTTTCTATAGAAAATTTGTGTTAGCAACATTTTCTATAGAAAATTTGTGTTAGCAACATTTTCTATAGAAAATTTGTGTAAGCAACATTTTCTATAGAAAATTTGTGTTAGCAACATTTTCTATAGAAAATTTGTGTTAGCAACATTTTCTATAGAAAATTTGTGTTAGCAACATTTTCTATAGAAAATTTGTGTTAGCAACATTTTCTATAGAAAATTTGTGTTAGCAACATTTTCTATAGAAAATTTGTGTTAGCAACATTTTCTATAGAAAATTTGTGTTAGCAACATTTTCTATAGAAAATTTGTGTTAGCAACATTTTCTATAGAAAATTTGTGTTAGCACCATTTTCTATAGAAAATTTGTGTTAGCAACATTTTCTATAGAAAATTTGTGTTAGCAACATTTTCTATAGAAAATTTGTGTTAGCAACATTTTCTATAGAAAATTTGTGTTAGCAACATTTTCTATAGAAAATTTGTGTTAGCAACATTTTCTATAGAAAATTTGTGTTAGCAACATTTTCTATAGAAAATTTGTGTTAGCAACATTTTCTATAGAAAATTTGTGTTAGCAACATTTTCTATAGAAAATTTGTGTTAGCAACATTTTCTATAGAAAATTTGTGTTAGCAACATTTTCTATAGAAAATTTGTTTTAGCAACATTTTCTATAGAAAATTTGTTTTAGCAACATTTTCTATAGAAAATTTGTTTTAGCAACATTTTCTATAGAAAATTTGTTTTAGCAACATTTTCTATAGAAAATTTGTTTTAGCAACATTTTCTATAGAAAATTTGTTTTAGCAACATTTTCTATAGAAAATTTGTTTTAGCAACATTTTCTATAGAAAATTTGTGTTAGCAACATTTTCTATAGAAAATTTGTGTTAGCAACATTTTCTATAGAAAATTTGTGTTAGCAACATTTTCTATCGAAAATTTGTGTTAGCAACATTTTCTATCGAAAATTTGTGTTAGCAACATTTTTTATAGAAAATTTGTGTTAGCAACATTTTCTATAGAAAATTTGTTTAAGCAATATTTTCTATAGAAAATTTGTTTTAGGAACATTTTCTATAGAAAATTTGTGTTAGCAACATTTTCTATAGAAAATTTGTGTTAGCAACATTTTCTATAGAAAATTTGTGTTAGCAACATTTTCTATAGAAAATTTGTGTTAGCAACATTTTCTATAGAAAATTTGTGTTAGCAACATTTTCTATAGAAAATTTGTGTTAGCAACATTTTCTATAGAAAATTTGTGTTAGCAACATTTTCTATAGAAAATTTGTGTTAGCAACATTTTCTATAGAAAATTTGTGTTAGCAACATTTTCTATAGAAAATTTGTGTTAGCAACATTTTCTATAGAAAATTTGTGTTAGCAACATTTTCTATAGAAAATTTGTGTTAGCACCATTTTCTATAGAAAATTTGTGTTAGCAACAATTTCTATAGAAAATTTGTGTTAGCAACATTTTCTATAGAAAATTTGTGTTAGCAACATTTTCTATTGAAAATTTGTGTTAGCAACATTTTCTATAGAAAATTTGTGTTAGCAACATATTCTATAGAAAATTTGTGTTAGCAACATTTTCTATAGAAAATTTGTGTTAGCAACATTTTCTATAGAAAATTTGTGTTAGCAACATTTTCTATAGAAAATTTGTTTTAGCAACATTTTCTATAGAAAATTTGTTTTAGCAACATTTTCTATAGAAAATTTGTTTTAGCAACATTTTCTATAGAAAATTTGTTTTAGCAACATTTTCTATAGAAAATTTGTTTTAGCAACATTTTCTATAGAAAATTTGTTTTAGCAACATTTTCTATAGAAAATTTGTTTTAGAAACATTTTCTATAGAAAATTTGTTTTAGAAACATTTTCTATAGAAAATTTGTTTTAGAAACATTTTCTATAGAAAATTTGTTTTAGAAACATTTTCTATAGAAAATTTCTTTTAGCAACATTTTCTATAGAAAATTTGTTTTAGCAACATTTTCTATAGAAAATTTGTTTTAGCAACATTTTCTATAGAAAATTTGTTTTAGCAACATTTTCTATAGAAAATTTGTTTTAGCAACATTTTCTATAGAAAATTTGTTTTAGCAACATTTTCTATAGAAAATTTGTTTTAGCAACATTTTCTATAGAAAATTTGTTTTAGCAACATTTTCTATAGAAAATTTGTTTTAGCAACATTTTCTATAGAAAATTTGTTTTAGCAACATTTTCTATAGAAAATTTGTTTTAGCAACATTTTCTATAGAAAATTTGTTTTAGCAACATTTTCTATAGAAAATTTGTTTTAGCAACATTTTCTATAGAAAATTTGTTTTAGCAACATTTTCTATAGAAAATTTGTTTTAACAACATTTTCTATAGAAAATTTGTTTTAGCAACATTTTCTATAGAAAATTTGTTTTAGCAACATTTTCTAAAGAAAATTTGTGTTAGCAACATTTTCTATAGAAAATTTGTTTTAGCAACATTTTCTACAGAAAATTTGTTTTAGCAACATTTTCTATAGAAAATTTATTTTAGCAACATTTTCTATAGAAAATTTGTTTTAGCAACATTTTCTATAGAAAATTTGTGTTAGCAACATTTTCTATAGAAAATTTGTGTTAGCAACATTTTCTATAGAAAATTTGTGTTAGCAACATTTTCTATAGAAAATTTGTGTTAACAACATTTTCTATTGAAAATTTGTGTTAGCAACATTTTCTATAGAAAATTTGTGTTAGCAACCTTTTCTATAGAAAATTTGTGTTAGCAGCATTTTCTATTGAAAATTTGTGTTAGCAACATTTTCTATAGAAAATTTGTGTTAGCAACATTTTCTATTGAAAATTTGTGTTAGCAACCTTTTCTATAGAAAATTTATGTAAGCAACCTTTTCTATAGAAAATTTGTGTTTACAACATTTTCTAAAGAAAATTTGTGTTAGCAACATTTTCTATAAAAAATTTGTGTTAGCAACATTTTCTATTCTATAGAAAATGTTGCTAAAACAAATTTTCTATAGAAAATGTTGCTAAATCAAATTTTCTATAGAAAATGTTGCTAAAACAAATTTTCTATAGAAAATGTTGCTAAAACAAATTTTCTATAGAAAATGTTGCTAAAACAAATTTTCTATAGAAAATGTTGCTAAAACAAATTTTCTATAGAAAATGTTGCTAAAACAAATTTTCTATAGAAAATGTTGCTAAAACAAATTTTCTATAGAAAATGTTGCTAAAACAAATTTTCTATAGAAAATGTTGCTAAAACAAATTTTCTATAGAAAATGTTGCTAAAACAAATTTTCTATAGAAAATGTTGCTAAAACAAATTTTCTATAGAAAATGTTGCTAAAACAAATTTTCTATAGAAAATGTTGCTAAAACAAATTTTCTATAGAAAATGTTGCTAAAACAAATTTTCTATAGAAAATGTTGCTAAAACAAATTTTCTATAGAAAATGTTGCTAAAACAAATTTTCTATAGAAAATGTTGCTAAAACAAATTTTCTATAGAAAATGTTGCTAAAACAAATTTTCTATAGAAAATGTTGCTAAAACAAATTTTCTATAGAAAATGTTGCTAAAACAAATTTTCTATAGAAAATGTTGCTAAAACAAATTTTCTATAGAAAATGTTGCTAAAACAAATTTTCTATAGAAAATGTTGCTAAAACAAATTTTCTATAGAAAATGTTGCTAAAACAAATTTTCTATAGAAAATGTTGCTAAAACAAATTTTCTATAGAAAATGTTGCTAAAACAAATTTTCTATAGAAAATGTTGCTAAAACAAATTTTCTATAGAAAATGTTGCTAAAACAAATTTTCTATAGAAAATGTTGCTAAAACAAATTTTCTATAGAAAATGTTGCTAAAACAAATTTTCTATAGAAAATGTTGCTAAAACAAATTTTCTATAGAAAATGTTGCTAAAACAAATTTTCTATAGAAAATGTTGCTAAAACAAATTTTCTATAGAAAATGTTGCTAAAACAAATTTTCTATAGAAAATGTTGCTAAAACAAATTTTCTATAGAAAATGTTGCTAAAACAAATTTTCTATAGAAAATGTTGCTAAAACAAATTTTCTATAGAAAATGTTGCTAAAACAAATTTTCTATAGAAAATGTTGCTAAAACAAATTTTCTATAGAAAATGTTGCTAAAACAAATTTTCTATAGAAAATGTTGCTAAAACAAATTTTCTATAGAAAATGTTGCTAAAACAAATTTTCTATAGAAAATGTTGCTAAAACAAATTTTCTATAGAAAATGTTGCTAAAACAAATTTTCTTTAGAAAATGTTGCTAAAAAAATTTCTATAGTAAATGTTGCTAAAAAAAAAAATTCTATAGAAAATGTTGCTAAAAAAAATTTTCTATAGAAAATGTTGCTAAAAAAAATTTTCTAAAGAAAATGTTGCTAAAAAAAATTTTCTATAGAAAATGTTGCTAAAAAAAATTTTCTATAGAAAATGTTGATAAAAAAAAGTTTCTATAGAAAATGTTGCTAAAAAATTTTCTATAGAAAATGTTACCTTTTGCAGGGTCTAAAAGATTAACATTCT
This sequence comes from Pegoplata infirma, assembly GCA_963921195.1. Classification (NCBI taxonomy): domain Eukaryota; kingdom Metazoa; phylum Arthropoda; class Insecta; order Diptera; family Anthomyiidae; genus Pegoplata; species Pegoplata infirma. The sequence continues at coordinate 30,766,089 of OY992539.1, forward strand.
CAATTGTTGAGTGGTAGAATTTTTGTTTTGCTGGGTAGTACCTGAAAATGTGAAAAATCAATTGACAACAGTTTGAGATACCTGAAAATTTATATTTTTATTACGGTCGCTACTTAAATCCAATTCTAAATGGATTTACAATATTTTGTGTTACAAATTAAATATTTAAAAACTACCTGCCTTTATTTAATAAATAAAAATTTAAGAGAATTTGTTTAAACATCTCTTAATTTTTGTGTAAATAATATAAAACACTCATTTATTTGCCTTTACCTACTCAGCATTTCTATAAGCATTTAATATACAATGAGCTTAAATTAGCCCAGAAAGAGTAAATATTAAATTTAGTATCAACCAGAGTGTTGAATAGACAAAAACTAGCGGTTGGAAAAAAAACGTGTGTTTGTTAAAAGATTTTATTTTTGTAATCGTTTAAACTATTATATAGTTTTTGTTATAATACTAAATAATAACAATAAATTATTAACTAAACTATAAAAAAAACGATTACAATGTCATTGACATCAAATGTTGCCAGAAAGTCATTACAAACAGCCCGTATTGTTGTGGTAGGGGCTGGACCGTCAGGTATAGCAGCAGCTACAAAACTATTAGAAGCAGGTTTTCAAAATGTCTTAATACTGGAGGCTGAAAATCGTATTGGTGGTCGTATACATACGACACCATTTGCTGACAACGTCATAGATTTAGGGGCCCAATGGTGTCATGGTGAGAAAGGCAATGTCATCTATGAGAAAGTACAAAATTTAAAATTAAATCTTTTGGAGAGTACGGGTTCTATCTATGACGACTATAAATGTATACGTTCTAACAAAGAGATTGTAAATGAAGAATTGGCAGATAATCTCAAATCGATTGCATTTAATTCTATACCTGAAAGACAAGATGGTCTGTTGGATTACGAAGGTTCCTTGGGTTCATATTTAACTGAAAAATTTTGGCACGAAGTAGAAAAGCTACCTGGAAACATTGATCGCACGATTACAAGAGAATTTTTTGAAAATTTTAAAAAATTCGAAAGTTCGGTAGAAGCATCAGATCATTTATTTGAGGTCTCTGGCAAGGGTCATTTAGAATATTGGCTATGTGAAGGTGAATTACTCAACAATTGGAAGGATAAAGGTTTCAAAACATTTTTGGAAATCCTAATGAAATCGGATATTAAAAATCCCTTAGGTGTTTTAAAGAATAGAGTTCTGCTCAATCATAGAGTACAAAATATAGATTGGAGTCAAAGTAAACAAGTAAAAATATCATGTCATAATGGTGTAGTAATAACCGCTGATCATCTTATCTGCACTACTTCCTTGGGAGTATTAAAAGAGTTTCATAAAACTTTATTTACCCCCTCCTTACCATCTCAAAAACTCTTAGCCATAGAAGGTTTAAAACTGGGCACTGTCGATAAATTCTTTATAGAATTTAAAGAATCCCTAGTACCCGAAGACTGGTCTGGCTTAGCTTTCTTATGGCTAGAAGAAGATTTAAAAGCATTAAGAAATTCTGATTACTTTTGGTTAGAAAGTGTTTTTGGATTTTATCGTGTTTCATATCAACCTCGTGTTTTGGAGGGTTGGATTATTGGTCCTCATGCTAGACATATGGAATCTTTACCCGAAGAAGAAGTTTTAAATGCCATTCTTTGGTTATTCCGTAAATTCTTAAAATTCTCAGTTCCCGATCCTCTTAATTTCAAACGAACTCAATGGTTTTCAAATTCTAGTTTTAAAGGCAGTTATACTTTCCGTTCTATGTATACTGATGAGTTGAGAACGGGAGCTTGGGATTTAGCCTACCCTCTAACAGATGCTCAAGGTAAACCTTTGCTACAATTTGCTGGTGAATCAACACATAATCATTTCTATTCTACTGTACATGGTGCTGTCGAATCGGGTTGGAGAGAAGCTCAGAGATTAATGGATTTTTATAAACTTATTCCATCGCAATTGTAAATTAAATAACTAGAACTAACAATTAGTGTTTAATAAAATGTTTTTTTGCAATTACAATAAGCTTTTCTTAAGAACCTGAACAAAAGAAGAACGGCACGGTGGACGAATGCCGTTGTAACGGAAAATCATGAGTTAATGTATGCTGCTGTAAAGCGTCAGCCGCCACTTCAAAACATATAAAAAATGTTGCAGCATTAGGGTGCCCGAAAATGGGAGCTTTTGCCGTACTTTTTTTGTTCAGGTCTTAATAAATTGAAGTATATTTTGCCTAAAATAAATCATAGTGATTATAGCAATTCTGTTAAATAAATTAAAAATAGATCCAAAAAATCTTAAAAAGTTATCGTGTTTTTATGAAAAAATATTTTTTTTTCATTTTCCTGGTCAGGTTTGTATTCTATTTCAAATTGGCACTCTAGTTAAGAAGTTATGAGCAAACATCTTGAATTCCACTCTATGTCGGAAACGACTTTAACCATAAGTTGCGAACATTGCCAATGTATTTCTTGATTATGTATCTGTCCTGCTACTATATTTCGACAAAAATCAAAATCTTCGGCTGAGACGTTTTTGAAAAAATCGCGTTTAAATATCAACAACTTTATATTTCAAGTTTATCTCGAAAACGATAAGAGACATAAAAAAACTAAAGACAACTGCAAATTCAAAGTTTGTAATTTCTATGTTTTTGTTGGTAAAATTGCACTTTTTTATTTCGAGCAAAAAATTTCATGTTTTTTGTGGAAAAATAACTAATTGTAAATACCCGATAAAAAAAAGTTTTGATATAGACATATATAATTTTATAAACATCATCGGTGGAAAATTTACCTTTTTCAGTTTTTACGTTTTTACGATTTACAAAATTAATAAAGGTATCAGATTAAAGGTATTAAAAATACCAATCTCGTGGTGCCAACAACGGGCCAAAGAAGTTATTACTTTTTGACTTATTAACAAATATGTGCTAAAATTTTGGTATTTTACTCAATATGACGAAAAGTTGTACATCTTTGGACACGTTCTTAACACTCGTAGATAGGTTTTCCAAATACCTTTCATTTGGAATGTAACATGACTAGGTTTCTGTGCATAATATAGGAGATAAACGAAAAAAAACTGAAAATTTCCGTGTCCCTTTATTTTTTCTGCTCTAAAAAATAAAACCAATTCCATAAAGATCCGCTGGTGATCGAGATATGCTCGTGAGTGAGTGTGTGTGATTGAAAAATTCCTGCCGTGAGCGTAAGTGAGTGTGAGTCAAAAATCAATCACGCGCCCATCTCTTCTACAGACTAACAGAAAAGGAAATAAGAATTACTGTTTTCATTTTCTTAAAACCAAAAAAGTTTGTAACTTTGATTTGTAAATTGGACAATAATTCCACTGCTGGTGAATAAAACCGTTATTCACCAGCTGGCGAATAAAACGTAATATAATTATTTTTTCACCAAAAACATTTTTCATCAATTTTTTTTTTGTTTTCATCAACATTTTTTTCATAAAAACTTTTTTTTTCATACACTTAGAAGAAAAACTCTGTCAAAAAATCTGTAAAACGACTGTCAATTTAAATTAGCAATCTTTTAGCAGATTGTTCTGCTGAGAAGGATATTTTTAGTAAAATCTCTGTCATTCAGTTTAAGAAAATAACAGACATTTTACTAAGTTTATACTGATTTTGTTTGCTAAATTTCATTATTTTTTCAAGAAATTTTTTTATATAAAAAAAAAAGCAGAACAGATTGTCAGCAAATTGCTCTGCTGAAATCAGCAGATTGCTCTGCTGAACTCAGCAGATTGCTCTGCTGAAATCAGCAGATTGTTCTGCTGAAATCAGCAGATTAATCTGCTGAAATCAGCAGATTGTTCTGCTAAAATCAGCAGATTTTTCTGCTAAAATCAGCAGATATTTCTGCTAAAATCAGATTTCTCTGCTGTCGAACAACACACATGTTTAATAACTAAAACGCCAGATAAAAGCATAAGCTTCCGTAGCCTAGTTGTTAAGAAGTGTACTTTCAAATCCGAAGGTGGCGAGTTCGATGCTGGCTGGCGGCGTATGTTTTTTTTTTTTTTTTTTTTGTTATATTTATTCACCTCTGATGACAGATATTTAGCAAACCGTGTCTGCTAAAATCAGCAGATTTCTCATATGGCTCAAAATGGGTGTATTTTCAGCAGATTTTTCTGCTGATTGGACAGAAAATTTATTTTGAGTGTAGTTTTTTTTTCTTTCATCAAATTTTTTTTTTTCATAAATTTTTTTTTCATAACCTTTTTTGTACAAAAAACCAGTGAGAGTGTTAAATTCTTTGGTTCCAAAACTTCTTTACTCTCTAAAATGTGAAAACACTTTTTTGCACTTAAGTAATACACTCATTTATAGGGTGACCATTTTTTTCTGAACTCAAATCAGTACGCCTAAGTTTTTATGTTTTTTTTAGAAATAACTCTCTCTCTTTCCATGGGAAACTATTGGCACTTTAAAAATTTTCGGTTTAACTAACAAACTTGGGGTCAATTAGTATTTCAGTAAAAACAACTGTAAAAAAAACAACTCTCATAAACTGTTATCGTTACTTTGCGTAAAATTTTGTTGACTTCAGAAAACTCAGATGTTTTGAGTATAAGATAATCCCTCAGATTCTGAGGATTTTTCCCTTTAAGAAAACTTCCCTGCTAATAAGCACATGTTTGAAAAAAACAAACACTTATGCTTTTTCCAACAAACACTGATGACATTACCTCATCGAACATTCTAGAATAATTTGGATCCATGCAATTTTATATTAAGTTTCATTCATAATAAAATCTCTTATCGCCAGAATTAGGTTTAAAAAAATACTCTACGACTTATTTTAAAGAAATTAGTGCCAGTTTATAGAAAGCGAACGATACACACGAACGAAAATTTTATATCTTTTGTTACTACAATAATAAAACAGCTGAAAAATTTTCGTTCGCGTGTATCGTTCGCCTTCTGTAAACTGGCACTTAAAGTTTTTGTGTAGAATTTTCGAAAAAAATTATTTTTTATGTTGAAGTGTTAAAAAATCAGTACAATCAGTACATATTTCCAAAAATCAGTACAAATCAGTACAAGGTTTTTTGATCAGTACACGTGATCAAAATTCAGTACATGTACTGATCAAATCAGTACGAATGGTCAGCCTACTAATTTACCAAATTTACAGCTCTTTTGGTTAGGACTGCACCTTGCTTTCCACAGACAGATGGACCAATGTATTTAGCTAGAGTGTCTTAGAAATGTGTCAATAATATATAAACTTAATGGTGCCCTCGACCAATATTTTAATTCGTTTTGCATGGAATGGCAAATGTAACATTATTTTTTTCTAAAAAAATACTTTGCTTTGGCAAGTACACCCAAATCTTCAGAAAAACATTCTCAAGATTTAATATTTTAGGCAAGAGTACAAAATTCGCAGGCTTTTTTGTATAGAATGTTTCAGAAACTGAGACATTTTTTTTACAGAAAAAGTTTAGAATCTGAGACATTTCTCGTATAGAAAAAATCTAAGAATCTTAAATATTTTTCGTATAGAAAAGTTAGAATCTGAAACATTTTTCGTATCAAAAAACCTTACGAATTTTAAAAATTTTTCGTATAGAAAAAGTTTAAAAAATCTAAAATATTGTTTATATAGAAAAAGTTATCTGAGACTCGAACTAGAATAAAACTCTAATCGAATATATATACATATATAAAGGCCGAATAAATACATTTTATTTTTATGTACCTTTTGGTACTAAAAATAAAAAAACAACAGTTATCTGAGATATTTTTGTAAAGAAAAAGTCTCAAAATCTGATAAAAAAAATAATTTTAATACTTAATGATAAAATTTTATATTTGAAGTGCAAAAATCATAATAAATGAATTTGTTAACATTAATCCCGAATGGAAAGGTTTCTAATTTCTTTGAGATTTTGGATTTTATATATGATTTGGAACAACCTTAATATAATAAACATATGGATTTTTATACCCTCCAGCCACAGTATGGGGGTATACTCGCTTTGTCATTCCGTTTGTAACGCATAAAAATATCGGCCGGGGACCCCATAAAGTATATATATTATTGATCAATGATCGATTTGAAGTCATTCTATGAATGTCCGTCCGTCCATCCGTCCGTCTGTATAAAACACGATTCAGTCCAAAATAAGAGAACTTGACTCCTGAAAATTGGCACGAATGTGTCTCTTGCTCATAGGCCGGTTAAGTTCGGAAATGGGCAAAATCGGATCAGGCGGAAAAAAGTTCCCCCTTAAAGAACTTAAAAAAAGTCTCAAAAAACGCAAATTTTTACAGCTTTTTTTGCATTTTTGTTAAACAAATGAAATCTTTTTACGTCAGAAGGTGTGCAAGGTCCTACACTTAGACTCCGGGGGCTACAAAATTAAGATTTTTTTGGCCCGCCCACTTTTGTGGGCGTGGATTTAAAAAAAATCATAAAAATTATGAGTAAATGGTATTACTAAAGTTAAAAAAGCATAAAAAATAAATTAGTTAACATTTATCGCGATGGGGAAGTATCCCCAACCACCCCCACATAGCCCCCCCCCCAAAAAAAAAACGCCTTTGAATTTTTTAAAATATATTTTAACATGTTGGAGGGT